>CM036345.1:7808130-8384540 GCA_020615435.1 Telenomus remus | reverse complement strand
AAAAAATAACAAAATAACAAAAATAAACAAAAATAACAAAAATAACAAAAATAACAAAAATATAACAAAATATAAAATAACAAAAAATAACAAAATAACAAAAATAACAAAAAATAACAAAAAATATAACAAAAATAACAAAATATAAAAAAATACAAAAATATACAAAAATAACAAAAATAACACAAAATAACAAAAATACAAAATAACAAAAATAACAAAAATAAACAAAAATAACAAAAATATAACAAAAATAAAAAAATAACAAAAATAACAAAAATAACAAAAAATAACAAAAATAACAAAAATAACAAAAATAACAAAAATCAAAAATAACAAAAATAACCAAAAATAACAAAAATAACAAAAAAACAAAATATAACAAAAATAACAAAAATAACCAAAAATAAAAAAATAACAAAAATAACAAATCATAAACAAAAATAACAAAAATAAACAAAAAATAACAAAATTATAACAAAAATAACAAAATAACAAATAAACAAATAATCAATAAAAACTAATAACAAAAATACAAAAAATAACAAAAAAAATAACAAAAATAACAAAAATAACAAATAACAAATAATCAATAAAATAACAATAAATAACAAAAAATAACAAAAAAATAACAAAAAATAACAAAAAAACATCAAAATAACAAAAATAACAAAAATAAACAAAATAATCCAAAAATAACAAAATAACAGGAAAAAAAAAATAACAAAAAATATTTAATTACAACAAATAACACAAATAACAAAATACAAAATAAAATAACTTGATGTAAAATTAACAAATATAACAAAAATTAACAAGGTAACATGCACTAACAAAAATAACAATAAACATGGATCGAGTGCAAAATTGGACGATTACCTGTCCAAGTCTGTCAACCTGTCCAAGTCTGTCAAAATGCCCAGATGGAGATGGAAAAACTCTAAATTATCCGTTCAGAGCAGTTGTTTTAGCTTCTTTTCAGCATCTTAACCAATAAAAAAATTCACCAAAAAAAAATTTTTTTTTTTGCTTGAATCCGTTTTAGAGCATTCTATCTTATAACATATAATATAAAAATTTGGCCAATTTACCCGAAAAATAGAAAAAACTTGAAAAATTCAACCAAAAAATTTTTTATTGTCTAGAAATCCGTTTCAGAGCATTCTCTATCTTATGGACCAATAAAAAAAATTTTTTTTCTTATCTATCTTATGCTTGAACCCCAATTTACCCGAGAGCATTTTTGGCCAATTTACCCGAATTTTTGTTTTTTGTCTAAAATGTTTGACCAATTTTGTTTTGGAACATCAAAATCCGTTTTTTCTCCACGAGCATCATCCCCAACCAAAAATAATACTAAAAAAGGAATAACAAAAAAAATAACTTAACAAAAATAACGACAAAAAATAACTAACAAAAACAAAAAAATATTATTTTAATTTACTCGAAAAAATAGAAAACTGAGAAATTTTTTCCGTTTCAGAGCATTCATCTTAACCTAAAATTCACCAAAAAAAATAACTCAAAAATAAAAAAATAAAAAAATCAAAAATAACAAAAATAACAAAAATAACAAAAATAACAAAAATAACAAAAATAACAAAAATAACAAAAATAACAAAAATAACAAAAAATAACAAAAATAAAAAAAATAACAAAAATAACAAAAATAACAAAAATAACAAAAATAACAAAAATAACAAAAATAACAAAAATAACAAAAATAACAAAAATAACAAAAATAACAAAAATAACAAAAAATAACAAAAATAACAAAAATAACAAAAATAACAAAAATAACAAAAATAAACAAAAATAACAAAAATAACAAAAATAACAAAAATAACAAAAATAACAAAAATAACAAAAATAACAAAAATAACAAAAATAACAAAAATAACAAAAATAACAAAAATAACAAAAATAACAAAAAATAACAAAAATAACAAAAACCCAGATAAATTTTTGTAAATAACAAAAATTCGTGTAAAATTTTGTAAATTACAATGTAAATTTTTTGTAAATTACAATGTAACGATGTAAATTACAATGTAATATTGTACACGACAATGTAATGTCGTTAATCAAGATGTAATATTGTACACGACAATGTAATGTCGTTAATCACAATGTAAAATTGTACATGACAATTTAATGTCGTTAATCACAATGTAATATCGTGAATGACAGTGTAATAGTGTACATTACTGTAATGACATCGTAACAGCATAAACTACACCGTAAAAAAAGTTTAATTTGGAACCTCGTTTTGGAGCAAATTTGCTCTAATTTTCTAGTACATCAACACTTGTTTATAATCATTTGTTTACATGTTAATTAACATTCCTGTGTTTATTAACATGTGCTTATAAACATTTGTTCACGGGGTAATTAACATTTGTTTACGAACAATTCATTGCATACCAAGATCAAATCGTTCATAATCAATCGTTTAAGAATATTCATTTGTTAACAATCATTTGTTCGTGAACATTCTGCTGTTTATAAACATTACTCGTTTATTATTAACATTACGCATCCTTGTTCATTTACATTCAACGTAATTAACGTCAATTTGTCAATAAACTAATCCTTTATGGTGAATTTACTGATTGTTTATTAGCAATTGTTCACTAAACTCATTTGTTTATCGGCATTGCTCAACATTAGTAGGTTATCTAATCATTTTATAGATCGGAATAGGCGTTATAGATGACAAAGAAACGAAATCAACACATTTCGCATGTATTTACACATTTTTGTTCATTTATAGTTTAAACAATAGTCGTTGACCGTTAACAACATTCAATTTGCATTGAGAGCACTGTATCCAGTCGCCTGATGATGAAAACCGCTTTAAAAAACCAAAAAAAGTACTGAACTGGGAATCGATCCCGCAATTCACAGTTCACGAGTGCAAAACCTTGCCTACATAGCCAATTTCGCGCCCCCAATAGATGCACGACAAAGTCGCGCCTGACTCGACTCGGCTGAAATGAATGTTTCCTCTGCGTAGAATGAAATTTATTCAACGAGAGTTAGTATATAAGGGTTTTTTGGGTCGTTGAACTCGAATCTGAAGTCTGAATTTTGATTTAGCGTAATCAAAAACAAAATGGCGAATCAAACTCTTCGGAACTTGAATAATTTATAGAAAAATTGGTATTTCCAAGTTTATAGAGTGGTTAAACTCGAATCTCAAGTCATATTTACTAAGTATCCCGAAAACTTATGTTCGTTCCAACCCATTCGATCATTAACTTTACGAAACTTAAATTCATTATCAATTCAACATTGCTCAAGTCTAAAAACACGTTTTTTACTTCATTTTTTAAATCAATAAAACAATCAAATAGAATCTTTGTTGATTTACATTATATTTTCGCATTACCAGCATTATATATGCAAACTTTCGGGTTCAGAGTTTCCGAATAATAAGTATTTTCACACAACACATCCTTCTGTTTTCATTGATTTGCAATATAAGTTTATTGAACTAGTTTACTTTACAATTTCAACTCGCATTGTTTCATAGTTTACAAAGTATTCTTAAAATTGGAAATGTCTTTCATAATTTTCTTCTAAATTGAACATTTGGTAGACTTAGAATTACAGATTACATTGTAAAATAAGGCTGCAACAGTTTTACACTCTAATCATATACTTTTTTTCCAACCTAGAGTTCATAATCGTTGAAAATCTTTTCACTTATTGCCTAATTTGTTATTAATCATAGAATCGATACAGCGCAACTAAATTGTATATCAATTTTGTACATATTTACATTTATCTAATCAAATAAAGTATGTTGTACATTTAAGGGTATCTCTTCAGTTAATATAAGGGCAATCGGAGTAATTTTTACGCTCGAAAACAAGTGTGACGTTTTGAATAATAATCTCCATTCATTGTGTACTAATATGACAAATCTTCAACAGTACATTCGCTTGTATTGCCAACAAATTCACGTTTCAATAAAAACTTTTCATCCCAAATATGTCACACAATGTCACAATCACCCCGATTGCTACTACACTTGTCTAAAATGTTTCATACTTTCCAAACTAGTTGGCTACTTCTAAATCTTACATAGTTTATCAATCCAAAGCGTGCAATTTCAAAATCGAGCTCTATTTCGTACATGTTTCCAAGACCTGGATCATTTAATCTATATAGTTTTCAAAATACATATTTCAAATTTCATCAACACACTCGACTTTCAAATCAGTCGCTTCAGAGTTGTGAGAAAAAACTGACGGATGAGAACATGAATCAAAAATCAAGCATCATTTATAAACTAAGCTTCATCAACGATTTCATCACTGAATTGTTCATAATTGCTATCTCACTACTGTTTCGAATAAAAAGATATAAATTTGTCTTCAATCAGTCGAAGAATTGTACCTTTTCAAAGACAATAATTCTTTTTGCTACAGCATAGTTATAAATTTCGTTTTAACAAAAGACATGCGAAGAAAATGTGTGTCAAGTTTGAATCAGAATGACGGGTCTTAAAATGTTTTGCTGTCATAAAGTCATGACAAGTAATAACGATATATGTGGCTTAGTTATATTTGATTATGTCATATACGCTCCATTTGTATATCAACTCGTTGAGCAGTATAACTTCAATCAGAGCATTACGTCTGCGAGTAGTCGTGGCAGTCTTCAGAGTAGTCGTAAGTTGCGCTGCTAGCGGCGTTTGCCTAGAAAACAAACAATTATACTTTAGAACAAATGCACCCTTACAAATTACCTAATTAGTTAACTCATTTCGAGTTGTTGTTTATAACAAATTATCAATCATTCGTTTAATGGGTTAATTCTGACTGAAATCTATCAGCCAGTGCAAAGTTCTTGAAACTTTTGTTCATAAATTGTGGGTTGGAAAGCCAAAACGAGACATATACAAACACAAGACATTCAAGTTGTGCAACAAATGGTAAAGGAAAAATGATGACTTTCAAAATAATGATTTTCATTGAAAAATGTTTATTATTCATAATATCATCTTAACATTACATTCGACAAAAACTATTTTTACAATAGACGTCTGAAACAAAGTTTGTTCATTATATCTTTTCTCTTTTACAATTAACAATTGCATCCTGCGAATGCTTGCAATTTCTTTTTTCCAAGTGTATAAGTTACTTAATCGCGAGATCTAACAATTTTATAGTTGAGATTGGAATATAGATTACCGTTTAGCTCCACAATTTTTATGGACGCAAGTTTTGCAATACCTCAACATCGTTTATAGCCTTCTGATAGATTTCAAAAAAGAGCCAGAAAGTGAGGCAAGGTACCCAAAAATGATCTCCAAGTGTTGGGTTCGTCGAATCACTTGCGTCCGACAACATTTAACTCATTTCATTGTACCGTAGTTTTAATTCATTAGCAAAGCAATAAAAATTGAGCTTCCATAGACAACGAGATATGTGCAACAACATTAAACACAAAAAGAATTTTAACTGAACACTGATCAAGTTGCAATTTTGACCGTTAGCATATTTCAACTTTGACGTCAACATGTTCATGACAAAATCATCGCGTTATCTCGACTTGATGGTACTAACATCTCTTTACAATTGCTTGCAGCATCTTATTATCGAATACAGCGTATATAATGTTTCTTCTCAGTACGCTTCAATTTCAGATTGTTTATCTAATAAATATCTTATATAATTTATCTCTAGCCACGATCACATTACAGATAATCTACTACTGACTGTTCAACAAACGAGAACAATTTTTTTTTTTGAACAAATGTATTCAAACTGGATTTAGTTATTATTGTAAACGAATAAATTTTTCTCTTTTTATGCATATCAACAGAGAAGCAAACACTATCAACTCGATGCGGTTCATTTTATTTATACCCTACAGCCAAAAACACATAAAGGCATGGCAAATCAAATATTACGAATCGTAAAATAGTCATAGTCATAGCAGGGCTGTTAGAGAATTCGAAATTTGAATAAGAATAATTTCAAGTCTTACTCGTTCTTCAACAATATAAGTAACTGTATAAACTGTACATCAACGATGTACGCTACAGTCGATATTTAAGTTACGAATTTACTTCATAAAAAGTGATTCTATAAGATTACATGTACAAACAGACGCGACCTGTCTACCTTACTTTCTGTTCCATCAGTGAGATAATTCAAGTTTCTTTTTGGATTTAATGTTTGCTTACAGCTTGGCTACCGGCTGCCATCTGCCCGCTATGCTGGGGTTGGTCCCAATACTGATTGTAATACTGTTGTTGGTTCCAACCTCCGTAATTTCCGTTGTCATAATTCTGATTGTAGCCCGAGCCATAGTTACCCTGGCCGTATTTCTGCCAGTTCCACTGTTGGTTGTTGCCCCAACCAGACTGATTGCCCCAACCTTGCGGCTGTGACCCTGCCCAAGATCCTTGCTGATTCCAGTTTCCCTGTTGTTGACCTTGATAACTGAAATTAAAACGATTATTTGAAAAGTTGGAATAAATCAAATCAACAATTTGTTCAATATGAAACCATTCAAATACCCTGATTGTCCCCAAGCTCCTTGACGAGGGGGAGGTTGCCTCGACCTGTCGTTTCCTTGTCGTCGATCGCCACCAGCTCCTCTTCTGTCTCCTCCAGCTCGATGAACTAAAGGTGGTAATCCTCTGGGCCTCCAACCGCCTGGACCTCCGTAAGAACCGTGTCTCATGTGGCCCCCTCGTCCAGGTACTCGATTATCTCTCCATCCACCGTTGTTGCCGCCTCCTCGCCAACCCGAATTTCTTCTGTCTTGATCTGAAAACAGTCATTTCAAGTTAACCCACCTCTCATCATTGACAGGACATATCACAATATTCATTAAATCACGCTCGAATACTTACAGCCACCTCCGCCTCTTCGATGGTCGCGGTTATTGAAGCGATTATCACGAAGGTCTTTCGTCGAGTCCGTTCTGGCCCTTTTGTTTTGATGATACTGCTGACCATAACCGGCTGCCTTTCCCTCCTTGTTGTATTGTTCAATCACTTTCTTTGCTTCTTCCTCATTCAATTCCGGCCATTCTACAGAGTTAAGGAGTTCCCCTACTTCAGGAGCTGCGAAACTAGCTGTACACACGAATAAACAATTTGCTATTCAAATGTTCAATTTTTTTTTTTTTAATTAAAATTTATCTGCTCATCATACCTTTCATCTCTAATACTGTAGAATCAGGCACTTCTTTTCCTTCCGTCTGTTCCCTTTGTGTCCTACGCGTTTTATATTCTTCATCTGTAGGTACAATCATGACAGCTTTTCTACTGAATCCAGCAAAATTCCTCAACTTACGTTTCTGTGCAGAAGGGTATACATTGTGCTGCAAATCAACATCAGAATATTAAACTTCCTTATAATCTTTCGGTGCACGATTTGATATCAACTACAGTCAAGTTTCTTACATGATCTATAATATAATTTCGTCTCCTAGTGTATGCCTTTTCTACTAATGTGTTAAGTGCTCGCGAACACATAGATAACAAGTTGTCCAAGCGACCCTGGTAATTGTCCTTGCGAGGTAGTCCCATGACCTAAACCAAACAAGATATTAAAATATCGATTCTCTCAGTCAAAATCGGTTAAAACATTGTTTGCTAAAAAATTTGTTCTCACTTTCATCTTGTCCATCAAACTACTCGTTCCCAAAATATTGTACATTTTATCAGGATGCTCAGACGCATATTTCGTGGACCAGAAAGTTTTGCCCGAACCTGGCAGACCACACATCATGATCATCTCACACTCTTCTTTAGCAGTAGGCCTTTTCGGCCCGGCTATTTTATCTTTCGACTCGACTTTGGCAGCGGCTGTGTAACCATCTAAAATGGTTTCGCTCCACCGATCCTCTTGGCCGAAATTACACGCAAATATACAGTTTTTGGTAAGAACATGTGGAAATAAAGCTTTCTCATCCAGCTCTTCACGGTTCACTTCGAATGCTACTCCCAGATCTTTGCTATTCACTGCGAAACTCATTTTTACAACCTTCTCATCAGACATGTCTAAATAGCTTACAACGACGTCCCCTGTGCTGAATTCTACTCCGTAGTCTTCGAAGCTACAATCTGTTGCTTTCTTCCCCGTACCGTCATATCCGAAACTCAATTTCTCCTCTCCAAGTTGCATTGATGTTCCCGCCGCAGACCAGCCTACACGCAAGATATGTGGTACTGCCTCGTCTTGGATGTCAATTGAACACTTTTCTACGATTTTAATTTCGTAGTAGATTTTTCCACTGTTGAATCCGTAAGAGGCTCGGGCACCTGCCCAAACTAAACCAAATCCATCTTTGTGCATTGGTGTTGCCGATGTAAAGTTCTCTTGGTTGATTTGCAGATTCAGGTCAGAGTCATCTGTTGAGTATTTAAAATAAAGAATCAACGTTGTGATTAAACAATTACTAGATCCTTGAATGAGGTTACTTACACCACGATAACATGAATTCATTATCATCAAATTCAGGCTCATCGTCTGATTTTTGTCGCAAAGCAAAATCCTCTTGAGGACTTGGTGACCTCTTGCGTTTACGATCTTGATTGGCATTATCCTTGTTTTGTGATTCTTCTTTGGCCTCTTTCTTTTCCACGTCCTATAGAATTATACAAATGAATTTCTTACCAAGTTAATATTAATACGTAGATAGAAAGATAAAACAGAATGAAATTGAAGGATATTTGGTTGAAGAATAGAGAAAAATAACAAACAAAAAAGTCTAGCTTTATTTACGTATAAAAGTTATTCATACAAGAGAGTCTAAATAAGCAATAACAAAAAAAAAAATCACGGAAAAGATTTTAAAGCAGAAATTGCTTTCTATTGCTTTTTCAGCATGAACCGAAAAACAGTTTTAGTATTACAAAGCACCCAAACTGCATTACAAACAATGATATGCACTGGTAAGTACACAATATTGTCAGCAGTATTACCTGATCTTCAAGCTTGTTTTGACTCTGAACTTGAGCCTGATCTCCGCCCTTTTGGTCTACTTCCATCTTCTCTTCCGGCTGTGAATTATTCTCTGCTTTTTGTGGCGATTCAATTTTCTTCGGACTTGTGACAATTTTCATCGGCGATGTTTCTGATTTACTTGGAGAAGCTTCCTTAACAGGTGAAGCTACTTTTGGAACTTCAGACTGCACATTCTTCACAGGAGTCGTCACTTTTGGAACCTCAGCCTGAAAAGCTTCTGCTAAATTCCTTGACCCTTTGTCCTCAAGTTTCTGTGCTGGTTTCGGACTTTCCACTGTTTTCATCGGCGATTCCTGACGCACTGGGCTTCTTTCTGCTTCCAAGATACATTTTTCTGGTTCTTTGGCGGGTGATCTTACAGGACTCCCAACTAATTTCACTGGACTCGCAACCTTGACAGGACTCATGACCTTGACAGGACTTGCAACTTTTACCGGGCTTGCAACCTTAACGGGATTTTCAATCAGTGGTTTTTCTGGTTCCGGAATTTTGACCGGAATTAATTGAACGCTCGGTTGAGGTTTCATAGGTGATTCTTGTGGTTTCACAGGAGACTGTTCAGCGATTTTAACGGGTGACTGAACCGGGATGCAGGGCTGTTGAACCTGAGCTTGTTGCGCAACTACTTCCGGTTTGTCCTCCAACTTGGAAATCTTTGCTTTCGGTTCCTCGTCCTCGCTGTTGCTCTTTGAGTCTTCATCGTACGCCTGATGTTTCATGGCAGATTGTCGCGATGGTCTGCGAGTGGGTGTCTTTGGCGCCACAACGGCAGTTGCAATAGCCGCGGCGGTTCTCGTAGGTCTGCTAGGAGTACGAGGCGGGAGTGCTTGTTCTTGCGCTCTTGAACCGCTACTTTCCTCTGACGAATCTGACGCATTTTCAACGTCCCCTTCGGGTTCTGCAAAGTTTTACTCACAATTAGATCAAAAATAAAACTTTACAATTACGTTAATTTGTGAAACAAGTTTGTTGAAAGTTTAAAAAAGTCAATTTGTTATTGCCACTTCTTTTAGCAAGTTTTTCGTCACGAATAATTTAGTTCTTCTTTGAACTATTGAAAATGGAATAACAAATAGAAACAAAGACAACTGCTAGAGCGAGATCAAAAACATAACCTCGATTTTGTAGATTATTCGAGACGAATGTATCACAAAGGTTAGTCAGGGAGATGAGGATCGCTTACTTTTGAGCCACCCGATATAATCGACTACAACATCAAAACACACGGCAAAGGGGCAACAAGAAGCGGAAGCGGGAAAGCAGCGAGTTGACAAAAAACGCGGGATTCTGATTGAAGCTTGTTTGAGGATGATATTGGGATGAAATAAGGTGATAATGAAATTTGGAGGTGAAAAAAGAACTTACGGTCAGTGCGTTGGTCCTCCAAAGCCTGTCGAAGCCGCTCGACCAACGCCGCCTTGTTGCCTTTGGTATCAAGACCTCTTTGAGAAAGCTCGGCGCGAAGCTCGACAACTTTCAATTTGGCTGGATCCATGGTCGGCGATAAATACAAGTCGTATCTGCTACGTGCAGTGTTTATTACTGTAAATACGAACTAGAAAATGCCCATGCACGCGCCACTGAGCCGCGCTGCAAATACAATATGGCGACACGAGTGCAAACAACGCGTTACCTTTGGCCGGGTGTCGCGCTCGGTCGGAAAGTTCGAGCCGCATCAGCCAATCCACATAAGCGTTTCATCCCGGCGTGTTGCCACCGACATTGGTACATTCTCGGCGGGATTCGCGGTCATTGGCCAACAAACTTATGAAAACTCGCGTGGCTTTATTTTGATTACTAGTCCGTAACCGTCTTTTTGTCATTTTACACATGTTTTTTATGGACTGGGTAATTGAAGAACCATGTAATGGTTAAAATCTTGATACAAATATTGTTTAATTGAAACATAATAACAAATTAAAAGTATAGTTTTTGTGCAGCGTAAAAATGATTAATAAATTGTAATAGTATAAACAACAGCATCAGATTTAGCCAACTTTTGAATGAAATGAAATTGTAGTGAAAAACTCAAAATAATATTTTATTTATATTAATTAATAATTTACAATTTCATTTGATCATGTCTCAGCTTCTTAAAAAGAGTCTTCTCATTTCTCGGAACCTTTTGTAAAAAGTGTAGGATTACCAGCACTTATGATTCAGCGGAGTTGATGTACATTTGTATAAAGTCTCCAATCATATCACTTATGGTGTCTGGATCTATAAACAAAATGTTGAAAAACATTAAATGTGTACAGAAAACAGTTATATGAATTGTACCTAAATTGATTTACTGAAAGACTTAAAATTAAAAATGATGTACTCCATTTTTGACTATTACAACTTTACCTGTAACTTCACACTGTTTCAATCTTTTGATAGTAAACGGGATGAATTTCTTTTCAGTGCTTTTTGTGAATCCTGCTTTCACTAACTCTTGCATATGTGTGTTCAAATAAGTGGTAATATGTGACTTATACTCTAATTCAATCGAGCAATCTTCATCGTTTGCAGATTTCTTTTGCAAATCAACCACTTTCGAAGGCTGATTTTTTTTTAATTCGCTCTTTCCTTTTTCTTTGCTCTTTTCGGCATCCCGACGAGAACTTTTCGTAACTTTATTTTTCACTTTATCAGTGCTAATATTCAGATCAACTTTTCTTCTCTCATTATCATCTCCAGCATAATTTTGCTTTGTGCTTCCAGTCTTTGACGTAACATTCACCAGTTCGTTATCATCGTTTGTTTTCGCTTTTTTGAAATAAGAACTGAATTTATCTTTGTCAACGGAAACATCATTATAAGATCTTTTGCTGCCGGTTTTCGTTGTTGATTTGGACGACGATGGTTTGCTGTTTAACAAGGACGAAGAGCAACTTTTCGACAAACTTTCAGTCAACAAACTTTTGGTTGTGTAATTTTTGATAGTGGAACTCTTGCTTGACAAATTTTTTGATGTCTGTGGACGAGATACTTCTAGCAAAGTTATTTCGGATGCTCTGACAAAACTGCTCGGCAGTTCGGGTTTCCTAAAGCTCCCAGTTGGAATAGGAATATTGCTAGACGACTCAGACATGATTTTTACATCTTCCTTGTTGGCTTTTGGGGGCTCCGAGTTTTTTTCAATTTTAAGCTCCAGAATCTCGTCACAATAGTTACCTACAGCGGTACACTTGTTGATAGCGTTTACCTGAAATTCATATAACTTTCATTTTGTTCATATACTTTTAATTCATATAGAATTTAACTTTGCATGAAATTGAGAAAATCAAGTTCAAACATTTTCTTTCTGACTTTCACTCACCACTTTGAATCCATTCAATTTGTACATGTTCAGCAATCTTGAATTGCAGTGCAACTTGTATTCAATCTGTCTGGATAATTCAAACAATGCGTCTCTGCTAACTGTTTTCGCAGAATCGTTTTTTGAAGATTCATAGTTTGCTTGCAACTCGTTTTCTATCTTTGCTCGCTGCATTTCCCTTGCCTTAAAAAAATTTCAAGTACAAACAAAGCTCACTTGAAACGTTTTGCAAAAGTCATTTTACCTGTACACTGAGACCTCTGGTTTTTATATGAGAACTGTCAGGAGCTATCACTGATGCATACTGAGAATCCTGCACATTTTGTTTGCTAAGCTAAGAAACAATGTGACACATATATATATATAATAATCAGAAAATGAAAATGTTCAAAATTATAATGATAACTTACTTCAACAATGTTATTTGCGTTTCCACGACGTAGCGCAAATTGCTGGTGTATAATTGAAGCTTCCTCTTTCTTGGCTTCTTTTAGCAATCTTTCTCTTGTCTCACCAAACGAACCGTCGCCACCACCATAATCACTGTCGCTATAATGTAGAAAACAATAATACAATATGATACTCACATTCTAAAGTTTCAACTAAATAACAAAAATAACTAAAAATTCGACTGACTAATCAAATTTTGTCAAGCCAAAACTATCTTCCAAATTTGACTGTTTCTGTATCGTTGTGGACGAAAACTGCCTTACGCTGTTGTAATGATCGATTCTTTTCTGAACAGATTTTTTGTTCTCACAAATATCACAGCGATTCTTACACACCGGAGTTGGATCACCAAAGTACTTTGAGAAAACAGCGTGTCGGCACCTATGTAAAATTGATGTTTATAATAGCAAAATGTACTACCAATTCTTCAGTCGAAATCAACAACTCACTTTGCTTCCATACAATAATTGACCATCGTTTCAAATGAGGCCCATGTCAATTTGTTTATCTCGTTAGTCTTTTTGGTATCATTTTTCAACAAGAACGCTGTCGTCTTGTATTCCTCGGTACTAAAATATATTCGGCAGTATGACTGTTTACCGTCACGTCCAGCTCTGCCAGATTCTTGATAATATCCCGCAACTGACTGTGGTATGCTCCAGTGGACGACAAATCTAAAAATGAAGTATACATTACAATTCAAGCGTTAAGCTCAAGTTGAAACATTAATTGAACCAAGGGGTTTCTAATGATTCAGTGTCTTTTGATACTTGGTTATGAAATTAACTAAGGAAATAAATTGTATTCCAAATTCTATTCCAGAAAGTTCAATTGAAAAAATTACCTCACTGATCCTTTATCAATACCCATACCAAAAGAACACGTTGCTACAATGACAGCAACACTGCCAGTAGTCCACTTTCTTTGAATCATCTCTTTTTCGGAAACTGGCAATTCTACAAAACAAAGTGAACATCATTAGGTCTGATTGAAAAAATCACCAAATAAAGAATCTGCAAAAAACTCTTACTACTGTGAAATGGGAGGGCTGTTATACCCTTAGCAGTCAGTCTATCAGCAATGTCTACTGTCGTTTCTCGTTTCCTACAATAAATAATACCACAATTTCTTTTTTCCTAGAAAAATAAAACACCCGTGAGATCTGGAAAGGGTAAACACGTCTAAAATTTTGTTGCTGAATGTACAAACCTCTGGCAGAGTAGAATTGTTTGGACCCAGAGCTTTTGTTATAAAATCGCTGAGATGATTAAACGGCATTGGGATATTGTCAACAAAATAAACGTCATAATACAAGTTTGGCCGGAAGGTCGGAATCGCAAACTTGACAACTTTCTTCATTTTCAGAGTCTCAATAATATCATCTCTTACCTTGAAAATAAAGATAATTTTGTTTTTCATGATTCGCAGTGTGTATAAAAGTACAAAATAAAATACTAATGTATAAGATCTACTTCTTTTGTTGCAGTTGCTGTCAGCGCGACGACAGTAACATTTGGATAATCATCTTTGAATGATCCCAGTTCTCGAAAACTTGGTCGAAAATCGTGTCCCCACTGACTCAAGCAATGAGCTTCGTCAACTACAAAATAAGAGATCGTCTGGTTTTTCTTCATCACCCTGAGAAGACTCTAAAAACCAAAACCATTTATATTGACAATATTATAATCGCTATATCAAATAAGTAATAAGAAAAACCTTGAATGAGTCTTGTTGAAACATCTCGGGAGTTATGTACAGCAATTTCAATTTCGGAGTTTTCGAATTCAAATCATCCAAGATCATTTTTCGCTCAGCGACTTTTGTTTTGGAGTCAAGAGTTGCTGCCATGATCTTTTTGCTCAACAATCCGTCCACTTGATTCTGTAAACATTGAACAAAAATCAAATTAGAATTTTTCAATAGCTCCGACAATTATAAGGAAAAAATGTCTGTACTTTTGTTAAGGCCAATAATGGCGAGATGACTAGCGCAACTTTGTTTTCCTTCAATGCAGCTGGTAATTGAAAACATAACGATTTCCCAGATCCAGTTGGCATACAAACGTAAACGTCATGTTTATCTGCAAATAAAAAACATGTTACAACTTTTTACCTAAACCAACTTAGCTAAACATAACTATTTTATTTCCACGTATCATTTTTATGTAAGAAAGTATCATTGAAAGTGCATAAAATCATTTATATTTTCTTGGAATATCGAATAAAGCAAGGTTAGACTCTCTATATGTAATCCGTCGTCACAAAATATGTGTTAGCAAATTTTGCAGTTCAAAATCAACAATGACACTTGTTATTGTTATTGTCATTGAATCTAATGCTATACTATACCTTCATAAACAGCCTTTGTTGCTTTCATTTGCAAATCATTTTTGAAATTGTCATAACCAAAGAACTTTTTCAAAGCTGTTTTCAGCATGTTGACTTTTTCACAGCATCAGATTATGAATACAACGGGACGTTCATGGATACAAAACTATCAAGGCTTCGTCGTCCGGAAAATATAGTCCTAAACGAAAGAGTAACATTTGTTTTAAATCACCACACTTAGCTTTTTAAATCCACAACCATTGTTGATTGTTACCATTCAAAACAGAAACTTGAATTTGAATCGGTTGGTAATGCAAATTCCGATACAATGTCGGTATGTTATCAACCTTTATATTTGTCGTATAAAACACTAAAATTGTTTTGTTTTCGATTTGAAGAATAACAAAATAGACAAACGGAAATAAAAGTTTAACCGTTTTATTTGGATTTCTTCCCTATATGTTAATAAAATCAAGTGAAAATCGGAGAAAATATCTCGAGGGAAGGAAAAACGTTTCAAAGAACTTATCTGTATATATTTTTGCACGTCAAGAGTATAAGATAGCACAAAACGGTATTTTGTGAGTATAAACTGTCAATTTTGAATGTTTCCTTTTAAAGACTTTAATATCCCGAACGTTAATTCTAAGACTTATGAATAAATATTTGATTTTTTTCAGGTTTTCTTTATGCCATTGTTAGAATGTGTGAAAGGACCATTTTGACATCAGAGATTTTGAACATGCATATCATCATGTTGTATATGCAGGTTAGAGGAGTTTTATCTTTTGTTTGACTTTTCTCAGACTTTGTAGAATTGTTTGAAGTATAAGCAAAAAAGCGTAAGTAAAGGTAAATTAAAATAGCAAAGCATTGAATGATGTAAAAAAAGCGACGTTCCATTGTTACGCGCGCGCGTTGAGAGTTTCGTTTGACGGTTGTTGTTAGAGATAACAATGATGTAAAACAGTTGTGGCAAAGGGAGCGAAGAAGACGCAGGCGAGGATTCAACGAGCAGCGAGTGTGGGCAAAAAGAAAAGGCCGGATTGGATTAGAGCAGCCGCAAGTTTTAGAAGCACTAAAAGAGTGGGAATCTGCTTTGGCTTAAAAGATGCTACTCGATGCCACAACGAGTCGCACATATTCGCATATCCAATCGAGTCGACCGAACATTCGTATCGCGTGCGTCTATTTATGCAGCGAGTAGTATATAACACCCCTAGGCACGCTTCGCCATCCCTGTACCTGAAACAGGCCACGCCCAGAGCTCGCCCCTAAGTTTGCCTCCCGATAGCACGGATCCAGTTCATTGGCCTGCGCCAATTTCTCGCAACCTCCTCGCTGCTGCGCTATTGCTACTGTTTCTCTTGGTTTTGTTATTGTTGTTGCCACCGCTGTTGATACTGCCGACTCGGCATGCTGCGCTATTTTATTTTCGTTCCAACCTGGGCATCCGGATAAGCGACACGAAAAGGCGAAAAAAGCTGATACTCAGAGAGGAGTAAAAACGAGGGTGTTGAGATTTAGGAGGCTTCATTTGGTCTATTCTTCTACCACAAATGCGCCAGCTACTTTTGTCTCTCGCGCTCATCACTCGTTACACTTCCCACTCGCAAGACCTCCCTCTTTTTCTCATTTTCACAATGTTATGATTCATCTTTTTTGCCAAAATGTTCAACCTTTGTATTCAAAATATAGTCTTACTGTCTTGCACAATTCCCATGTTCTGATGTAAATTCATCAGAGCTACAGGCAAAATATATACGCGTATACTGTGATGACTGTATAGGTATATGTTCATTGTCATTATATAGCATGTCATTACAGTTCGTTCAGGACAAAAAGGTTCTTTGAAATGACTTTTAGATAAGAAAACAAAAAAAAAAGAAGTGCATTTCTTGTGTTATCCAATAGAAAATAATGCTATTGCGCGAGTTGAGAGCAAACTTATAACTTATAACGGACAAGATAAACAGATGTAAATCCGGAATAATGGATTTCAGAACAATAATACTTTGGTAGCAAATATTGAATTTGAAATACGTTCATTAATCATTAGTTTCGTGACAAATATTTCAATGATGTTGCGCAAATATTCTCATGCCGTGTTCGTCTTATAACTCGTCGACTACAAATGATTTTATGGAAAAACGGAATTGGTTTGGTAATCCCGGCCAGAAGTTTGTTTGCGCGGTCGAAATTTCATACGCCAATTCAGTGCGGCTTATAATATTTGGCATTAAATAGAATGCGGATTTTGGTGCAGCCTGCTAAATGGCGATCAAAAAGACCGAGTTGCTTTTAACGAGCGGGGCAGTGACGGTAAATTATGATGGTATTAGCCCATGAAAGTGCATGGTGCACGAAATGATTTGTCACGAGGATCATATGGTGGTGTCAAACGAGGGTACGATTCTGATATTGCGTTTTGCGTGTGGGGACGCCTCATCGAGAAAGCCAGTTCAATCTATATGACGGGGATAAATATTTCATCGTTGAATCAATTCAGACCTAATACCTTAAGACCAGCACAAATTCGCAACTTAATGAAACCTGATTAATCCACGTTTTTGACTTTTTTGATTAAATTGATATCAAATCAATTATAATATCACACATCAGTGGATGTTTTATTTTGGAATAAATCATTATGTGAACGTTTTTGTTGTTTTCAAATTGTAAATAAGAGTATTACTTTGCCGCGTGCGATCATCAAACGACCAGATGTTTGTTCTTTAAAGATGAAAAAACTGGAGCAACTTTTGATTTTGAATCGATGGTTTGAAAATTAATTATTCTATAAACTAAAGATGATAAATGACACACGTAGAATGTCTGACGTGGCATATGAAAAGACTTAAAAAAGAGTGTTAGAATATGCTCATTAAAAAGCAGGTGCCGAATGATAAAAAGACAAGGGTCAATATGGTTTTGTTGCGTCACGTGCTGCACTCAAAACAAATCCATCGCCTAATACGATTACAATGATTTACTTTTGACACTAAGATACTTGTGCTAGAGTTTAAATGTAAACAAATAAGTATAGCCATCTGTTTGAATTGTAGACATTTTTGGCCCCTTTCAAAATCACGTTTTATTCGGTTTAATAACAAATGATTGGAAGAATTTTTTAATTTATTTATTTATTATCATTTATTTTGTCCTTCGTTTTTTAATTAAGAGAATCGTGCGATCTAAAGTTACGACGACGAAAGGCTATTTAATGGTTTTGAGCAGCTGCAAAACAGAGGACTTTGAATTCGTGATTTCAAATAGCCGGAAGCAATATGGTAATTAATAAAACTTTGTAAAAATGTTATGGGAAATTCAAACGACTGGAAGTTTAATTGCTTGCTATCTCTGTGGAAAGATTCAAACGACAA
Source organism: Telenomus remus (assembly GCA_020615435.1). Lineage (NCBI taxonomy): Eukaryota > Metazoa > Arthropoda > Insecta > Hymenoptera > Scelionidae > Telenomus > Telenomus remus. The sequence goes on along the minus strand of CM036345.1, from coordinate 8,366,080 downwards.
AGTGTAGAGCTAATTGCCAAGTTTTCCATACTTTTCCGTCATCGCGCCATCAGTCGCGTTCAGATACTCGACGCAAAATTTTCCGATCCGCATAATCAGACAAAATTGAGCTTTTGTCCGAAACCGACAAAACATTTAAACTCTTTTGTAAAACAACTTGAAGGAAAAATGCAAACTACGCAGTTTAGTAAGTGTTTCTGATTATTGTTGGGCCGAATAAAATTGTCGCAAAGTTTTGAATAAAAACACTAAAACAAAAATGTTATTCAAACGAATTTGAAATATTTGAATAAGCTATACTTTATTTGACATATAAAACGTATGAAAGCGTGTGAATGAAAAGGTAGGACGAGATAGTGACGAGGACAATGTTATTAAACTTTTAGCAAGATGCGTATAAATGCGCAAACGCGTGGGTTTGAATTTGATTGCGTGTCACTCGGCGTAAGCTAACGAACAGTTTGCCCCCATACGTCGATACTGGAAGGGTGCTCGTTCGAGTGTGCGTCGATGCACCCTAATTGTTTTATTCGTACCCCCAGCATCCTCTCAATCTATTTCATCCCCTCAACCACTTTTATTTCATTGCGACACCACCCGCAGCGTTTATCATGCATCACTAATACATAACAGGTTAACGCATATTGGCGTCGTTGTTCGCGGTATCGTCAACTATACATTTGCAGTTTTTTTTTATTTCACCAAACCAAATTATTCATTTTGCATATTTAATATTTAGTCTCCATATAGCCATTCATTTTAATAACAATTATCGTCAATTGCTTTTCAATATTCTGCGTTCAATTCAACTAAACGAATCAACTTACAAAACTCTGTTTTAATTCAAACTAACCGGATCGATTTCTAAACGTTTGCCACTGTTGCCAATGGCACAATATATAAAACGAAAATCGAATATATGAATCTGTAAAGAAATTGCTCAAGGGATTGATATCGAGTATTTGTTTTAACTCTGCAGTTTGCTATCCCAGGCACTATTATATTCAGCAAACTCCATGTCCAATAAACGACCGATTTATTTGCACGGCATCTTGTATTTGATTTTTTTTTTTCGTATAAAGCAAAACTTTTCATTTTTTTTTTTTTTTGAACGCTTCCATTTCAGTTATTTCAAAGATCAAAGATTATACGATATAGTTAATTCTTCTCAATAACTATAACTATCTTGCAATTTAATTTCAAACTATTTATTTATAGCTTGTTTGTGTAGATTGGAAAAAAAAACCAAATAACTGATGAAAAACTCATTTGCTAATACAAACAATGGAGGACAAGAAATGTGTGTGCGCAATGGACACACATCAAAGTTGTTTCAGATTATATGTTGTTTGTTGATTATTTTATCTGGATGATGAGCGCGGATCGAATAATAGGTGGCGGTCAATCAATTGAAAGGTATTCAGCGTGTAATTTGTAATGGAGCGACGCGTGCGTGCGTACACCAAGAAGAGATGGCGTATGGGGTAAAGTATATAGTATGAGGATGTGAAAATCCTCGTGGGAATGGACACTTGGCGCTGCATTTAAGGACGCAAGAAACACACCGCGCGCGCCGTCCATATAGTTTAATGCACTGTTTGGTGTTTACACTTGGTACTAATGGTCGGAGCTTAGCGAGATTTAAATTTGTCCTGGCTCTCTTTCCCACTCGCATCGAGCGTGCCTCCGGCTAAAAGAACGATTTAATCTTGAAGCTGCTGCTGCCGCGTACTTCCGTCGCGAGCTACATGGCCTCGGGTGTTGCACCTTTTTCTTTGCCGCGCTATTTGTGCTTTATAATTTCGAGTTTTGTACTAAATTTGTAGCCACCCTTGACGTTTTAAGAATCGCGCTTGCGCCAACCACGTAGCTTTTTATTCGCTATATAAAAGTCGTCCAACGCCGCACACAATGTAGTGCCCGCGTTGAGAGTAAAAGTTTTCCTACAGAGCCGGCGTCGTGAAATTAAAAAGCTCCGCGCTGAGCAATGCCAACTGTCTATTTGGCCAAATTGTTTTATTCAATTCAAGTCATTTGAAAACTTGTGCTTTCGCATGATACTTGAATTGTGTTGCTGAATCTTTCCCTGCATAAATATTTTCACTTATTTGTATTCTTGTGATGAAAAAGTTTTACAATTTAGTTCTTTCAAAGGAAAAAGCCAAATATTTCTTGTATACTTTTTTGCACTTTCGAAATGAGCAGTTTTAAAAAATAAACATACAAACTGCCAGTCTATATATATAATCAAACGCGACATAACACTTTTGATCAAAAGAGAATATATCATTATATAGACTATTATTTTTGTTAATAACAAAGTCTTTTGGTAGAGCACAAAGCAAAACATTTTCAACAGCTACAACAGTTTAGCCGTGTGCATGGATATTCGTAGACGAGTTTTTTGGCATATGTTTTGTGATTTTGACGGTATTCGCAAATTATGAATAGCAGCCGCGAGACAGAGGCGGCAAAGGTGGTGTGTATACTATGTATAGTTTGAGCAGTAGCAGTATAACATTCGTAACGGCGGCGCCCTTGATCCCCTCGATTCAGGCGCGCTGGTAGGGGATATATATCTCCGCCCAACGAACCGCCCCTGCAACGCGAAGGTGGTCTTGGAATCAATTTGCGATCCCCTCGCAGTCCCTCCGACACGTTTTCGCGCTCAAGTCTGTTGAGTCTGTGTCGATTCAAATTTGGAGCCGGCACGATTGAGCTCAGCACAAAGTCTGCGCGATCATGTGATTGACAGAAAATATAAGTTCAAGATGAGGCGAAAATTTGGTGAAGTGGATTAGAAATTGGTGATGAAATGGCGAGAGCGCGTGACACGCGAGAATAGTTTGCAGTTACGAAAAAAAAAGGTCTGCTTATCGTTGAGGAAACAAACTATTAGCGTAAGATAATAGCGCTGAGATAATAGAGTCGGGTGTCAAACGCACAAGCAGTGTTTGCTAGTGGCTAGAGGAGAAAAAGTGATGTCGGAACAAGTGGCTCGCGTGCGGCGTGATTGCGGCGGATTTTCACTGAGGTGTGAGTGCCGGATGGAGCAGAAGCTGATGGTTGTGTGATCGTCGCGAGTGATCATATATATAGTTGAGCATGCTTTGTGTGAAGATGGACACGCAGATGATGAGGAACAACGCGTCGTTGAGCGACGACTGTGCGGACAGCGAGCACGACTCGGACAGCAGTAGCATGATCGTGGACCCGGTGAGTTTGGACAAGGGCGGCACTGTCTCGCCGCCGCCCTCGTCGTCCTTGTCGCCATCGTCCACGAACTCGGCGTCGCACGTGCCAAAGTGTATGCAAAGACTCAAAAAGAAGATGTCCAAACGGTTCGGCCTCGTGCCAGAAACCAAAAACACCGTCTCAAATATCGCGCAGGACAAACTCGCGTCTTCGCAGATCAAGCCACCCTACTCTTACATCGCGCTCATCACAATGGCGATCCTCAACTCGCCGCAGAAGAAGCTCACATTGAGTGGCATCTGCGAGTTCATTATGACACGATTCTCCTACTACCGGGACAAGTTTCCCGCGTGGCAGAACAGCATCAGGCACAACCTCTCTTTGAACGATTGCTTTATCAAGATCCCGCGTGAACCGGGCAACCCCGGCAAGGGCAACTACTGGACCCTCGATCCGCTCGCTGAGAGCATGTTCGATAACGGGAGCTTTCTCAGACGTAGAAAGAGGTACAAGAGACCGTCGCCGCATTTCACTCATGTGCTACCGGACCGAGCGGCGTTTATGGCCACGTTCGCGTTCTGCTCGGACAACAAGGCTTGCCATTACCCCACAGCAATCCATCCGAGGAACCTCAACTCGTACGCTCCCGGAGCGTACCTCGCGGCGGCTGCTGCGGCCGCGGCGATCTCGCCAAACGCGCCAACGCCGCCACCCAACTTGAGCAACCCGCTCTTGGCCGACTTCCATTCGTCGGCTTTGGAAACGCTCAAAATCGGCCGCTGCTTCACCGAACAGCCTCCCACACCGGTCTTCAAACCAGTGCCCATCGCTGCGTCCCACCATCATAATGTAAGACAAATAACTCTGATACCGAGGATCCTCGCACCCGTCGCGCCATCCTCCACAGCCACCACCAATGTCTACGACAAGAAACGCAGCTTCAGCATCGATGCCCTCATAGGCAAGCAGGCAGTCGCCGAGGGCGCCGATGTTGGCGCTCTACTCGATCTCAGCTCCACTGATAATCGAGACTTCCGCAGCCAGGTGTCCGCCTTTTCCGTAGTCTAGGCATATATCCTACCGCCCATTTTCCTCTTTTTCTTTATTTTTCTACTTTCGTTACTTCTCAAATGATTTGCTCATCCGCGAGCTTTACTTTGCGTCTCATGTCCGCTCATATATATAAGAGCCTTTGGTTTAGTGCTGATACAAAACATCTTCAGTTTGTTACATATATATATCAGATAATTTTACGTTCCTAAGAATCATTCGGTATATTTTGTTGAACTTATTTCTACCACTTTTATATCACTTTGAACCAAGTGCATCCAAACCATTGTCTTATAGTGTGTCAACAATTGCTTCAGGTCTGATGCAATGTAAAATTAACAGTGCAATTTCAAAGGATGAATGTTATAATGACGATTCTGAATACAAAGTTATCAGAGGTTCAAGTTGGAGTCCTATTATTGTCATAGTTTTTTTTTTTTTTTCCAAAGTTATTTGTTTCTATACGTGATTTTTTTCTATCCAGGTAATTTGTGGTTGGTTTTGACTTTGATTAAGTTGAAAAATGTATAAATTTGAATGAAAGGATTTTAATCAAATTGTCGAAATATGATAACACGTTTACAAGAAGAATTTACGATAAGATTGAACTGACAATGTATGAAACAATAATTATACTCTATTATGAGCGTGTGCGTTATAGTCATAAAAACATATTTACTTTTCCTAGTTTACTGCATGCGTACATGGCATGCAGTTATCATAAACTTTATGTTGAATTTTTATTTAAGAAGATGATTTGTTGTTGCAGAGCGCAAAGAAGGTAATTTAGCTTTGTAATACAAACTGCTGTTATTTTACTGTGTTATAAATGTTGTACATACAAATGTGTATGTAATAAACCCATAAAACCTGTTATATTATTTCCGCTTTGTTCAATAGTGTAATCACACATGTTTTGCGTTCATTTATTTTCACAATATTTAACATCTGGGCTCGAAACTAATGAAGAAGTAAAAACAAATTCATACAAAAGTATTTATTGTTTTGGTAAATGAAACGCAGGTACAATTGTTTCAAACAAAAAAATATATTTTTATTTCAGTAAACAAAATAACATACTCTGCAATCTTGTAAACATATACTTTTAATTTGAATATAAATCAAAAAGTCACTAAGCTCGGCGATTGTGCGAAAAAATATTGCAAATTTTAATTACCCACGTTTGAAACTACCGTTTGCATTTACATGAACACAACGCATCTGCTTATAATAATTCATTATTGTTACAAGATAAAAAAACCTACTTGAAATTAATTTTCAATGGAAATCGACGAAAACGTGGGTTTGAATCATCAGTAGTTAGTACAAACATCTAAAACACTCTGCAATTATCTAACTGAATTCAAAGCATACTTTCCTTTTCAAATCTTAAGACAAATGTATGAGTCAACTCACATATTGAAAAGCATATTTTTATAAGAAAATAAATAAAGAGGAAAAAATATGTAACAATGGGCTGTCTTGTGTATGTCTGTAGTTATAGATCGAACCATTCAGAGTGGATGAAGGCAAAAAGTTAAATGCGACAAACATGTCAATATAACAATAAACTCGATATTGTAATTTGTTTTATTTTGAAGATTTTCAAAATCTATATCTCAAGAAGCGCCACTTATCCTCATGCACACAGGCTTTCAAAAACCTTACGTACATGAATCGCTGTTTGTTCAATTTTATTATTTATTCATGCTAGTTTGATGATAACACTGTAAATACAGATTTTTGCTTTAATATGTGCTCAGCACTTGATCTTTTCAAGAGTATTTTCCATTGCACTGAATGGGCAGTCCGTGATCGATGCAAGTGGACATTTAATGTACATACGGTGAACTATAGTATTAGGTTTTTCTTCTTTTTCATCTCATCTAAAAAGCGCAGTTAAAAATGTATATGAATTATGGTTACAAATTTGATGTATGAAATATTGATCGTTTATTTGTTGTTTTGAAAATCGGTTAAAACGAAATTGCATATTTGCATAAGTCATCTGCAAAATATACAGTTGCTGCTGATAGACGTCTATTATTATGGAAAAAGATTTTCGTTACTAATGAGTTTGTTTTCAAAATACACTTGAATTTGATGGTAGCTTACATTTGTTTCTTTCAAATACTTTTTTCTCAAATGAATGAAATCCACAATTCTCTCGCTATTACTAAATTTCAATAATTTTAAATAAATTATCATACATGTTTTGAAAGCAACTGTTTAACTGATAAAAAGTCTAGTCAGAGACAAAGAGTTTCATATAAGGCGATAAAATTTTTTTTCACACTTTGTAAAGATACTAGGTTGCACGGTAATCCTTAATTTTGTTCTGCAATCTCAACAATGGACATTGTTATGCATTTGTTTTTCTTAGCAATAAAAAACGCCGTCACATATGTGTACCTATTATCTGACTCAAAAAGTAAACTAACAATCAATTGGTGTACTAAAAAAATTGTATAGAGGAAAATACATTGATTATTATAAGTATATATTTATCGTGTCTATAAGAATGATATATCATCATATATATCCGAAAAAATCCCATTAGAATGTTCTGTAAAGCACACGAGATGAATTAATTTATAAATGTATGCTAGTAGAGAAGACGAGTGCATGAGAATGGACATATTGTATTCATGAAAGTATATTTGTTTCCTACAAAAAGTGCAATTTTGCATGTCCTGTAATGTTATCATATAGTATCGAAAAACAATCATTTATCACTGTACAAAACGATCGACGTTGATTCGACAAAAATGATGATTATAAAATTGCATCAAAAAATGAATCTGAAAATCGTTAGATTTGTATGATTAGAATTGAGCGGCACTTGCAATTCAATGTGTGATAATTGCCAAAAATTATTTTGTACGCGTGGACAAGTGAGCTGAGCCAATGTGTGAGTGCGTCTAGGTGATTTTGTATTTATTTCTCACAGATATGATTATGAATTTTATGTTTGCGATTACTGGAGCGGCAGTGTCATTGATAAATCTCTATAATTGATCAGAAAATAAAATTAACATATAGATTAAGGCAATAAAATATATATATATCACTATTCCGTATGCGAGAAAGCGAAAACTAAAATCAATTATATGTTGTAGTTTTTTATTTAGCGATTAATGCTAAATGGCTGTACAAAACAACAAACTGTTCGTTAATCTTGTCCAATAAAATTTAGGCACTCGCAATTGTTTTGTGATTTTATTTGTAACGAACAATGATCCTTTCTCCTATATATATATATTTAATAACGCGTGAGCGTGATGAGCATAAACTGTTAATTTATATACAAAAATGTGATTTGGAGGAGGTGACAAACGTTTGTTCGTACGAAGAGTTAATCCAGTATAAAGATAAATGGAATGTGCAGGAGAAGCGCGTTTTCGTATAAAGTAATAATTCGCTAAGTTGCAAGGAGCGACGGTTGGCTGAGAGCAGAGGACAGAGAGCGAATAACACAAGGGGCCTGCATAAGCAAGTGGATTTTCATTGCGTTTTAATCCCCTCTTGGGATTCTAAACGGCGATATCGAGGCAACTCTTGTCGCTTGGGGTGAGAATATTGCATTCCTTGATCGTCATGACGATAACAGCATCTGCTTTCGAGCCCTTGACCTTTATTTACTCTTCTTCAAATATTTTCCAACAATTTTTCAATTGTCAAACAACTTATTTTTCAATCAAACCATTTCACGTAAATTTGAATTTAAATGAAAATAATCTTACAAACTGTTACTACATATATATCATTTGTATCTGGAGTAATCTTGACAAATAGTCGTTGCAACGATCAAAAGACGTCTGAATAATATATTGTATTTCAAATGATATGTATTAATAAATTGGCTAAATTCGAATAAAGCTATACTGTCCGAGGTGAATTACAGCAGACGAAAAAAGAGTAGATGATTAGTTAACAGAGATAACATTAAAGAGACATTAATTTCATGACGAGGGTGGAATATAATGAAAGGGGGCAAGTAAGTCGAACGCAGGAGGATGCTTGCGCGCGCCTTCATGTATCCGATGAGTTCATATGCGTGGTGACAATACAAACCGAAACAAACACTTACTGGCACGTGATGGGCACGTGCCTGTTGGGACATATTACATTCCAAATGCATACACTCGACAACCAATTCAAGGGTTCCAGACACACGAGAAATCATGGGAGAGCAACAAATAATCAGCACGATCGTCATGCTGTTAATGCTAATAAAAGATAACTCATTTCAAATTCTCATTTTACCAAGTCTTGAAAAAAACATCATCTTAGTTCTTATTGTGTTTAATATTATTCATTAAAAATGCTTGACGATGTACACACGACATACGCACGATGAAAATATTCCTGTTCACAACTTTACTTTGCAATTTCAAGTGCAATAAGATGCAAAAACTAACATAATGTGTTTACTCCGCTTATCTTTGATATCACTTCAATAGCACCTGAGAATATTTACAAAATGATTCATGATAACATTTTATGATTCTTGCTTTTTTCATTTATTTTGTACAAAAAATAAAATAAAGTTTAGATAATAAAAGTGTTGGTTACTTTTTGCAAGTTTTTCTACGAATTATAATTCAAGATAATTGCTTCATTTGTCACAATATAAATTAGCTATGTGACAAATTTTAACTTGAAGAGTAATTGAAATTAGAATTATTCTAGTAAAAGCAAAATTTCGACACGAGTTTTATTAATAGTAATTAAGAGGATTAAAATGAAGATACATGGAACAAAAATTGCACGATAAAAAAATGATTGAACTATCATTCACTAAACTCATAATATACTTGTTGTAAGATGACAACACAATTGTGCAAGATAAGATTTTTTTGTCTTTGCCAACAATGCTATAGTTGTGCATCGCACGAGGAATCGTTTGGATTTTTCTTATCATAACCTACTCGCTAGCATATCTAAATGAATGTACCAAGTAACACATTTTCTAGTCAATGCCAAGGCAGATTACCGCACCTGATTACATTGTCACAATTCATGATGTGTTGTTAATAATTAAAATTAGATAATCGCGAACAAAAATTTATCACCCTAATCAAACTATCCAAACATTTTGTCATCATTCTCTATCAACCAAAGTTTTTTTAATAATTTTATTCGTTGCCATTTCCTCTTGGTATTTTCAGTAACAATGTAATAAAATTCAATATTATTGGCGAATGAAATGGATATTTCAATTATTATGCTGCGATATTGAAACATAATATAAATCATTAATGAATAACTTGAGAATAACTTCTGAACACTACTTGAGAATTAACTACTGTCTATAGATATATGTTTTAAGTAGTGGTTTATTTCAGTAAAATATTCATCAAGTGTTGCACCAATGAATGCAGATTGCAGATGAGACGGAAGCCGCCAAGGTTTAAGGGGGCGCAAAATGACAGAAAAAAGGAAAAATTGAAGAAGAGGCGATAACGAGGTCGACCGTATAGTATATGAGGCTGGATAAAGGCGAGAAATAACATGGCGCCGACTGTTTAAGAGCTTCGATGCACCAATCAAGAAATCAATGATACTCTGTGCGGTGAGAATGAAATGAAAATCTTTGTTTAATCTGCTGATTTTCATTGCTAATATTTCATCTATAACAAATATTTGAATATAATGTCAGTTTGCTAAATACGAATTATTTAAAAATAAATGTATAAATTGCAAGAAATCGATTAAGAAACTGAACAAGTGATTTTATAATAAATATTCCTGTGAACGTAGAAAATACAGTCATGTGTATGTAAAGAAGGACATTTCCGAGACTTTGGCCATGTGAAAACTTTATCCAAGAATCTAATATCATCTCAAATACACACACATTCTAGAAATTCTTGACGTTGCGAACTATCGTCTCGCTTTCCGTGTACTGCCGAGTTTTGCACATACAGATATATGTACGCCGACAATCTATGTGTAGTTTCGTGTTGGAATGCAAGGAAAAGAAAAGCGTTTAAAAATGGTTACTTTCATGATTTTCCAAGAACATACATTATTTTTTAATATAAAATATTTGTGCATTCAAGTATATTTTGTAACAATATTTATTCATTTCATTTAAAATTATCAGCTTTTATCGTGAATGACAATTATTTACTCGAATTTGTTCGTTTGATAGTACAATAAATTGTTACAAATGAAACATCCAAACTGTTTTGGAATAAATGATGAATTCTGAGAGTGGAAAATGTCAGTTTCGAAATGTAGTACAAAGCGCAAGTACTAGATTGTTTCTGGCGTAATTGTCAACGGTACTCATACTTGGAAAGCTTTCTTAATAATGTCTTGACTATTACAAACAGCGTGTTTCGATAATATAAACGAACGCTCGCTCCACCGAGAGGATAATAACAAAAGATGAGTCAGAAAGGAAGTGCAAATCATATCAGGAAATTCACAAATAGTTGAAATTTTTCAACTTTTTTAAAGCTTTTATATTTTCAATAAATGTTTCCTATGTAATTATTTTTGAACAAAAAATATGCAAATATTGACATCGACTGATCACCAACAGATTTGTCAAAGTAATTAAAAAGAGTACATTGATATGGTTGATTAGGATATTACGTGGGACTGGCGAACGGTTGTTGTTAAATTCCCACGAACAGTGGCTACCGAGTTTCCCGTGGGCTGTTGTGTAGCTCGTTGTGGTTGCGGATGTTGGAGGGTTTGATTGTTGACGTATATTGCTTGTTGAATTTTCTTTCTAATGAGTCACGATATGAAAAACAATTTGCATGAAAGCGACCTTTTGCAGAATTAATTATTTTCTCTGACAAACAACCAATAACTTGCAATCAATAGAATAGAGCTTCGATGGCAATTTTTTCGATCAAGCTTAACTGCGGTTTAATATAACGGTTCTTCCATTGGGATAAGCTATATATTAGCAATTTGCGTGTACAAATGAAATGCCTCCAACTAAAATAGTTATTGAACTTATCATTTCTTGAACGTTTATTATAAGATTTCATGTCCAAATTAGATCCTCGATTTGTGGATGGACCGGTGAAAATATTTGTGTCTCAGTCATCAGCTCGCTAAATTGGTTTTGTGCGTAAAAGTCTGGGAACATTTTGAGTGGCTGCCCAAACCCGATTTTTCTCCTGCATTCATCTTTAACGTCAACATTGGCTTGAACGGAAAGATAATAATTTGTCGATTGCTATGCACGTGAATATAAAAGAGCATAAAAGATGGGTATGTTGGTAAAATGTAAGCGGCAAAGCGAAGCAGGCAAACAGGAGCCACTGAGTCGCCTAGAGAAAATGGAAGGACATGATTCTGATGCGATTCGCCGAAAGGATGACAAGCCGCTGGCGTCTGGAGGACCGGGGAGAGTTGCTGCTATCTTAGTCGCTTCAAAGCAGTGATAACATTTTCCCTCCCGGACAGAGCCTAGCAACGTAGAAGCGGCGTCCCTTCGTCATTGTTGGCGTTCCAGGTCGATATCCGTATAACGCCGCCGGTCGCCCGGGCAACTGCAAAACCACGCCTCTGCAAACATGGCTGCCCCTTGGGGGCGGATGAGTGAAGCGGCATATACCAGAGGCTTAAATTATCATAATATTGGTCTTTGTCTCGGTGAGTGAGGTGAAGTAGCCTGATACGCGAGTTCGTGCTTTAACGATTCAAGCACCCGGTTCTTCGATTTCCTTACCGCTCATCCCTGGCGCCGTACCAAACTCCGACACCTACTACTTATTTTTTTTTCCTGCAACCAAACTTTGCAGCGTTAACGCTTTTTTTTATACCACCAAACCTCTGACGCTACTCGCAAGACTCTTCTTTTTTTGACTCCGAAAAATATCACCACAGTTTTTGAAAAAGGTTGAATCAAAGCATCAGGGTTGGAAAAATTATTCCCCGGGTTGAAGGTGGAAAAGGGGATGTTATTTCGCCAGAATTTTATTTTATCTACTTGAGGCGCAAATACAAAAAAAGTTCAGTATCTTATTCGGATTTTTCGCACTAGAACCACTCTAAAGTATATTTCAAAGTATGCATTGATGTCGCAAGTTTTTTTCGTGATACACATCAAGCAAAATTGTCGGTATTGCATTTATCCACGCTCTTTCCACGGTCGCAAGAATTGGGGAAAAAGGGAAAAAGAAATTTATTATGTATAGGTTTCTTAGAATGGTGCGGGCGTGTGTCTCAAAAGTTTTGTCAGTTCTTTTATCAGACGTAAAGTGGTTTCTTCGTAAGAACGACGTTGTATAACTAAAAAACTAGGTAAGTCTAAGCAAGAACGGATGGTACAATTCTTATGAACATGTATTTTTAACAAAATTCTTATTCGCATCTAATACAAGTACTTTTTAATGAAAAATCGCTCTTTTCTATTGAAACGAAAAAAGCACTTTGTGTGAAATTTCTTATATTCCATTGAACGAAACTTCAATAAACCAAAGCTTTTTGCAATCAAAGTGGACCGTGTAAAATAAGAAACGGTAGCGTGCATGTATGACAAATTAACATCCCTGAGGCTGCTCAAATACTATATCACGCGGCAGTTGTACACAATGAAACATACTAGCATAGAGGCAACCTGCAAGGCAGCCAGTAGTCAACCAGCCAACCAGTCAGTCAGTCAGCCTTGCAATGGGGTTGAATACTTGTATAGATGAAGTGCTATAGACAGATAGACAGATATGTATCTACCTGGTTCGTATCGGATCACAGAGTCGGCTGCAGAGAGAATATTATGTTTACCCGTACACACAGCTTCGCGATGCAAATAATCTGGTATTATTGCACTTACTCTGTCTCTCTTGCTCTCCCTCCCTCTCGCAGTGTTCACTGATAAAGCTCTGTCAATTTATTTGTGCTTTATTCGTCATCGAAATAACATCAGTTAACAATATAAAGTTTATGCTTATTATTAAGCATTACAATTTTTAATAAAGAAAATATTTCATTTAGATATTCATTGTTTCACATTATTTTAGAGAACAAACAAGTGCAAATACGAAACACTCCACCCTGGTTGAAAACGGAAATAGCGAGATGCGAAACATGGTACCTAAGATAAGTTTTTCTCTCAAATTTTTATACTTTAACGAGTAAAACTAGTGCGTTAAAAATTTAAAATTATGAATTCATTTTTATTTTGTATAGAAAACATGTAATTTCACGAGTAAATAGTCAGATTCACCAGTCATCATCACAAATTGTCATCGAATGACATTCCTTCTCAACTGGCTATCCACTAGTATAGTAACTGGATGTGCGCGTTTTGTGGTAGTAATCTACAAAAGAAGGTCGAATTTTAATCATTTTCAATCCATCGAAATATCCTAATTTTCCGATTTGCCAAGATTTCATGAAATGTTTACATTTCTGTTTTATTCCAAATGCTCATCTTTCAATTTTCTCCGTATATTATTGATTTGTTGGATCATTATCACTTGGATTTCTCTTTGGGCTGTAAAGAGGAAATGCTTAGACGTTCGGTATTTGAACCCCAACGGATTGCGGATTCCGCGAGTTCCGTCATTCAACTCGACCGCTTCTTATTCTGAACTTGTAAAGATCGCAATTTGCTAGGAATGACGCACGTCGTTATTTAAATGCTAAACGCAAATCTCGATTGCCTTATATAAGTGGAAATATTAAGAAACAATATTTTAAAGATGCGCTATGCTTTTAAGAAATGATTTATATAGTCATTGTTTTCGTAAGAATCCCGAATTGGAAATTATATTATACGTGTAGGCAAAATATGTGCGTATTCTGACTATGACAAAGAAAGTTAAACTGACTTTGTGTCAAAGTATAAATGTCGATGTAGCTGCACAATTTTTTGTTCTCAAGAGTTAATTCAACAGCAAAGTATATAATTGCTTTAAGCGATAATTGTGCTCGAAAGTTATGAAGCAAAGTAATCTAGACGCCGGTGTGACAAGAACAAAGTGACTGGTACAAGAAGGCGGCATGGAGAAAACGAAGACGAATAAAAAATAACAAAGAAAAGAAATAGAGAGGATGGAAAGAAACAAGCGATACAACATCAGTGCGGGGTGACGCATATAGATTAAAAATGGAAGAAAAAAGAGGTTGCGCATTATAGAAAAGTGGCATCTTGGTAAGATGCAAAGCCGACAGTATTCTTTATAGTAAGCAGAAAACTGTCTCTTGCCTTGGGCCTCTTAACACTTCTTTGCTCCATCGTCTTCTCGTGACACGAACATTTGCAACTGTGCGCCTACACATCCTTGTCTCGTCTCTTATTCCAGTCAGTTTTCGCATGGACTGCCATCCCCTTTATTCCACCACGACATCTATCTTCCTCGATTTACAAGCATCTCTTTTGGGGGCGGGATATTTACCAACATTCAAGATGGCGGCATAATCTTTCAGGCTCTTACTAAAGTCGACGAGTCGTCGCCTTTGGATCAAATTCCTACATTGAAAGACATTTTCATTATAGTAGAACACTGTAGTCATTTTCGGTTCCAATAAAATAGGTCTTCTCATTTTTCTGTTGAAAATCATAAGGTTTAAAATTTGTTTTGCAATCGCGATTCCTTCTGAAAAAAAAATTTTCACTCATAAATTGAACATCTCAATCAATTGGTTCAGTGTAACAGAAAAGAAAGCCAATAAATAATCTTAAAATATTTTCAACAATGTTTTCTCCAAATCTTTGTAATGAAGTACTGAAATGTATTGTTTTGAACACTTGCAAACTGTGAATTTAGCATCAAGATAGGAAGCTTGATTGCCGCAAGCTAAAAGAACTTTTGCGTTACTTAAGTTACACGATGTGTATACATGTGGGATTGTACACACAAACATGTGCACTTGTTCGTTCACATTGAGCGGCGTATGTAGTAAATATCTCTTGCGCGTTTTCAGCTACTGCTCAGTACTAATCCTGGCCTCGTGAATCTCCCCACTTCTTCATTTGGTTGTGCACAATAAAAGAGCATTAGATCGCTAGCTTTGTTGAACCGTTGCCACGACTTCTGGGCACAATGGCGCAGTTCTACTTCACAAGAGTACTCGAAACACCTGGCAAACAAGGAAACAATGCACACGGCCTGTACTTCGACTAGATTTCGTGCATTTAGGGCGCGCGCATGTTAACAAATTATCGCCCGCAGTTTTCTCCTTGTTACTCATATTCCCTTTTCCTTTTTCTACTACTTTTTTATATTCCTGCTTTGTTTTTAAATGCTTATTAGTGCCAATAAAAAAATCATTATGATATTCGTGTAATACTAACGTTTCTAAGCATACTTGATGAATTTTCAAAATATTCAAATAATTTAAACGAAGCGTACGTTGTTTATTCATGATGAACATTGAACACCAGTGATTGCCAGATTGGAAAGCCAGATTAATTTGTTATTTTTTTAAAATCAAATAAACATGTATAATAATGAATATGTTTTTGATTCGGAGTGACAACCCTAGTTTGATGTTATATAAATAAGAGGGCAGCGAAAAAGAACATATAGTCAGCTCTTGTACTTGTGGATACATTAAACTCACCATGTGCGAATATGCGTATACTACTTACACTACAACGTTGAAAATTTAGAGACCCTTTGTTAGAAACTTCCTTGTGTACAGCGCAAGGAGTCCTTCAGAATATGGTTATTCGCCTGCTCTGTCTCCCTATGACGCTTTGTTCGCAAATCCATGCCACCGACTGACGAACATTTATAGTTTGAGGATTATTTGGTTTCGTAAAAGAAAAGATTATGTTTGGATATTTGCATATACTCGAAAACTAACGGATTTGATATGCTGCTATCCTTCAACTTCATCTGACTATCAATTTTCTTGTCATTATTGTTCGACCTAATGAAAATATTCTTCACTCTATATGTAGTTGATTATTTCTTGAGTTCTTCGAGGTAATGAAATTGGATTGTTGATAGTAAGGGGTAACTTTTTGATTGCGAAGTAACTTTGGTTATTCACCCACGTAAATATGATTGGGTAATTTGAAAGACTAAACTGCAATTAATGTCACCGCTTGTTGTACACAGACAATGGCGTAGATTTATCAATATTTCATAGACTTGCGGTAAACTGACTCAAGTATTTACCAACTACAGCGATGAAGCTTCCTTTATCGCTTTCACTCTGTAACCACTTCAACAGTGGATCTTTAGCAAAATGATTTGCATCGCGTTGAATTTCAAATGAGCCTCTTCACTAGAGAGTTACTAACAACAAAATGAAATTATTAATATAGTCACTCTTGCTAACATGCGCTTACCCGCTAAGAGTATCTTAATATACATGAATAACTTAAGGCTGCCTTCATTTTGACCCAAAACATGAAAAAGCTGCAGCCTCCTTCTTTTGCATACTTATAAACAGGTCCTTCAAAAGTTAAGATGTTGAGTGCCTCGTCAGCGTGAAATATAATTTAATGAGATACGGCTACCGTCAAAATTGACTTACAACTCTTGAAATAAAAATATCCATTCCCACATATAAATTTTTAGTTAAGTGATTCACTAAAGGAAATATAATATAACTTCCAAGGATAAAGTGAAAAGATTATTAACTAATTAATATCGACTTTATTCAGTCCGAACAAATTCGTTTGCATTTTTATCGTCTTCATTCTATAGTATTTATAGAATCAGTTTACATTCGACTATTACATTGTTTATGTAGAAGAACAATATTCATTCATGTTATAAAAACTAGCAACAAAAAGTAAACGTAGACTGTCCGTTATCTTTCTTTGAGAATTCGAACGAAATTATTAAAACGTCATCTTTTGTTCAAGACCATTTCACACATATACACTCTTATGCCTGCGAAGTATATATGATAATATTGAAGGAAAACAAGTTCCTTGATTACAAATATTTACAAGTTCCATCCTGGATATCGATACAAAACATTTAATCACGCAAAATCTCAACAATTAATTTAATAATTTAATTTTAATACAAGATGATGACTAGAAAACGCTTACATAATCAGAATTGTCCTCATACTACAGTATTATTTTGATTGAAAGAAAGGAATATATGAATAAAAGCAATTTATATGAGTTATAGCATGATCGATTCTCGACAATCAGTCAGCACTAAGATAAAATGGAACGATTTGTACAAATAAATACATCTCGCAAAGTTTGAGTTACAACATTATTGTTCAAATCTTGTACATTTTACATGATATTGTGACAATCGTTCACTAATTGTAAAAATCTTTCGAGGTATTGCTAACGATACAACGAGACTAATGTTCGTATTCGATTGCACTGAAGTTACAGTATAAGATGTATATGATTTTGTTATTCTGTTATATATATATATATGTTAATATATATGTATATTAAAACTTATCATGCAAGTTAAGTTCTGTAGGACTTTAATGGAATGGTTATTGCATATTTTATAGTACGCGTAGAAAAAATGTCGGCTCCAAAGCCTTTTTCTCTTTAATGTTCGTATTCATATTATGTTTAATGAGGGATGAATGTTTTATCAAGCATGATAAGTTGTAATGACATTTTCTTAATATTCGTCTAAAATTTTCAGTGAATATTTGTTTGATGGCTGATTGTAACCAAGCATAATATAAGGTCAAGTTCATACACTCAGTACAAAAATATCATTCTGCGCATTCATCAAAATGATATCATAAAAAGAACATCATTGTAAGTTCATTTCGGTAACAATAACGTTCACGACGAATATATAAAATATAGAGAGAAATGAATCTTGAAAAAAATTCTTAAATCAATCCGGAATAGAATTTTTTTCTGGAATTTTGTATATGAGCTCAACTAATGAATGATCAAAACAAGATATAATATGTAAAACTGTATTTGTCCACTTCTCTTTTTTGGGAAGACAATGATGTGAATTCGTTACAAAAAAATTGCGACGTCAAAGCAGTATTAAAAAAGTAATAATTGCACAAACATAACAAAAAATGTTGTTGATTTTTGATATAATCATGGACGAAAAGTGATAAAACGATCATTAATGAACTTATCTAGTTAAAAAAATCGTCATCAAATGGATCATTTTCACGACTGAAAATATTCACTGAATCTGATTTTTTAATGTATTGATTTTTTCCTCCATATTTCATTTGACGAGAATTTCGCTGAGTTATGTTTGTAGTTTGTTCTGGAACCTGGTCTTCAAGCTCGGATTGGAAAGCAAATGCATCCTCATCAAATTTAGATTCATTACCATTGAAAACTGTTTTAACTCTGTTAGCTTCTTCTACTGTGAAATTATCCCCTTGGATAATTTTAGGTGCATCGATAGCAGGTTCTTCTGGAGTCGCTTTCGATTCAGATCCAGGGCTGAACCCAACGCGGTGTTGTCGGTCGGAAACATCGCTTGCAACACTTGTTGTTGGTGTGAGTTCACCTTCAAAATAACTTTTATGAGGTTTCGAATCTCTCTTACAATCTTTATAACTTCTGGGACTTGGAGTAGTTGGATGTTCTTGTTTTATATCTAAATCGACCATACGCGGACTTCTCTGTGGTTCCACCGCGGGGGGTTCAATCGGTATTTCTCCTCTCCTTCCTGCATTTTGGGTGAAATCGTCCTCGAAAGGAGAAGACTGTTGTCCAAGTTTTATCGGAAGTCGTGGTCGATGTCTGTTCATCCTTCGTCGATGTAACGATTCTCCTTTCACATCAGAATGCGGAAGAGTAGCAGGTGGTACTTCGGACCAATGAGACGGAGGTAATGAAGTCTCGCCCCAGCTATCAAATTCTTGATCACTCCCCCAATATCCTCTATCTCTGCTTCTTGATCTCCGAGATCGGTGGTACAGATCAGAATCATTGTCACTACATTCTGACCGCGACATATTATATTTCGGCCTTACTACATTTAGATAGCAATTCATTTCTACACTTCGATCTTCGTTTGCACTATTCGGTCGCTTCGGCCAGTGTCTTTTATTTCGCGCAATATATCTCGGAGAATCGTCGGGCCTGTCTGGGCTATAATCTTCTTCTTCATCATCCCAATTGCCTGGAACGCGGTACTCCCGTTCATGTGATGGTGGCGGTGGCGGTGGAGGAGGAGGTCCAGCTCGGTCACGCATATAATGCGATTCATGTTTCCTATACAAATGATTAGCATAATCACTGTCCATCATCATGCCTCTTCGATTCCAAAAGCTACCATCGTCTTCCCATCTTCTTCTGTCATAATCATCCCAACGCCGGGACCATCTTTCATCGTCTTCATAACCCATGCTTTCTTGACTACTGAACCTATCGATTCGTCGACCAGTTTCAGGTCTCGGCATGTCTTCATCGGTCCATGGGACCATTCGCCGTTTCATGCGTTGTTCGTCTTCATAAAAAGAATGAGAAGACGGGGACTCATGTGGCCAGAATCCTTCTCTCTCACCACTCCCACTGCTGCCTCCGCCACCGCTGCCACTTCCGCTACTACCATTTTTCCACGATCTTTGCTTGTTGCGACACTTCCAGTGAACCATATGTTGTTGATAATCATCATCATCTTTGTGCGGTGCTTTTCTATGCATGTATCGTCGATCATCCTCGTCCCATCTTCCTTCTTCCTGCCTATTTGATGGGTCTCTTTTGTGTCCTTTCAAGTACATTGTACTACGAAAACTTCTGGACATACTTTTTTCCCTGAAACTCCTACTTCGCTCTAATGGATTCAAAGTTTCTTCATAATACTCGCGAGGCATTCTTCCGCTAGAAGGTACCCAAGATTTATCGCCTCGCATTCGTCCGTTACTCTCCTCGCTCTCTTCGTCATCTTTGCACTCGTTATCACTATCTCCAGAATAACGCGGTTTGGTTCTCAGTGAATCTCTACTCAATTCTCGACCGTCTGGTGACCAAGGAGAAGTTCCACCAATAGAAGTTGGTCCGTCTCCTGACGATTTATCGGAACTGAAAACATTTGTATCAAACTTTGCCCAATTCTCATCATCTTTGCTTTCGTCTGCTTTTATTTCCGTTTTAGGTTCCGGGAAAGGACTGAATATGTCATCGAATTTAGCTAAAATTTTTGTATTACTTTCTTTTATGACAGTACCTGTGCTGTTATTTAACATTTTTATTTCCTCAAATATGTCCATGACCGCTGATTTCGTGTCGTCTTCTTTCTTGGAAACTGGCTTTCGCGAATTCATGGCTTTCGATGATGACGGATGGAAATTGTCAGAGAATAGATTCATCAAATCAACGTCGTTGATAGCTTTTTCATTGAAGGACTTATTAGGTGATATAGGAAAACTCGCTTGTTCGATGTCAATATTAGACTCGTCGATGATCTCTCTTAAAGCTGCGTATCTGTCACTCGACGCTGAGGTTGACGTTTTTATTTCACATTTGATCTCTACATCGTACCTTTTGTCATTTATTCTTAATTTTTTATCTACTTCCTGCTCTAAACTTGTGTCCGATTTGTCTGCGTCTATTTTAATTGACCTTGCCGAACCTTGTGATTTCGCATCTTCTTCACTTTTATCTTCAACGAGCTTGGAAATCAAGGAGTCGCTCTCGTAACTTTCAGCTTTCAAATCTTCCGACACGGACGGTAATTTTACAGTCAAATTCGTGAGCGATACAAATGGTTCATCTCTATCTTCGGATTCACATTTTTCCAAAAGTCTGCGTTTGATTCTCAACTTATCGGTGTCCTCCGTCTCGTCATCTTCTTCATTGTCATCGTCATCAACTTCTTCCTCAAACTTTTGAAATTCATTCTCGTCGTCGTCATTTTCTTCTTCATCTTCATTATCATCAGCGTCTAAAGCGATTTCAGGTTGAAATTCTTTATCACCAAACTTATCCAAATTGTCTTTCTCTTCAGTCTGCTCCGAATCTAAGGACCCTGCAAATTCTTCACCATTGTTTTCCAGGTTCACCAATTCTCTAAATACTGCGTATTTGTCGTAGTTATCATTTTCCGCTATTTTTTTGTCGGATGGAGAGTTTTCTTCTTCCTTTGATACAATTTTACTATCCGATATCGTTGTAAATGTCGTTGTCGTTGAAGAAATGTTAGAATTTCCCATAAGATTTGATTTCAAAGGCTTTTGCTGGGGTGTTGATGGTTCGGATTTGTCTTCAAATACCGATTCTCTTCTTGAAAGACTAGATAAACATTCGGTCAGCTGTTGTAACGTCAAACTTGTAAGTTGCGTCACACTCATGTCCAAACTAGTAGCTAACTCACTTAGATTAGATGATGTCAATTGACTCAAAGTGATATCTAATTTTGGCTTCTGTTTCTTCGTACTTACTGATGTTGTGTCAGATGGAATGGAATTTTGAAACAGAGATGATAAACTTGAGGGTATTACGTTACTGAATGAGTCTTCAAAACTACTGTTGCTAAACTCTCCACTTTCCAGCCGTTTGGGTAGTTGAGGTAAAGGAGGACTGAAATTATCATCGAACTGGCTTTTTGTCTCTTTCGCATTGCTTTTGCGTCTGTCTCTTCGTGTTGGCGAGGGAGAATCTTCACGTTCAAGAAAATCGTAATGAAACTGACCATCATTATGAGGCGGCCTTGGTGGAGGTTTTATTGAATCTCTGGAACATTGCTTTTTCGGAGGAAGAGGCGGTGGGTTGATTACAATACTTCCCGAACTGCGTGGAGGTGGTTCTGGAACATTTTCTGACTCAGCAGATGAACTTGAGAACGCTCGCTGACTTGATCTTTCAGGAGAACCATAATTATTACGTGAAGCACTTCGGATGGATGTCGAAGGATAACTGTCCGACAATGAAGCAAAATCAATCGGAAGTGATTTTTCTGTCGACGGCTGGCGTCGAAAACTTGATAAATTTGCAGAAAAATCTGTCCTTCGTGAAAAGTGTCTTGGACTAGAATATCGGTTATCTTTGTCTGAATCTGATAAGCTTGAAACTTTTTTCTCTTTAATACTATTCGTCGATGCATCATGTCCAGAGCTACATTTATGAGAACTCGATTGTTCAGGAGGAAGTGATACAGATAGTGGTTGGTGATGCACAGTGCTAACCGAAAAATCGTCACCTAAATTTCCTGTTGCACATTTCAGTTCATCCTTCTTTTTGAATTTTTCAAAATTAGCAAACCCACTTTTCTCGAAACTGTCTCCATTATTTGTGGACAAAGAGTTCTGCACTTTGACAGGTTGTATTGGTTCTGTTGTAATATCGAAATTTGTTGGGAAAGTATCACTTACTGTACTAATTACAGCTAGATCCTTAAGCACTTTTTTAGGGGGATTTTTCAAGTTTGAAAAAAAATCTTTCTTATCGACATAGGGTTTTATTAAACCTGAACCCAGCGGATCTAGTTCAGTGAAGACGTCTATCTGTTGCGATTTGTAATCGTTCTTCGATGATGCTATTTCCTAAAAATCGAATCATTTTTGTGATTAGTTCTTTACATCAAATTTTGTTTCTGAAATGCTTATTACTTGCAAGCATACTTTCAAAAGTTGAGAAGCCTACATTCTGATAAATAATTTCTTTAATTATGGCAGGGTTGTTTAACGTCGTAAGGCTATGAGTGAACGCTTTTGTCAATTTGTTAGAACTGAGTTCTAAATACTTACCGATGAATCCTTATCTTTATCTCCAGACGAGCTTTTTGAAACGTTATTTGCATCTTCATCAAATAGATCTTCCGTTTCTTTGTCAAACCAGTGCACAGATCCCTGTGGTGGTGGTGTTTTGCTGATCGGTTGAGTTGTAGCAGGACTACTTGATTCCGAAGTGGACGGGACAGCTGATATTGTGTGCTGACGCTCTAAATGTCCTCGTTTCGAAGACGTCGGAGGAGGTGGCAGTATTGGCTGTACATTTTCTTTCGCCTGAAAGACGATAAAGGTTTCATTGCAAAAAGCAGCAATTTAAATGTCAAAATCCTTGTGGTGGATTCAGAAACAAATTTTACGTTACGTAATTAACAAAACAAGAAACTATCCACCCACCTTGACGTTCGTAAAAGAATCGCCAAAGGGATCTGCGTCAAAAGGATATTCCGTTGACGAACCACGCGCTTCTGGCATCATTTTATCCAGTTGATGGATGCCCTGTTGTAAAGAGTTTAGTTCAATCTGTAGATCCAATAGATCGGCTACCGTGCCAGTCTGAGAGTCGTGTTTTCTTCCGACAGTTTTATCAACCTCGGAAAATGTCCGATGGAGAGAAGCAGCTTCGCTACCCGATGCACCCTACGCAAGAAGTAGCAGACACAAATGCGCGTCTTTCTAACAAGCGTTACTTTAACAACTCAATCGCGTAATCACGAAGTCTTCCTCTCTCATCTTTTAAATTACTTGCCGAAATTATAAACATTGTCAACTCAACTTTTGAACATTGAATCTAAACATCAATTGTACTCATTGCAAAAAATGGTGTTGTCCTTTTTTTATCACTTCACAAACTTCTTCAGGTGTTTTCAATATTATGAGGACATGAGCACACCTAACTGCGTTGTAAAAGTGTGGGCAAAACATTTTAAAATGAAACACTACTTTTTGCAAAGCTAATACTGCTAAGTCGATCAAAAAGATCTTGTTACAACTGCTAACTACAGCAAATCCTACTTAAAAAGTAAGCTATAATTTCCAATTTAAGTCATACCTTGGTGTCTAACGAAGGTTCCATGTACATTCCGCTGGAATGAAATTTTATAGTAGTCTGTTCACTGTGAAGCTTTTCCATCTCAATTTCTTTTTTCTTCAATTCAAATACAACTTGAAACAAATCTCTCATCGCCATGACAACCTAAAAATAATATCATTCATGTTTATTTATTCGTCACAAAGATAACACGTCGAGAGGTTCCAGTTCTATTGGAATAGATCAAAATTGTAGAAAATTTACGTTACTTGAAATTCAAAAAGTATACATTCGAAGAATTGAAGTAAAAGAGAATGTATATATATATCTCTTTCAATGAGTGCTAAGCGAGCTGTGCATCGTTCAACGAGTTTAGAATGATCTGGTAAGCAAAGGGAGTCGATCGCGACAAACCGACAATGTAATACAATTATTTACGCGTGTCCCTTGTATTAAATTGGAAATACTACGTTGGTAGAATAGAGTCGATATTGCTTTCAGTATTGAGCAAATATAATTTGGAGTATCATGATGAGATAAAGCAGATTTAATTTAAATTTAAAGTTGAGAAGATTGTCTGCCTAGTCAAAGTTTATCGAAAAATTGAAGCTATAACATAAATGTAGGAACTTTACTTAAATGTAACAAACCTGAATTGCAGCTTTGTCAGTCTTGATTCCAAAAAATCTGTGACCGGTATCTGGTGACCCAAAAATATATCCAAATGCGCGAGAGTCACTCATATCTTGTGCTATAAATGATATTTTGTGTACAGGATGATGGTATAGAAAATCCTATGAAGTGAAAATTCAGTTATTAATACAAAAGTGTTTCGTTACGAAAATGTGGATTTACAATTCCTTTTTAATATTATGACGATCTTACTCCTGTTTTTTCATCGCGCAATCGTAGACCGTCGATGCTGATTTGAACGGTTATTCGCTGTTTGTGTTCACCCGCAGCTCTTATCGCCATTTTCAGGTCAGCCAGAGCAGCTTGACACATGCGATCACCTCGTGCCTCCGACACCTCCAGTATACCGATCAACTTGGCTTTGAATGACACTCCATCTCCCAAAAACCGCGTCGGCTGGTTTTTAACTAAGTGCATAAGAAACAATTTTTAAAAACTCTATTTAAACAAATTTTTGTGATTCATCATGTTTTTTTATACACCAAACAAATACATCAAGTACACATTTACGCTGAAAAAAGGAGAATCGCATCAATGTTAAACGAACCCAAATCAATTTCGTTGTGTAAAACATATATACACATTTAGCTCTTCATGCATCTCAGAAAATCTTGAATATGTACTTTACGACGTATATAAACCTATTTTCCAATCTAATTTCGTTTTACCTCCTACATCAATTTGAATTGCGAACCGAGTACTCAAGCCTGTATAATCGAACACCACCAGTTTTTTCACAGTTGTATAACCCTGTGAGGTCTAATATCATGTGCGTGGTCGCACTTCAAACAGAATCATGCAACATGTGAGCCAAATCAAATTTCGTTCAAAGAGTGTACGAATGAATGACTCAATAGGGTTAGTGGTACTGAATCCTTATCAATTACTTATACGTGTTGCTTTGCGAATAATAGCTTCAAGTTTACTATCGTCGTGGAAGAAACGTCAGAACAAAGAAATATATAAATACACAATTCTAAACATGTGATAGAAAACTAAAATCAAGTTTTATTATCAGTATAGTTTGAATATTAATTGAATCATCGAATGTAAACGAAAACAACAGTAAAGTTTTTGGATTTGCATTGTGCATTTCATTCTCATTGCAATCTTCTCGTTTTGCATTTTGTGTTTGTGTCAATTTACATGGATTGTTTTGGAGTGGCGTCAGAGCGATAGCTTTTTCGGAGAACTTTGCTCCATCAGTACTTAATGATCTAAATTTGCTTGGTGCGTTTGTACAATTGCGTTCGAGTGCTGAACACCAACTGTCGGCACTTGAAGATCGACGGGGTAACTATTAGACCCTTTCAAGCTTCATTACAATCTTTCTCGTGTCACTCGGACAATTCATGCCAGATGCATGAACAATATTACAACACTTGTTACGATATATTTGTTTAATTGCGTTGACTTGCGAAGACGCTACTTAATCCGTAATCACCATAGCGAAGTTTAAAATCGATCGCTATCAACGCGCCATGAAATACCATACTTTTGTACAAAAGCGTACCATATTATTTGAATTTGTTTACAATAATATTACATTTGTATCGTGTTGTAAAAACTGTAGAACTTTGTCAAACGAAAGTCATCTCTCTGAAATGTATATTTACGCACTATTTATATTCAAATAGATCAATTCTATTCAAATTATATTCATCACAGCCTTATTGTATTCACAAATGAGATAAATTCTTGATAATTATTATTAAATATTGTTTATTCAGTATGTTGTTGGATTTTGTATATAAACCGAAGATTCAACAGATCATCTTTTCTATTCTATTTTATTTATTATCATAAATAATGAATAGAAGTACTTGGACGCCTGACAAAAAACTAACTCGACTACTAAAAACAAAGATTCTCAATGTTGCCATTGACTTCAACTGAACAACTAGCGCCATCTGAATGAAACCCCTTGAATGAGAGCAACCAGGGAAAGATAAAACAGACCTAATACAAAACTCACCCCTTGAGCTGTAGACCCAAACGATACTATACAAAACACCTTTGAATAATTTGATGTTATTGGAGTGAAAGACTTAGGATCCGGAGCGTATCTCTCAAGCTCGGAACAACTTTACTCTAGAGGCATTTTGAAAATTCAATCAATAAGAGTTTTGTATGTAGACGCGAGTAAACTCTGCCTAACATCATTTAGAACAAACTCACAATCGAAGGCCGATTCATCACATGTCAAATTTATTGATTCGGCCGCGGTTAAAGCTCTTCTATGCATGAAACAAACAAATTTATTGCACATTGTCGAATAATTTGATGACAAGATAATTTGCGCGATTGCCTTTCTTACCGGCACTGCTACCCCTGAATTTTAACTTACATTTGCACGGGCTGTTCCTCTTCCTGAGAGTCTGCATTTGGACCAGCCTGTCTGCAATCTTGTCCCGAAATGAGCCCAAGTTCCTCACCGTTATGGATTTCAGGGTGTCGGATTTGTTGAACAGGGTGCACGTTCTCAACACTAGCACACTTTTAAGAGCAGCCACTCAACAGCCCACCTTTTGTTTGCACTCAGAGTCTTTTCCATGAGACAAGCTTTTGACGACAGTTCAAAAATAATGTTTCGCTCTAGCTTAGCATCAACCTCTTGCTATTCCAAACACCAAGTTTATCTGAATTTCACCCAAATCTGCCACATGAAAGGCTTTTAACTATGGCTCGCGCTCGCCCGTCTCGGTTAGTCACATCTGCGCAGTGTCCAACTTCAAGGATGACGATCAACTTTCAAGAGCAAGATTTGAAACGCTGCTCGATTTTCGATACACGTTCGAAACGTTCACTAACTTGTGTCAAATGCAATGAAAATGACAGCTGCTCCTACCGGCACAGGTCACCCATGCTAGCTTCCCTTATATTGATCAATAATACACTTTTAGTAGTACGCGACAGCGTCGCCCCGCGGGAATCGTGCATTCCACTGTTAATACTTCGTAAGCGTTTGTCAATTTTCATTATACGTTTACGTGTTTGCTTCAAGTAATAAACAGTGTTTGCCAGTTGTTTTCAGTAAAAAATAATCAAAACGTATACACAAGAATGTTTTGTGCCTACGTTTTGAATGATGTTTTAAACAAACTTTGAAGAGCATTTTGGTTACAGGATGCCATAAATGTTTTGTTTTGAATCAAAAGTACCGAGATTTTCGTAATTGTGTCCTGCTGCGCAATGCAAAATATTATTTAACAAAGTATTTTTCATTATCATTTTATATGTCTGAAAAGCCAAGATTATTGTTATAACTTATTAGAAAGTCTGGAGCGAACAAGGAAATCGTGTCAAGTAAAAGGTAACACAACAGATTTTTTTCCGAAAAAGTCAATTTATTATCAATCTTAATGTTACAAAAGTGTCTCTATATTGCAGTCTAGAGTTATATTTTTCTTCTCCAGACAAAAACAATTTTCGAAAATGAAGTTGAAGAGCTATAGCCTCAAAGCGCTTGAGTTTTTGAGAGCTATATTGTTTTTAACTATATTATAATATAGCACTTTTTATATTCAGATTTGATTCAGATAATGTTGTAGCTAAACACTATAGAAAAATATTACATTGCTTCTGTCTAAAAGTTGAAAAATAGTGGTAACAAACTTAAATGTTGTGAATAAGCAAGAAATAATTATTAAATGTATAACTCATAGGTATACTGATATGATTGTTTACGCTCTCGGCTCTGAGAAAAATGTGTTCAAAAGTTACTGAATACCTAATGTATATTACAACAGAGCATTCAATTCGTTCACATTTGTATTTGTTAATTCATTTCTCTGAAATCACGCTGTTTTGATAGGGGTACAGTTGTTACGATTATTTATAGTTGAAGCAAAAATCGTTTTCATCTACAAAATTGTTCGTATTGATTTGACTGAACGGAATCTGACAATTCGTCAAGCGTTTAAGTTCATTACCTCATCGAAGGATGTTCAACATATTTTGTTATTTGAGTATATTATCTTACGTATATATTTGCTTATTACAGCCATAATTGCATTGCCAGTTTCGTAACACTGGCCGGGTATTCTTAGTAGTAGTAAAAAAAAGTTGCATTCATCTTTTTTCTATGCCAGAAAAACTTTAGTAATCTGGTGCGAAATCAATCAAGATTCGCCAGTTAGACTTTTTCTCAAAGATTGTAATTGATTAGGCCAGAAGAATGAAATGTCAATTTTCTTGCACAGAAATTGGTTCAAAGTCTTTGTATAATTTACATTTACGCCAGACAACACATATGTGTGCTACTTTGAAGAAACATATTTTGTTGAATCACTATTGGATCCCAATTTAAAGGCAATGAAGAGCTTCAATTAAAAAAATGCATTCAATTTATTACCTCGCTGAAACTATGCGCAACAATCATTAACAAAATGTAATTCAGCTTATGCGAATGGAGAAAATTTTCATAAGCATGGATTGTGTGTCAATAGATTTCTAATTTTGTGTTCATTATATTAAATCGTGAACAAGTAATACACAGATTCGATGTGATGTGCAAACGTAAAAATGTTTCAAGTTTTTTTTCTACTATTAGAATTTACATTTACACATTTATTTTACTATATCATTTGTTCAATTATCCTTTTCATTTACTTACTTTCTCACTCTTTGTTCATAAAAGATCATGCTTGCTAATATAAATATTCACGGTAAGACTAGATTTATATGACATATTTCTAGAACTGCCTGCTTTGACGACATAGAAGCTAACTTTATTAATCGTCTACTTACTTAATCAAAAATAAAACGGAAACTTATCTCTTTAGATTTAGAAAAGAAACGAATTATTTATTGGAATGCAGAACTTTATTACAACAATGTAAAATTTTAAGGATGGGGTATGAGCTACCATTTGTTTAATGGCTATAAAGAACATTCAATTTATTTACAATTATGAAGAGACAGTAAGTCACAACGATGTATGATTCGAGCCTCAATGAAGATCAATACGAGTTTCTTAATTTTATTCGAAATGAGTTGAATGGAACCATATAGAACATATATATGTACATAGAAGACGATAATTTAATATCTTTAGAATAAGGAAGACGATGCTGTGCCGTTTTTATTAATAACAATCGATATTATTTGAGATGGCACGTGAAATTGAGTCACAGTTTCTACCAAGCCTTGTTGATCAAATTATAAAAACAGCTAGTTAAGCGTTATCTTCCCAATATAAAATTCTCGAGCTTGACATCGTACTATAATATTTTCAGAATAATTGTAACAAAAAATATTGCAATGATAAGATATTCAATAATTACAATGTTGAATATTTTCGATATAAAAAATTAAAACTACACACATTACAAAATGTTTACATGTAATTCAAAAATGGTTTATAATTGAGACCTAACAGATCGTCGAACAGGCAGATATAAATGTACATCTTTTTATTAAACTTTAAGGCTCATGATTACGAATGTAGGTTCATCATATACTAAAAAGTACAACAAGTAAAATTATATTTGAATTCAGTCTACTCGCGATCCTTCTTCTTATACGAAATCAAATGCAAAACGAAGCAGGATAACCTAAATCATCATTTTATAATCAAAATTCTAATACATAAAATAAATTGTAAACAAGTTTATGATTCTGAATTGAAAGTCATTTAATATACAATCAAGCACCATTAGAATGAATTGGTTCGTTATCATTTCCGATTTCCTACAGTTAACTTTGGCAAATGTTTATATCGCAAAAAGAGCAATCTGCGTGCAATTTCTTTTGCTTTTAACGTACAGTATCCACAGCCGAGTTACGAGCCCGATTATTCGGCTTACTTTGTTTAACTTTTATACAATTTGTAATAATGATCCGGTGTATTTTGTTAATATGCGAAGTGGCTCTTATAACGGCGCACATTTTGGCGTTTTATATTAATTTATCAAACTCGTTCTATGTGAAATTCTATAATAATGTAATTGTTTTCTGTTTCATTACATATTATCTGACATGCCGAGGACAAAAAGTTCGAGTTAATCGCGACGTGATTATGGATTAATAAATCTATCTACATTGAGCTTTTATTATTAACTTTTGTTCTTGGATAATGATATTTTATAACTTTTCGAACGAGTCCGACGAGATATCAGACTCTTCCAGCCTTACATTTTTTATTTCATTTTATTGTACGTTCTCCTATTCTATTGAATATTTGTTTGTCTCATATTAAAACGTTTATTCGAACGCAATATGGAAAACGGTAATATTCCCTTTGTCAATATAAATATAAATTAACAAAAATATCGTTCGCTTGGTTCATTCGATACATTTGTGAAATGATCAAATCTGAGTAATTTGTTGTCTTGCGCCATTTATAAATCTCAATGGATGATGATGTCTTTGTAGTATTGAACATTTCCAT
Organism: Telenomus remus; assembly: GCA_020615435.1. Lineage (NCBI taxonomy): Eukaryota > Metazoa > Arthropoda > Insecta > Hymenoptera > Scelionidae > Telenomus > Telenomus remus. The sequence continues at coordinate 8,335,151 of CM036345.1, read as the reverse complement.
CTATAATATCACTGTACGTTTGATATAAATATAGGGAATAATCATCAACTTGATTGAATCCATCGACGAGTTCCTCTTTTTCCTCATATGTATAAGAGATCACAGAGAAATCGATAAAAATATGTTAGCACAGGATTGTCATGGTGGTATTTTTTATTAGTTTTGTTACAAGAACACGTTGTTTGACGGGAGAGGTTGAGAGCGCTCATGGAAGGAGTACTTTTTCCCTATACAATCGCGCGGCACGCGACCTTGGCTTTTAAAATTAAGTTTTATTCCGTGCTTCTGATAAGCTCCTTGTATTGCATTCCATCACGTAAGATGAACTTCTAGGAGGATTCGAACTGGGATTTTTCATTTAGTAGTGTACAATTCTTTGAGAATCTTAGTAGGATTGATTAGCAACGAATAAATTATTGAACACTCAGTTTTTTATAAATAAAAATGTTTATTCGAAAAAAACAAACGAGGAGATAAAAGTGATGTTAATAATTAACAATCTTTGATAAGTATAACAAAAGTTGACAAACATAATTTATGTTTTTATATAAAAATCAATTTAAATTTCATAAAAGAGATCCTACAATTCCAAATTGTATTTCACTATGCTAGAGATGACTATCACAGACATCTGATGAGCATTTTAGAAACATACACAATTATTATCGTTTAATTTACAATTGTCATTCGCTCGACTTTTTTTACATCTTTTTTTTTTCTACTAGATTTAGTTTTACAAATAAATACTGATACGAATTTCAGAAGATAAACGAGCAATTGTTCTTTGTGATTAGTTTCGTTTTGAAAACGTTGATTTACATTTCGCTTATTTACATTTAACATTCATTGCTTAAAGTTTGCTGAGAAGGTGATTTCTTCACTGCAAAGTGCTACAGATTTTGTAAATCAATTAAAAAGTTGTCGGTAACTTGACCATTGTTTTCGCAACTTTGAGATTGATTTTTAAAAAAAATTTTCGAATCGCAAGAACAAATTGAAGAAATATAAACAAAGAGTCGAGAATAAATAACTTGTTTCAGGTACACGGAACTTTATATGAAAGTTGGCATTTGAATCTTAAAATTGGTGGAAAAGGATACTGAAAAGAAGAAGAAGCTGAATGAATTAACAAAATAAATTAGGGTCAAAGTTATGCTCACCAGAGGTCACCCCTACCATAGCATTAAACTCAACTTTGGCCTTAAAATGCATTGCCGTGTTTAGCGAATATATATTTACACATAAAACTGTGACCTCTTACGGAGGAAGAAGAGAATAACGGTACCCCCTAGTTCGAAAATGAAAGGCTCTCGAACCCAGCTTGCTCGGGTCGGAAATTAGCGCTTTATTTTCAATTTCCTCTGACTTCCCCTCCCTTTGAAGCTTCACTTTTTATCGCAGACACAGCGTTTTTCGGGCGAAGGTCATCCTGTCTTCTCCGGTAATAAAATGCTAACGGATTTGCGGGCCGTAGGCGCGCCATTCGAGCCACTTGTTCTCGTCGTCGTAGTTGTCGTTGTTAACGTCGCGGCTGATGTTGCTGACGTCACTGCAGCTACAGTCAATCGATGCGTCGGTGCCACCATGCGTGATTCCGCTCTTGGTGGCGAAGTTTCCCGCACCGATTCGTTCACCTCCTCCGATTCGCCTGTTACCAGCCTGTCAATTATAACAATAGTTTATGATCCGCATTGCAAACAATTTTCATTTCTTACAGCCAACAAAACACTATCGACACTATTGGATGCTGTTCAATTTGGCTCAGCGTTTTTCACACAAATAGAGCACACTACCGTATATATAGAAATATATATTCAACTTATTTACTCCGAATTGTACACGTTATGCCTCATTTCAGAGCGAATCTTATTTTTAAGTATTTCTCATCATTTTCAAAGATGTTGCACATGAATATTTCAAAGGCTATATTTTTTAAAAGTTTCAAAAATACATTAAGCCGAGCAATTGAATGCATCCAAGCGACCGAGGTAGAAAACGCGGTTGCAAGCCTCGAGCTGAATTGATAATGCAAATGTATTTTTGGTGCGCTTTAAAATGATTCTTTAATCAAAAGACCTGGTTCTTCAAATTTCAACACTCGAAAGTACAACTTTTTCTGCTGACAATGCTTTAATCGCAGTAAACATGAATTGTTAACGCACATTATGTCATAATTACTCCGACAGCGCTTGACACAGTTGACGTCGTTATATACATAAACTTACTGTAATTATGTTTGAGATTTTTTTTTGGAATTTGAAACCTTGTTTGAATTACGTGTCATCCACTGAATTCTTGTTAACATCTCGGATGAAACTTGAATCACCGATGCATTAGAGTTTGCTGCGATTTTATTTTTCGCGACTTTTAATCAAAATGCTATTTTAAAGTCTTTTGCAACGAGAAATATTTGTCAATTTTGTAAATTTAAATTGCTCTTTGTAAGACATAGATGCACTGAGTAACAAGAATTTGTATTATGTTCTACTTATTACATAAATGTATAAACAATTTAAATCAATGGTTTTGTGTTCTTAAGTTTCATTGGTACTTTACCTGTGTTGAGGAGGTGGCGTTGGTGTCCGTGAAAGAGGAAAACTGGCTACTTCTCTCGTCACGGATAGTGATCGGATAGATCCGAAAGTTTGATCAGGAGATAAATTAGCAGCAACACTTTGCACCATGCCACTGAAAATAAAAAAAACCGATGTAACATTTCTGATATAAAATATCAATCTGAAACGATTAAAACCTGTCGTCTAGTTGCAGTACATTGTTTAAAGTTGACTTATCTAGTACAATCATGTACGAATGAATTTGACAGTTCGTCAATTATTTGTCTAAACATCTGCAATGATCAAGCCATCAGCTGAATAGTCATTTGTTTGAGAATTGCATCTGTGAGGAACTGTTGTTACCACAGAGATGCAATTTCTTTGTTCGCTTTTATTATGTAAGTGTAAACAAGTATTTTGAAATCAATGAATAATCAAGTTAGTTTAGCATAAGAAATGAGCGTTGAGTTCAACTCAGATGTTCTATCTACTGTACAGTGAAGGAAACGGAAGAAAGATATTCATACAGTTCCAATTACATATTTGAGCGCAATGTTTAATATATGTTATAAGTCAGACAGTGTCGTCTAATACTAAACATCAGCTAATCATGTAACTATTAAAAACTGTAGAACTTGTTCTTCGACGTTACAATTTATGGAATAATGCATTCTGTTGAATTGATACTTTGAATGAAGTACTGCATAATAAGCGACTTTTGAAATCTGAATCGAAACTTGAAGCTGGTGAAATAAGGCGGGCTTACTTTATTGCCATTGTGGTAAAATTAATGACTAATCATGAAGTGAAATCATAATTAGTCTGAAATAAATACGATTCAAAGCCATGATTTAGATGTAAAATTGTTTCTTATACACTTGGCTCACCTAACAGATCCAGATGTGACGAGAAAAGGCATCGGCGTAGGACACGGACTCAGCGGGGAGCTACTAACCGAACTTCTTGTACTGCTCAGAACCGAGTGCGGACATTGCGGTGGCCCCGTTTGGGTGCCGATGATGCCGTTCCTGCCGGCGCGATTGCGCAGCCATGGCAATTTTGCCCAACCACCCACGTCTTTACCTGAAATGCCTTAAGAGTTATATAAATGCCAAAACAAGTTTTCTCGACTGTTCCTCCAACATCAGTTGTTCATAAAGACAGCGCAATTCAACGAAATTGATGCCTGCTTGTGTACGTGTAAAAAGCACCAACTTATCAGTTAATGCTTTCACGTTTTGATTAACAAGTCATATAAACAAACGAGCGTAAATTTCTCGAAATAACTACTTTGCAATAGTAACAAATATATCAAAGAAATATCAAATGAATTTTAAAGTCACAACCTCATTTCTTGTCATTATTTTTATTATTGACTGTATTAATTGAGACAACTTGACCCAATTTGAGCTAATATGACTTCATCCTACTGTTAGCGTGTATTAAATATCGGTACCAGAAAGTATCATTGCATGCAAGGCGTCCAATTTTTACTTTTCCTGAATGTTATTTAATTGTCATCCATCAACTGCATTATACGTATTTTAATTACGCGAGCTCTTATCAAACCAGTCAACATTATTTCAGAATAATCGAAAACAAAATTCAATTCAAACAACTGCGACAAATGGTGAGATTGTAGATACTGTAAATGTCAAATTTCATGAATATCTTAACGTGAATTCATAATTCCAATGTTTAAAATTTGGTCTGCTTACCGATAACTTTTAGTCCCTGGACAGGGCTCAGAGGGTAAAAGTCTCCATGTAGAGGGCAATGGAATCCAACTCTTCGCTCTCTTCTACGTGCTCTGCGAGTTAGCATGCAAAGCAAAACTCCCAATGATAACATTAAAGCTCCAACAACGATGCATATCGGTCCAAGGATCCTCGAGTTTCCTGTGAAAGCGATTCTTGCCGCATACGAATTGAAGTCCTCATCTTCTCCTGGGCCTCGGTATGACGCCGCTACAAACAAACACAAATAACGACTGTTACTTTTGTTGTCCGATTTCATTCATCAAAAAAAAAAAAAAAAACAAAAACGATCAACTTCATCCTTGATATGTATTGAGATCATTCACTTCTGACAATAGAACCTGTTAACTTTTACGTAACACTGATAAACCATTCTCTACTCCTTACAGAGTGTAGACAATAAAATGTTCATTTACATCATATGCTGCATTAAAATGGGTCTTCCTGTACGCATGCATAATACTTTTAAAACTTTTAATTATCCAACACTACTGAATTTATACAACTTTACTACCTACTAAATTGTGTAATATTTGTTGCCTGCTAATGAAATTATAGCTGTCAATTGATTATCGAAAATAATTAAATTTTCAATGGTTTTCGAAGGCGAGTTGAGATTGAAGTTTGCTTGGGGACTCCGAGTTGGTTCAATGATGTATAACATGCTGCTAACTACATTTTTCAGGTTTCTTTGGCATGCTGTATAAGCAAAGTTGTATGCGCATAATTAAATTATCCGCTTCTGTTACGGGTTTCTCGTTTGCACCTTTGTAAATTATGAAAATGACATTTTTTGTAATACCGGCGATACTAAACTTAATTATTTGTTTAATTTTCAAGATTAATCAAGACTTTCAAGTTTTGTTTTGTTTAAATCGTTCAAAATATGTTTTTTTTTTCGATCTAGATTAAACTACTAGGCCGCGTGAAATATTTTTCTTGAGAAAACGATGTAAAATTATTCAACAGCACACTGGCTCTACTTTCTTGGAGATGCGAAATTTCACTTATCTCGATGTGTTACTGCAGTGAAAACGGCTTGTTTTTCAACTGAGAGAATCAAAACACGAGAAGCATCTTACTTTCAAATTAAAATAAAAAGATACAAACATAAAAGCTGTTTGCAGAAGCAGCATTTTGAAATACAGCTGTGCGTATATAGCACTGAATCGTGCGTAATAATTATATTATCATTCGTTGGTGACCTATTTAGCGATCAATGGACTGCGCTTTAAATCAATGCAACGTTGCATCACCCGAGAAAAATATTCTACATGGTTACTTTTCTCTTACACTAATGACTTTCTCAAATCATCAGTTTTCTTTTTGTCAATACATCGATAAAAAACTGAGAAACATTTGTACGGCCGATTTTTATGCAAAAAATTTGTGTCTCAGTTTGATTATTTATCTATTTTATTTTGCGAGATAGAATGTAAACACAAACAGTTGACACTTTGGTATTTGAGTCTGCGTTTTGGTAAAGCAACACTTGAAGTATTATTAAATGTCAAACGTCAACAAAAATATACAGTAATAAGGCAACGTTTGGCCCGAAATATGTTATAGGAAATTGAAGTAATCTTTCTCACTTGTAATAATCTAGTTATGTATAAATTATTTCATTCATGATTTTGTATTCAAAGTAGAATCAACGTGTTATGTCTTTTGCAATTTAAAATAGCAGGCTGAGGATCATTTTTTCATTGTTATTCTGTTCATAGCTATATAATAACTACATTTTAAATGAAAATGAGAACTTTAATCAGTAGTACAATATTTATGATACACTTTTCCATAAAAATAGAATCAGTAATCAGAAATAGATTGTATTCAAAACATTTTTAGTGCCAATGTACAGTTTCCGCGAAAATTTTGATTAAATTTATCGTCACGTTAGGCTGATAACATACAGATCATTCATATGGAGAATTAGAATCATCATTGAATATATAATATTACGATTTAAACGAACATTGAATTGATTATTGAATTGAAACATTATACACGTGGTAAGATTATGCCATATTCGTACGAGAACAACTTTTTGATACAGATGATTTATTTTTGGAACTTTTTTCATCTCTTCAGTTATGAGTGTGAATGAAAAATGCAATTGAAAAAGTAATATCATAACACGTACCTGTGAGCACTGCACCTACGAGCATAAAGAGGAAGCCGAACGCAGGAAGTGCAATTTGGCAGTTCGCAGCAATAACAACTCCTGCGACCATAAGACCGCCTTCGATCTTTTCTACCCGTAATCGCGATATTGGCGCTGGACATTTAAGCTTCGAACTGAGACCATTTTCCAGTACAACATCTTCTGCCGTCAATGTGCTAGGCCTGAACAAAAAAGAACGAAAATATTCATCAAGAGTAAGAAAAACACAGTAGTTTTAAGCCTTAAAAGACAAAAAAAATCCTTCATTTAATACATTTCACTTGTAATGATTTTATTATTTTGTGTAGTTATGATCAATATGGAAAGTTGCTTGCGATGACGAAATGAAAAGCTAAAAGAAAATAAAATATGTACATGAAATAAACTATTATAATACAAGATTTGACGTTCACTACAATTGCACTTTCAGTTTGTTTATATGTTACCAACTATTAGTTGCTGCAAGAGTAAATTTTTGAATGTAGAAAATAATTGATAAAAGAAGATGATCTTTACTTAAGTATAAGAATGATGAAAGGGAACAACAAATACAATTAGAACGAGTGTCACTTGGTACTTTTGTTGCTATTTATAGTAACCAGAAATCTTCTCGAGGTTGCACGGTTCAGCTGACAAGAGGGTATAATACTGCAGTGAAATATAGAATGCAAAAATCTACCGCATGACATGCCGCTGATTCATTTAAAAACGATACCACATGTTGAGAAAAATAGTGCGTTCTTTTGACATTTTAAGCATTATGAAATGATGAAATCATTGGTTATTCAATTGACAAGATGTGCTTTTTTATTTCTTATTTTCTTTTTTCTCGACCTACTACAATTTATGTTTTCACAGATGTGTGAATGATACTTAATTGTCGCAAACGCAATTGGCTGTTTAATTACAAATTCGCGTGGCAAATTCAGGCAATAACGTAACAACACACTAACAATTATTAACTGCAGCTGTCAAATTAAATTTCTCATTCAAACTTATGTCACTTAAAGAAGTTTCATCACATTTAAGTTCAACGTTACAGTTTTGCTTCAAGTTTTCTATTGAATTCAGCCTTTAATGCCAGGTTTGAGAAAAATCTTTAGTTGGTTGAATGAAACGAGTTTTTATGTAGATCTGTTTATTAAAAATGTACTTTCCAAGAGTAAATGTAATGCAGGGGTCAGCGCATGACATTTGAACTTTAACTGTAGCATTTGAATATAAATGTAGAGCCTGTATGAAACTAGAAGCGACTCAAGTCCAAAACAAAGCACTGCTGAATAACTAGAGTTCGATTCCCACGCGTGATTAAATATAGAAGTTGCTTCAATTGCGATAAGAGTGTTGTAATGGGAAGAGCTGCGAATAGCGTGGATTCGCCTAGTTTCGGCACCAAAATATCCACTAAGATTCATATCTGTCGCTCTTAGCTTTGTTGGATTTCTTCACAACCTTACAACTACATGTAGTCCAATTCTCTCTAACCGTTTTCAAAATTCATTATACTCTCTGTCTCAACTGGTATACTTTATATGACTCAACGTTACACAATACTCAAATTGAATTGTAAAAAAAAAGAAACGTCACTGATGAAAGGGAATCGGATCGAATAAAATGAAGTGATTGAAAAAACATGAATGAGCTTTCTTCCTTTAATATCATTATATTGATACAAACATGAACTGTGTTGTTCAACCCGCCTGTACCTTTATGTAAGACCCTTTTCTGCTCAATTCGATCACGTAATAGAGCACGCTATATAATATTAATCGATTCAGCGAAAAACCATGTGATACAGCGTCGGGTTCACTAAAGTCTCAACTTTTTCGTTAAAAAGCGTGAGTTATTTATAGTCCCAAATTACAAAATTCCGTGAAAAGTCACGTTCTAACATGAATTTCGCGAAATAATTTTCCTTCCGATATTATACCAAGAAAGTTAAACAAAAGTAAAGTGGCACCAATTTTCTTATATAAAATTCTCATATTCAAAATTATCATCAAAACTTGTCGGAATGAAACTTTCCCATCACAATGATGCTTATATTAGCATAACTTTACGACGGACAATAGGTTTTTGTTTTTGCGTCGCGCAATTATTTGAATCAATTCGACCCGTCCCTTATTTCACTTATATAATCAAACGAAATCGAGAGTACTGTTAGTGCTGGTCCCTCTCACAAATGTCTAATATGAAGAAAGTAACGCGTATATGTCGAGCACACAAGCAGGCGCCACACGGCTGGATTCACACTGAGTTCAACGACCATCAGCAACGTAATGGTAATTTAACAAGTCTCGCCTTTCCACAGCCTTGACTGTAACCTCGACTTAATTGTATCACAACTGCGATTTTCTTTTGTTACGACTTTTGTTACGCATGGATGAGAGATTGGAAAATTTTTTCTTGCCGGAAGGAAACCATTTTTTTTGCTCTGTAATTAGTCAAGCTTGGAATTTTCGCCTCCGGTGAAGTTACTTCCGTCAAAGAGTGTCCGAATGCTCAAATGCTTTGATTAATCATAGCGATGCTCAGATAATTCGCTTAATTACGATATTGTTCGAGACTAAAAAACAAAAGCAACGTACATAACTGAAATGTTGTTAGCATCCTATAAATGAACATTCCTTTGTGGTTGAATTTATTTTGAAGATGAAAATCTATTATAAGGAATAACTTTTTGATTGCATCTGAAGTTCAAATCTGATTACAGAATGGCATGATTCGTTGACCTTTCGCAGCATGTTGTAGCGATAATTACAATTGTTCCATCCAGGAGTTTACTTTTGCAGCTCACAGACTGTCACACGAATGGCATTTAGTGGGCGTTGACATTCTCTGCTACGTATATGGCATTTTATTCGAATTGAAACCGGCAACAAAATTAAACTTCGATACAGTTTCCGAGACATTATACAAGTTTGTTGAGGTGTTTCTAAATGCAATCAGATTTGTATGCCAGGAAACACGCGACAGAGTTGGTAAAGAATTCACAATCAGGAAGACTCTTGTGTTCAGGATTATAATCAGAAAGCTACGACTCTTTTGCTTCAAAATATTTCAGTCGAAATGATTTCCTTAGGCTTGAAAAAAATTCCAGTTTTGATTGGAGCGTTCTCTTAATTATTTCACGTATTCTTGTTACAGTGTTAGTACTTCTCTATAATACGAGATCATACAAAGCTAACATTAATAACCACAAATAGTTTGTAAAAGATTTTAAAATTTTTCTAACCCGAAAGTTGCTGTTTTTCAAAATCTAAATTGCAACCCAAATTCGTTCTTGCCAAGAAACTTTTGAAGGGCGATCAGGAACAAATCGATACAACTTTAAGTAAAACTAATGTGTAAACAATTTTTTAACTTGTTCTTTTGGACAAAACATGACAACAATTTTCAAATCGTGTGAACGTTTATTAGCATTGTCAAAGGATCTTCTCGAGTTGTGTAAGTTTCATAGATTGCAGTTTGGGAATAAACCTTGAAAAACTCCCAGAGGAAACATTCTTCGCTCATTCTTTTTTTATTTTTAAAGAATTTTTCTTCGCACGTTTAATATTTGACCTTGTTCACAATGAGGGTTGAATGAGAGTTTGAGGCGAAGGTTAAGTTTTAAGAGTAATTCACACAGAGTTTAAATTAAACATTTCTGGGATAAATATTTTCCTAAGCTCTCAAAAATCTGTGCAAAAACAATTTTTGAAAATAGATATATGATATTTAATTTATTGAAAAACCAATTCATGATATTAATCAGAATTTCTTGTGTCGACTTTATGTATGTAAATTTTGTATGCCACATTGGGTATAGACAAACAGCTCAATCTCATCAAGTATTTGGAAATGTAAAATCAATACCTAATACTATTTATAATGAAAAATCAGTTTTCATAAATAACAAATCTCCGTTTTCGATAAAAATAAAGAGTAAGTTTAATACTTTCGCTCAAGAGATCTGATCGCACCAGACAAATTCATTTTCTAGTTAAGAGGTTAGTTTCTTTGACACACAGAATGTGCGGAGTAAAAATTGTCAATCTTGTTTAAAGATTTAAATGCAAACTCGGTCAAGCTGATTATTTTGAAAATGAAGTTGAGAATAAGCGCGTGATCTTATGGATTAGATCGATTGGTGATCTCTTGACAGATTAAATTTGGCAGATGAGTCACTTAAAAACAATAAAGGTTTGTCGCGAATTGTATATTGTAATATTAAATCAACATACCGAGCGGAATTTTCACTGGCCAAGCGCGTTTTGTCGCTGTGAAACGAAGCTCCAAAAGTCATGGCGAAGTTTGTCAAATGTTATCTTTGCTCGGCTGAACAAAGTCGAAAACTCTTTTTGCTAGCAGTTCATTTGAGCTTCGAATCGTAGTTGTGACAGTTTCACTATAATGCAAGCAGTTTTATCTCACCACTTGGTACAAGCAAAAGCTTAAAATTTTGACATTATAGTGTGTCAATTTGAAAGGTTTCCTCCAGTTTGGTCAAATGTGATTAAATATTATCTATCAGATAAATGCAGATTTTTTTCCTTCTCATCCGTCGGCGACTCATTATATCACTGAAAATAATTACATGCGTCTACATCTTACATCTCCAAATGTATTTTTCAATAATTATCAACTGTTTAGGAACCGTAGATTTCGAATTCATAAACGTTTATCCTGCGAGTTTGAAATTTTTGTTGTGCTGAACATTGCCATCTTTTGATTTTCAAAACGTGATACTGCTATGTACGTGTCATCATAACAGATATAAGGCAAGGCTCGTGGATGCCCAAAAACATTCAATAGTATAGGCTGTCAATAATGGTATATATCTGAGAAAGAGCGGCGCCGGCGGCCCGCCGAGCTAATGTCGAGTCTTTGAAGTCTGTCCTCTACTGCACACTCGAAAGCGCTTTATTTTGTTTTCGTCTTTTGATTTTCAGAAAACTTTTACTATTCACTATGCATGAGATTTTATTATTGCAGCAAAAGTATAGTAAAAAATCAATAATTATATTTTGATTCCAATTCTGGCAAGTATTTTGCTGTTAAGTTTTGCATTGAAAGTAACTTGTTCGCAAATCCAAATGACGGAAAAACAATAAAAATTGAGAGAGAAATCTGGGAAACAAGTCTTAAACAGGTTCTTATAGTGAGAAGCTAGAAATCTTGATGAAAACTTGATACGACGTCAAACTGATGCTGATGAAAATCGGACTGATGCAAAATCTGATCCAAATGAAAATGAACCAACTCCTCAAACTCAAATAATTACATCATTAAGTTAATTTTAATTGTATAATTAATAACATTCATGTCTTATAGGCTTTATGTTTTATCTAAAGAATCATTTTCATCCTGCATTTGAAAAACAATGACTTATACCGTATATCTTGACCGAACGTTGAGCGATTTATACACAATCGTATATAAGAGACTTTTCATAGAGTAGAAAGTTGTTTCGTCTGCCCATATTTGAATTCAATCATTGCCGTATGTTTGCCTAAACTCTAAATTTAAGATCACCAGAGCGGGTGTTTCTTTCAACGCGCTATATATCTACTTAAATGATCACCTCCCATACATTTGACGTAGAATAGTTATATTTGAGTTTGTAACCATTCGAATCGCGGCTTTCTAAACTCGCTTTTACTTCTGATTGCTACACATTTAAAAATACTGCAATCGAAATCTCCAATCATTATAAACATCATTCTGACCACAAATTTAAATCAAATATCTCATCCCAATGATAATATGCCTTTCATCGACAGTTTTGGTTCTTGAATAATATTAAAGTTAAAATAATTAGACAGGTAAATTGCACTATTGTACAGCGCTCGCCTTATAATGTATATATAAGAACTTTAGAAATGACGTTTACCGGAATTGAGTCAAGTTTTCAAGTTACTTATTAAATTATTCGGAAAGACAAAAGTTTCCTCTACATCAAACAGAGTAAAGCCCTTTTGTATTGCGTTTTATACTATATGGAGAACCTTGGCATATAGCCTGTCCTTCTTCGATTGGAAAATGCAATGTCTGTATATTGATAGAGAAATATAAATAGTTCGTTATTAATTTTGATGAACTATAGATGACAATTTACGTAATGCAGTTGCAAAGCTGAAAATACAAGATTAATTTTTCAAAAATGTATTTTGTCAAGTGTTCGCGTTTAAATTATTCATGCATTTGATTCGCAAGTTTTTTGTCCATGTTTTTCATATGTATATAAATCATAACATTCACAGTACATTACATTTTTTAAAAAAATATAATTATAGTCTCGAATTGCAAATGCATTCGTTAAACTTTATTCATCGTTGTAAGTTTTCCGCATGGTCTTGAACAAATTTACTGATTGTCTGCCAAAATAACAGGATTTAGTGATTTTAAAATTCGGACATCAAACCCGTTTTATTATCCGGTTCCATTACAACAATTTCACATTAAGCAAGTATGCATTGTGACTTTAAAACTACATATATATATATAGTATCACGCATTCTAAAGTTTAAATCATTTAATATTTTGTACACTCTGTAATTAACTGATCGATTCAACTATTATTATAGCTAAGCGAAATTCATCAATATATATGTATTAACATTCCTTACTACCGTCTTCTCAATAAAAATGATTGTACAAGGCATTATTAATGGCACCGACTACGTTTTTGGTTTTCAAGTTTAATGTCAGCAAAAAACTAGACTAGCTTTATCAGAATAATTAGGGTCTCAAAAAAATATTTTTACGATTTGAATGCACGGAACAATTAGTTATGACACATTGCTTAATATTCAGTTTTTTGTTTCACAAATTGATCATGATTTCCTCAATATCATGTATCATTTGTATTTAAGCTGTCGTATATATAGAATATATAGATTCATAATCTATCTTAGAAGTATACGTATAGTTTGCAAAATTGGCGTCTAATAAGCAATTATCAATCTTTGTTGCGTTTTATATAATGTCTTTTATATCAAGAAGTCAATTTCAATTTGTCTCATTTGCATTTCGTATATTACATCGAACCCCATGGTGTGGACCGACTTTTGATACAACTTTCTATTTATTGTAAAAGTCATAATTTCTAATTTTGCTTTTCAACATAACAGTAGATGAAAAATGAATCTTTACTCACTTGTACATTTTTTTTCACATTCCATTGGAAAAAGAAATCAAGCCCGTCGAACTCAAATCGTCAACATAGTAAATTAAGTGGTTCCAAATATTGTATCAATTTGTTGAATGTCGTTTATCGAAGGATCAAAAAGTGGCAATACTCAACAGCTGCAGAGTGCACTGAGATGTAGTGAAAAATGTGTCACTCATCTTGCATCTCGAACTCATAGCTCAAATGAGAGCAAAGGTGTCAAATCGCAATTATCAGCAGGATATTATGAATTCGACTAGATCATGTGAATAGATGGTGGTAATGGTTTAATATACCTCTGGTGTATACCAGTGCAACGACCTGAACGATACCGGATGCACAACACATACACAAGTCTGACGGATGCGTAAGCGCGAAAAAGAAACAAAAATTGATACGTCCCTGAAGGTAATCAAGATTAACTTTGGTGGGTTACATAGATATCCGCGGTGTCTTATTTTTGTTTCGCGTTTAGGATGAAAATGACCGGTTAACAAAGATGCTTAAACTCTGGCCAACAGATGAAGCCAGGCTCATTGTTGCAATGAGAGAGGTAGGTAACGATCGCTCTGCATGGCCCGAGTTTAGCCGAGGACGTACGAGCGCGACCGAGCCACGCCGTCGATGACGATGCGATCCACCGCGCTCCGCGTTTTACAACCAACTGACAACACCAACCTCCTGCGAGACTTTCGACTCATGCGAAAGTAGGGACACAGCACTGCGATACGCACCAACCTTTTTGCGTCTGCTTCTTTTTATCCTCGATTACACTCTATTCAGAGTCTGTGCATCCACCGCGGTCATGACTTCTCAACACATTACAAGGGCTTCGATCGAATCAGGTTACACGCGATCATTTGCCCTCGTTACATTTCAAAAAGTCAAATTGTTTGTCATTTAAAAGCACTCTTCATACAGATTGCATTTCAACTCATTGTACGAAAATCATAATCATCACATTTCTTCTACAAGTTGAACCTTACTTCTTTTTTTGCATAACAAGTCTGCATGTCAAATGATTAAACAAAGTCGATTCGATGTTTCTAATTGAAATGTTATGACAGTTCGAACTGTTCGGATTAATTGACAATAAACCAAACACAAAGTTTATCACATCTGTCAATATTGAGGTCACACTTTAAACTTCATTATGTCAACAGGTAATTAAAAATGAATGATCGATAATATAATTATAATTATTTTGATAAGTCATCCTTAGTATTATCCTTCTTACCATTAGGAGATGTGGATTGTTTTGCATAAACATTATTTGCGTGCAAGACCTATTCCTTATTGGTCAACAATTTTTCGTTTTGAGTCATCATCTCTAAAATTTGTCATTAAAATGTTTCACTAATAATGTTAGCGAAACAAAGATATTGTTCTAAAAAACAAAAAAGTCAATGTTGCAAATTAAAATTTATCTTTCTTATACACAATCATAAAACAGGCAATTTATTTAAGGAAAAAAAAGAATGCAGTTAAGGTTGCAAGAACAGGTGATACAAAGAGAAATGACGAATGCTATTGGAAACAAAGAATGTCGTCCTGCACTGAAATAACAAAGGGAAACTCAATGCGTCGGCTGTATATGTGAGATCACTAACGCCTTTTATTTGCAAAAATATTGAGTATATCCAAACGGTCGAAACAAATGAAAGGAGAAAAAGTAAACCAAGTGGTAAAATTTGTCACTGCAAAAAACATAATAGCTCCATAAATTAGAATTCTTGTAGATAATCAATGCCACTTTAAACAAGAAAAGAAAAATTCGATCATCCATTCGCGTTAATCAGCAGTTCAGATTATTATCAAGTTTCACTTTTGGAATGTATCGATCCGAAATTCTATTTCTGTTTTTCAACCTGAGCTCAATTTAAATGTGCCGACTGTGAATTGATAAAATCTTGCATTAAATTGAAATTCATCCGAATGTAATTTAACCGCACAAAATATTTTCTAAAGGAAAAAAGTAACGAGGTTAATTTAATCACAAAAAGCATTCTTGAATAGTTTGATTTAAAGTGAGACAAAATTGATCTCTTCATTACATACAAAAAATCATTGTTTCGGTTGCTACCAAAAGATTCTGTTGTAGAGCTGAGATGCAGTTAGACCATTTCGAGTGAAGGTTCTTCGTAAATACGATGAAAAATTTTTCTAATAAATAGAAACTTTCAGTTTCAATCGTTGAACATTGTTCAAAGCTTAAAATATATGAATGATATCTTTCTAGATTCAGTATCGTTCTTTATTGTACGAAAAATCGATAAAATTATATAATTTGAATATTATGTTGAGCAACGTCTTATACGTAACGGAGCAGCACTTGCAGTCATTTCTTGTAACCGCGACTTTTCTCAATTTTGTTTTATCAATTAGTCTCATGTAATGAATGATTCTAAAATGTGCATAACAAATAATGCAAATGTAAATAAAAGACACACACTATTACGCCAGCACACACTCTTTTATTTGATTGAAGCTAGTCCATGTATAAGACGATACATAAAATTGATGATCGTTAATAATTGGTATATGAATAATCAGCGATATGCTCACTGATGAAAGATTGTTGAGAGTTTCAATAGAGAATGTTTCCAGCGAGCCACGAAACGTTGATGTTAATCCATTGAACAGCAACGTAGCCCGCAAGAAGCCTATGGATAGTGCCTGCGATTTGTGTCAGATCGTATTCGACATGTCTACCGAACAAAAGGTCGCGCAGGACAGGATCATCGGGCAGAAATGGCTGCTCCGTGTCGCACTTGTCGGTCGGATTCATTTGTCCTTGATCGTAATACATTTCGCGTTATGACGGTTAGCTGTTTGACTAGTGAATGAGTCTGTAAACGCTGTTACTCAACGCGAAATCATCGTCCTCTGACCGACCCAAGACTGTCGCTACTTGCCAAAAGACGCGTCTCTGACTCAACGTCATTTTCAGCGATGCCATGTCTCGAATCTCGAACGATTACTCAATCGCGATTACGAAGCTTTCGCTTTGCTAGTTCATACAAGACACTTATAAAGTCTTATATAAAAGGTGTGCAAACAGCTTTACCACTTCACCCAGAATATAATCCAATAGAAATAGATATGCAACCGAAAGGACTACTCAGAAGCAAAATGTATAAACATATACAATCTGACTTGTTTGTTCCACTCTTCATCGGTATAATCATTGTCTCAGACTCTTATTTTTACACCACCGATTCAGATATTTTCATCCACGTAGACATGTAGCTTGAATCAATCACATTTATTTTCGCACTTATTTCGTATGTTATATTAAAAAATATATTACTTGTTCATATTTCAGCTGAAATGAGCGTATCAACATTGACAACGAAACTCAAATTCAAATTCAAAATTGGAGATCATTTTAACCTCTGGCCTTATCAAGTTCACAAGGGCTTTAATTTATTTGCACCAATGCACATCTGAGTTTATACATCAGATTGCCCCGAGCTGTTGTAATTGATGCAGATATTTCATTACTTTTACGAATAAACTATTCAACTTCTATTAACAAAGCATAATAAAATGGCCGTCCCAAAATTTCTCATTAGAATTAAACAATTCTAGACTTCTGTTGTCGTAATCAGTCAGAAACGATAGAATTTCAGTATGTAAGAATTCTTGTTGTCATTTGCATAGTGTTTCAAAAAATTTCAATTCCATGAACATCCTTTGACGTAATATATGAGTTATATGATGCATTTGTGCATCGACCAAGACAAAAATAATGCAACTATACGTATGCACTTAGTTGTATATTTAAAGTATAAGTATTTTAGATAACTATTTATACGGTTGGCTATGGTATAGGCATAAACCAAGGCAATGTCAACAGTAACTGATTTCATTCATCACGAAAAGTACTGTAACGGTCAACCACCTATACTTTATACAAATCCTATGATTTGACTTTGCACGGCCATAAGTTGAAGAAAAGCTTAAGTAATAAAATGTATCGATTTATATGTTTCATTGATACATCTGAAGACGAGAAATCCGTGGATAATGTGTGTCATAATCGCCATTATCTTAGCAATTTATTTTCAATTGTCTGAATATCATAATATAGAGCTATATCAGTTTTCATAATGATGAATGTGACATCTGAGAGGCTTTTATTAGTTTATCTTTGTTAACTTGGAAAATTGATACGCGAAATCGCATTATTTTTGTTCAAAACTTGATATGATTACGTTGTTTTAGTTGAACCACACAAGTTCATCTTACATTTGACTTATCAGTGTGTTTGAGAAAAATATATGGCGTCATGAAGTATACGAAACTGTGCGATATATTTTTAGCTACTATCATTTTATTATTTTTAGATCGCGCATACAATTTCGTTTAGCAAAAATGTGATTTAGACTCAAAATAAAAGTTGGTTTGGGATCGAAACATTATGATAAACATTATAATCGACAAGTTTGCGTGTGTAGAAATTTATTTATAAATAACATTGTCATTTATGATGGACGTGCTCAATACGGTAAGCAATTGCCATCGATATGATAATCAAGATTCGACCTAATGTGACTCTTATTGAGTATTGAATTCTAAAAACTGTCCTTTTCAACTGCATCGCGTGCAACACTCTAATGATTTAAGTTAAAACTCGACTGAGTAGCGTATTTTTGGAACGAGACGACTCATTTGCAAGCTGAACGTTTGAATTTTACCGTATATATATCTTAGAAAAAATTCCTCGTCAAAACACTGAAAAAAGCTAAAACACTCATCGTAAATGTGTAAAATTTGGTTTTCATATAAAATCCAAAGCCCGAATGTTTGAATAGGCCTCTGAAAACAGACAACCGAGTGCAAGCGAGTTCTACTTTTTACAACTGCACTGTGGAAATGAAATTTGCATAATATAATCCTGATCTATCCTAACTGTAATCTCTTATGAATGCATATTCCTGATAGGTGTTTATTATTTGATCGGTTGCTAGTTTGTTATTATTGCACATTATCTTTACTTGTATAAGAATTCATTGAAGGTGAATTTATTCAATCCATAACTGATGTTGAGATAATACTATATATGTCACAAAAAACAAACCACTGTTTCAAAAATTCAAACAGAAAACAACTTTGTTATTGAAAACCGATAATCTTAAGAACATTTGTAATCTTTTGAACGTTAAGTGTGAGACATTTAATTTATTTGAAATTTAAAATCAATAATTTTAAGGCTTCTGCAAAAGCATACAATTTTCTTCATATTAAAGCACATCGATTGCTTCCAAACGAGGCATATTAATTTCTGCTTGGCAATATTGTTCTGCTTGCTATCCGTCTTGTCAAATTTATTAACAAACAAGCATCAATTGCACAATACCAGTTCAATTCAACTGAAAAACATCAACAGACGCCTCGTTCATTGACGGTTCTTTGTATTGATTTATCATGAATTTTTTTGAGACATTGAGAGGAAAATTGAGTGGTGTGTGATGCAGAGCAACGAAATGTCGTATTAAATCGCGTGAAATAGGTTTACGATTTGTGACGAGTTATTTACAAATTGAAGAAATGTAATGTTTGTGTGGCAATGAAAGAAAGAACCACCTTGGTGAAGTTGAGTGAGCAGGCGAATAATATCGAATAGCCCACTTTTAAATTGCAACTCAAAAATAGTGAAGAATAAAGTTGGCTAAAAAATAGAAGAACTCACATCTTTTCGACTGATCTTGAGGAGCATGTTAAGGAGGTGCTGAGCAATTATGGCATCCCTTGGGCCCATGATCAAAACTCTGACGGAATCCTCATCTTCACGATTGTCCTTGATTTGTGATTCAGCTTCAACATATCGTTCCTCAAAAATGCGCCAACTGCGCTTTAGCTGTTTGCATTCAACTGCACCACTTGTCAAAATGTGTTTCAGAAATAGTGAAACCCTTGTGTAACGCGAGTCATTGTTTCTCACAGATATATTGATTTTGATATCGTTGCAAAGCATCCATGATGTACTTTGAGTTCAGGAAGACTCTAATACTGTACAGTGTATTGAAGTGCACTTAAAAATAACCGACAACTTTGGCGAAAGGGTTTTCTCGTTCAAAAAATATTGAGCTCCAGGTGGGATGTTTGTGTTACACGCGATTCAGACCGGTTTTGACAACAAGGCGACGCGGGTATGGACCGTCGCTCGCTCAAGTATGCTCATCTACTATTATACATTTGTATACTCTTTTTGTGTAGGCAAGTAAGTTAAGCTTCGCACACGCGTTACAAGCGACATCTTTGTGAGCTCGACTAGACAACGATAAGTCAGATTCCTGGTTCCGATTTGATATGGCAACAATTAATCGATCCTTTCTCCTCAATCTATAGGCGAATTGTTATCCGTTGTGGAGATAGCCGCTCACAAGACTCATTCTTGCCAAATTACGAACGAGTAGTAACATATAAACTTGATCAAGTACACAAACATTTATTTATTTAAGGTCATTTTTTTAGAAACGTATCTTTTATTAATTAAAAATACATTCATTTTACAGAGCGTGACAAATATTAATAGTGTTCAAATTTCGTACAATATTGAAAATAAATTAACATTAACATTAATTGTTTTAGATGTGAGAATAATTCTAATGGTACCATCGCACTTGGAATAAAAAGAAACAAAATATACGAAAGCTTTATATTCTGTTCTACAAAATTATTGTTGAGTTTCACGGCAGTCATACAAAATAAAATGAAAATGTTCAACGAGATGTAACGTTTTCCTTGTCGTTTTTACATTTCAAAAAATATATCAAAATATGTATTTCGACCTTCATTTTAATTTTTATATCACTGAAAAAAATGATCAAGATATCGGAATCTAAATACTGAGAATGAAAATCATTTATCCTTTTTATCCTCAACAACATCTTCTTGTTCTTCTTCTTGTTCTTCTTCAACTTGTTCAACATTCTGTGATTCTTTATTCAAATTTTCTTGTATTTCTTCGAAATGACCTTCTTTGGATGTGGACGGTTTCGGTTCGTCGTTTTTTGTTTCTCCTTCGCCTTCATCATCGTCGAGAAGGGATCCCCAACTGTATGGATCTCCACCATCACGTACTCGTCTCAGTTCCTTCTTCAACATTGCAAGAAACTCTCTTCGTTCCTTCCATTTTTCTTCCATCGTCTGATTGTTGTCCGGGGGTGTCCCATTCAACCCTGACTTTCTTACCTCAGAAATGTCGTCCAAATTCATACCTGCGGCTCTCTCTTTCTCTTCTTGTTCTCTCAGATAGTTTTCATAATCTTTTACCTTAAAAAAAAAACAAATTGACAAAAAAATTCTTTGCAAATGAAAAAAAAAAACGAAATAGTCTACAAACCTTTTGCTCCAACATCGATTCTATATCTTTGGTTTTACTCAAACTTCGAGGTATTGAAATACATGTATGCAAAAGCTTGAAAAATAGCCACACCGCTATCACAATGATAACATAGGCTATAGAATCCCAGCCCATGTCTGTGATGTATTCATAAATCTGTTAATGTACGAGAAAAATGGTTCTGTAAATCTGAAAACATTAGTTCAATTGTTTTAAACGTAAAAATTGTTAGTACTTCTTCAACTATCATTACTTACATAACTCATGACATAGCTTTGATAGTCATTACAGCTTCTGTTTTGCTTTCAGTTTTTCATGTTTTGTTAAAATTTAGTGAACAAAATAAAGATTAATAATGATGTTTTAAGGCAAACGAAACTCAATTTTTATAAATGTTTAAATCGTTGAATACTTGAGAGCGAATATGAATCGCATGGAAATATTCGTGTTGCACTATCCTTTTTACTATTGCACAAGTTCAAAAAGTTACAATACTCGAGAGTATATTCACCTGATTTAAACCGCTGGCTTCTTCAAAAATATCCATATTCTGCAATATTGAAAAATTACAATCTTTTACTCTCTTTCTACTCTATAACAAAGTCATAGAGCTTAAACAAAACCGTAAGACAATCACAATATTAGTTTTAATAGTTTGTATGAGTCAGAGATCACAGGCCACATAGGCATTATGTAAAAAAACTCTAATTTCAAAATGTTATCCTATTTTTTTGTTCAAGTTTTACTTATGAAAAGACGTTCATATTTGTATGGCACCAAACTGGAAAATGTTACACTTTTTTTTATTATTTGACGTAACAAATAATTTTAAAGTAGATCAGGAATGTTATATAGTATAAAAATTTCATGTACAAGTGGCGTAACCTTGTGTCGTCTTGTAAATAAGAAATGTGCATGTCATTAATGAAAATTTTTTGTAAAATATTGAAAAATATCATGACAATCTCAAAAAGAATATTAAAGAAAATTTAAGCTGAATTTGGACAGAACATTTACATTGGGCACGAGAATATATTATATTTTAACTTTTGTATATACAGCATAGTCAAAAAATTGAAATATAATATTAAATGAAGAATTACTTACAGAAATTTATAGTTGCTTTCATAATGAAGAATAAATTGACAGCTTGACAGAGTACTTGATGGAAAATTGAATCAAAACCGCATTTACAATAAAATGAAACATACGGAATGAACATCAGTTGTCTACTAGGCAACATATATTACTATAAGCTAAGCAATCAATATATGGATGTTATGTGCTTTTGTGTGCGTGTGCTCATCATTCGCCTCACTATTTCATTGACCGTCGTATTAAACTATAATAACAATACCATAATATCATCTTTTTGTGATTTCAAAAGATATTATTTCTTTGAAAGAATCAAAAAGAGACAATTCGATCATCAGAAATAAGAACCAAGTCATTATTTGTATTTTTTGTTTATTTTAAGTTATTCATAGTAAATTCTTACATTCAATTTTGAATCAAATGCAGCCCATATACAATCATTATAAATAAAATTTAACACAGAACATATACATTTCGATGAAATTGAATGATTCGATTGATTACTGATAAAAGTTGTGCATTTTTTGCAGAGTTCAAATAGTACCTCGTTTTTTGTTTTATTTGTATTTGTACAACCCGTGGATTTATCGTATTCAATCTGATCTATATTTGAGTTATATTTGATCGGCAGTCTTTATACATAATACAGTTAAAAAAATGCAAGCAAAGAAACTCAAAGTGACGAGCATTTCTGTACTTGTTTCATGTCTGTAGATTTTATATATATATATATATATATATATTTAGTTAAACAGATTGATTTTCAAGTGCGCATTACAAATTCTATAGACCAGACTGAATTTACATGTAAATCATTTTATTTAATTGTATATGATCTTGCAAATTCGATGGAAATATCTATTTGCTAATAATCTACATTACTACGTTGATTCGATTCCAATTTTGTTCTCTTATAAAAGTACAGGCTGAAATGTACTATCCTTTTCCTACCATAGATATGATACAACTTAAATTGTATTCATGGAAGTTGTACAATTGATTTCGAACGCGCAACATAGCATTTAAATTTTGTTGTGCATCATCAATAATGTACGATGAAAAAAAAAATGATAACAAACATAAGGTTCAAATTATACAATCTCGTATATAGTCAATTTTTACGATCAAAGTTTCAAAATCACACAAATTCACATACAGTGAACGATTTTCAGTGATGTTTCGTTTGATCCCAATGTCAGTTATAATACAATTTAAATGCCGTTTCGCGTTGTTCTCGTTATATAATATGGTTAATTTTCTAAATCTATAGAATGTATGCCCCGTTTTACTGGGATATAAGTGTATTGTTTATATTATTTTTAAAGGTATACTGCAAAATCATAGGTAAAACAAATCAAAACGTTTTCAGATTTCAAGATTTACATCGCTATCAAATTAGTAGGTTATTGAAATTGCGATCCGAATAAACATTCATTCATAACTTAATGAACTTGATAATAATTATCTTTGCATTTTCTCATTTGAATCAGACAACATCCAGAATTGCAACATTACCATGATACCGCTGAACAAGTTTTTACATTGAGGTTTTTTATCCAAACAAATTATTATTAAATAATGCTTTTACTTTTTTGGAAAGTTGATCCAACTCAACCACTCGCCTATACCAATGTTATGAACTGGCGCTGTTATTCAAATTCGAGAGACGCGGCTATCTAATACCGAAATTACCATTGTAATTACAACGCATGTTAATTAACATTATTAATTAACACATCATGTGTGCTCGTTCGATTGGTTTTTAACAAATACTACAATTACACATAGCGAGATAAATGTCGATTACGTCAATTGATAACGGCCACATAGCAGTTTCACCACGTTGATGACATTTGTATTGATTAAAATTTGTATAAATATTCAAATCGTGTTGCTGATCCACGATTTCAACAATCATAATTGCTATATTTAATTTACAACCTGTCTTTTAGTTTGTTCAGTTTGTTTAACAGTTTGATTCGATAATGGCTTTTGCAACGTGGTCAACAAACTTTGCTTCCGATATTTTATTTACAACAAAAACGATCACAATAAACAGTTTTCGAATTTTGAGTTTACATATTCTACTTAGTTGCGAAATGTGTTTCTATGTTGAGTCAAATAACAATCAACATTTTGAACATTGAAGTGCTTCTGAAGCGGTGAATGTAAACCGTTGTCAAATTAGCTGCTAAACATACGATTGCGTGTATGTATTTTTGTTGTCTCCAAATCAAGTTCAAAGTCGAAAGCAAAGTCGAAGTTTAAAGAAATAATCTACAAAAACTAGAGGGATCATTTTCATATTGCAATGTCCGCTTATTGCAATTCAAAATCACTCGCAGTGCAAATAGCAAGCAAAGTTGCTTAGTCAAAACCCGCATCAATAAACAAAACAAATCATAGTTGTTGTCAGCATACATGGTAGAAGAAAAATGTAATTTCTTAATGATGAATTGATTTTGATTTGTAGATACTAAATTAAGTCTACATAAAACTGATAATGTACCTATCAGATATTAGTAAAGTAAGCCAGTATTACACTTGAATTGTCATTGCCCAACCGTTTCCATCAAAATAAGTAATAATGTGCTATCACAACGACTTTCTCAAAACTAACACAGTTGCAATTAAAATCTATTGTAGTTTCAAGGACTTAATTCATTTCTTCATCCCAATTCATGCAATTATAAAACCAGCAAGTAAACAACAATCAAATAAAAATAGCTGGTTGAAAATTACTTCATAAGAAATTGGAAATTATTCGTGGAGTCAAAAAACCGCAAAATAAAATTTATATTCGTTGCACACAATTTATTCGTCGACACTTCATTATGTTCAACTCAAGGAATAAAAATGTACCTGATCATTCTTTAAAACTATGTACAATCCGTTTGACTAATTACAAAACATAATCGATACAAAACGGTGGTCCAAAAATATTACGCCGTACAAACATTTGCTATTTTGAACTCAAAACTTATAATAAGTTTCGAAAAATTGATATGACTACAAGTGTTCTGTATCGTATATTAATCTTCATGTCAACAAACAAAATTATATACGAGAAAAGTATTGATCGGAGAATAATTTCCTGGAAAAAAAAAATGTTATTTCACGTATACCATGAAAGATTATTTCAAATGGAATCACAGTCCCAACGTAATATAGGATACGATGAAAAAGAGAGTCGTTTTATGTTGCAGTTGAAACAAAGTTCCAAGTAGCCAATTTTCGTACAAAATGCTAATAGTTCGATATTTTGAATTAATGAGCGCGGTATAATCATTATTGTTTTACTTTTGGGACAAAAAGTGAAATAATGGAACGTATATACTATTGTATATCGGCGAGTATTGTTATTTTTACTTTATAAAACTTTCAGCCGTTGATGAAGTATGGTATTTATCGTTTAATAACTTCAAAAGTTGCAATAATTTTTTTTATCATTGAATGGCAAATTTATTAATTGTAATCAGTCTGTCTTTTGAGCCAAATATGATTTTTGCTTGCGTCACGGGCACAGAAAAGTTATATACGTTCTATTTCATTATGAATATTTTGCTTTTACACTTGCAAATTTTTTACTTCATATACACCACGAAAATTTACATAACACATATAAAACGAAGTTTTGAGATCTCTCTGCTATTAGATATCTTGAAATTCCTCAATTTACAAACTATTCACTTTCATTAGTGTACATTTATAAATGTAAAGCAGTAATTACAAAAAATTTCCAAGAATTTAAATAAAAAGTGACAAAAAAGTATTCACCGATACTTTTACGGTTTTGTATGCAATAAAACCAAATAAATTTCCTAAAATTGTAATAAATGTTTAATAAATATTTATTTCGAATCTCTTGTTTTCTGCGAAAAAAGAAAACATAAAAGTGCGATTAGAAAGCTTTTAATTATTTACAAATACAGATGAACAACAAATTGAGGAATCATCTAATATAATAGCTGATGTACAAACACAAACACCGAGAAATAATTATAACTCATAATTGTTTACGCAGAGTTCGTACAGAATGATAAACACTGACATTAAATTATCATTATACACATAAAAAAATCACCGATGTACAATTTCATTCCGAGGCCTATTATACAAATCAAAAGTAAAATGTTTGATATACAAAATTGCAGTAACTATTCAATCAAGGCTTGTAAATTCGAGACGTTCATAAACATAAATTTGTAAAATCGTGTCAAAAAATTACATTTGCGCGTATCGCAAGTGACTATTTACAGTACGTTGTTTTGTATTAAAATCAAGTACAACCAACAAAATAGCACACAAAAGTGGGATACAATACAAGCCATCGATTGAACTTTTTATTTGAAAGATATGATAAAGTAATGGTACTTTATATTAGACTGGAGTAAGAATAAACAAATCAAAAATACGCGTTGGATTGGCAAATGCATGTTCTGTTCGTTTAAAATGCGGTACCCCTAGTGAATGATTGTGAGGGCACAAAACTGTGAGAAAACTGAAATGCGCAAGAATGAATTTGTTATCCCTAATAGCATGACGCAACGGAGTACAAATGAAATTAGCAAAACTGCTAAATGTGTATAAAGATCTGCCAAAGTCTCATGATTATATGATAGTTATGAATGCTACATTTTACACTTACAAATACACTCGCATCAATATTCACCTATTCCCTACATAACATAGTTATCAATATACGTGGCCAATAAGAACAGATTTGTACTTGCATTGAAATTGTTAAGTCAACTCCAATCACTTCGCACAGCCCGGTACAGCGTGTATGTTTTGTATATAAATTTTTGTTTTGTCATTCGTCTTTTCTTTTTCACATTTGTTCATTTTAAAAATACACTTCTTTCAATGGATGGCAGCGCTCTTATCAAAAGAATAGGCTATGGAGAATGTTGTAACGACATAGCAAAATTCGCGGGACACACAAAACGGACCTAATTGCAGTTTACCCCTTTGTCTTTTGAATATCACAGAGGCGTTCATTCCATTAAATTTTGTTTGGTCGACATTCTGAATCCCTGCTTTGGCCTTTTTACGAAAATAGCTGACAAGATGATGTACGATGTGTATATAATCAAAACGCTGAGTTGATCAAAATGACGTTGCTTTAAGCAACGTAAGCGCATTACAACAAGACTCTCCAATGCCCGGTGATTAGAATTATTATTCTCTCTGTCATCGTATTGAATGTGCGGTAATGTGGAGTATTATAACATTTGGTATTATAGCAATAGTCATCTGCGAGTGGTATTGCTAGCATTAGAATATAAGAAAAGGAGTGATGTCGTTCAGCGACACCGTTATCGTTATCGTTCTTTTATGCTTTACTTGGGCCTAGGTCGTAGCAGTTGCTACCTGCGTGAGATCAAGCCATTGCTCGTTCCAACCGTCGGAGTCATTTCCAATTCCACAAGCAGAGGAAAGTGATCTGCAAACCAAGATAACAGTTATTGATACCGCAGACGATATTCAAGATGCACACATTTCGTGTGTAATTTGTTGACTCTTGTTATCCGATTACAAATCTCGATAAGCTACTGCTCTCCGCCAGCTTTACTCACACTACGATCCTTTAATTGTCAATTAAACCGGCTCCTTCTTTAACAAACATATACGTCCACTCGAATCAACGAATTTGTTAACATTTCAAATTAACAGCAAATCATTTTAATCTACTGCACTTTCATATTTCATCATTTTCCAATTGTATTGTATAATAAATACTCAGATTTATAATCAAGTTTGGCATCGAGTTATAATCGTTGTGATTAGTATATGATATTTAATGCAGTAACATGTTAAAATAATAAGCTTGGGAGTAAGTTGAGAGCGCTTTGCCGAGGCCTTTGGCCCAAGCTTTCCGTATTTACCAAGTTAGCCCAAAGCAATAATATACGTTACAAAGTTGACTAGGACTAATTTCGAACATATTAATTATAAATTTAATAAGTGATCGCGTAATTTTATGGTTCGCGTATGCTATATGGGTTGAGTTGGTAATAGTTAAACGAGAGAAAGTTTCATCATTCATGTATACCACGGCCTTATTCTTGTTCGGTCCGTTATTTAATTATTGCGGCTTTTCGATGCTAGATAAGATGTGTATACATCCTATCACAAGATGCTATATAAGCATGATGTGCGATGCGATTTTCATAAAATCGTTATTTATTGCTCATTGTTGAAATTGCAAATTACATAAATGAGTGTTGAAAAAACAAGCTGATAATAACTTGATTATGTTCATTTTTTTTTCAATTAGCAGGGAATCCATTAATTATATAGCGCGTTGATTTTATCTGGTCGCGTCGTGGCGAATGTAATTTATTTATTTACAAATGGTACTTGCCAGACGGTACGTGAGGATGCGGACAACCGACGACTTTGTGTTCACGGAACCAATCAGCGCTCAGAGGTCCAAGTAGTCCCAATGGTACCATACTCTGTTTCGAATAGAAAATATAGTCTATGATGCCCTTGAAGTCAAAGCTGCAAGAAACAAAAACAAATCAGACAGAATTATATTTCAAACGCAACGATGATTCATTAACAACGTGACTTACGTATAATTTGTGTATGGCATGATGTCTTCGCTGTAGGCTGACGCGAGTTTGAAGGGATGCGTAAATTCGTTGGATTTATCGCAGCCAGCGATCTTTTGCAAGCACGATTTATAAGCCAAGTCTTTGAAATCGCGATGATCCGACGCGACTCGTCCCGATGTTAAAAATTCAATCACTCCTGTAAGTTCAATTACAATTTTTGCATAAAAATACGAGAATCAATTTATGGCGTGGATAATTTATACTCGAGCTGTCATGCAATCTCATTTCGTCTCAATTTTTCGCATATTAATGAAGGCTAATTTGTATTTTATTGATGTGCGTCTATATAATTATGACGTTATTAACAGATGGTTGATTATTTATTATTATTAACAATATTTTTGGATCGCTCAAGTTTTGATTGAATTACTGGTACCAGAATCAGGCAGTGAGTTAAAATCGCCACAAAGCAGCAGTTGAACGTTTGATGAATCCGGTTTGTGACCTGGTCTTAATTGTTGACCTGCTTGATCGAGGATTGAACGCAATTCGTTGCTGAGCATCATGGTCTGAATGAGTTTGACATCACAATATTCAGGATCCCAGTGTAGATGCGCCGTGCAAACTAAAATAGGTTGTTGAATTTGGGCTGGATCGGACGGCAGACCTGAAACAATTAAAGCAAAACCTGTTAATGACTTGTTCAATCAATTTTGTTTGTTCGAGTTTGAACACCGATGATGCATTTTTGATGATTGAATAAACGCGATATAACATGAGAGACAGATGGCGTGCAATTGAAATTACAAAGAAGATGATTTCGAATTGTCATTATTCATTTGGCGCATTTTTGTATCGCTTCATCCGTCAGATCAGCTCATTTGTTTCAATCCGTCAGAGCGGCGAATCTTTATTCAGATAAAATGCGCACGGAACAAATAAATCGCCGCCCACGCGGTGCAAGAGCAAAATAATTGCTCGCTCGATCGGTTATCTGACATATGAATTCAATTATACTCGAGCAAGTCCGAACAGCTTGAGCTATCGATATAACTGGGACGGTGAATCTCCCGGCGAAACAATAAAGCCAAGACATGCTCCAGTTGAAATCTCGACGTCTCGAATTTTAATCGACAAGTACGACGACGGTCATTTCAGTCGACCGCACCAACCGATTTCAAAGTCGCCGTAATTTCGCGACGGACTTTAATTGAGGAGCGCTCGCTGAATACCTACCAATATGCAACTTCTACTTGTTTAAATAAATCACCTCAGATTAGAATAGGCAAAGTTCAGTCTATAACAAGCTTCGACCGCAAGCTATCGGTCGCTACTAGCAGAGTCGCTGTCGAACCAGGCCAACCTCGTGCTCAACATAAATTACAACGAATCAATATTGTGAGTGGGCCAGCAAGAAAGCTTTTACTCGCTAGTCCACCGCCCGGCATTCACCTATCCAACTTTTTTGAATCCAATCGCCTGACGTCTGTACAAATGGATATACCGTGGCTCGGTTACCCCGTCGTGAGCCAGATTTATCAAACATCAAACTCCCTATAACCAATCTTCCGCGTTTCCAAACTCCGCTCCCATACTCATATTGACATTTAATGCCAACCAATATTGATTCCTCATGCCTCTTTTTTTCTTTTCACCATAAATTCCGTTTTATTAGTTTTTTTTTGTCTTCTCCTTTGTTATAGACGAACATTTCATTTTGTCGATTGATTTAATACCGTGCCCAAATTTTCCGAACAAGTGTGTCCGAGCAAAAAGTGCAAAAAACGCGCCAAACAATCAACTAAATCGCACAGTTTCATTCTTTGATGACATACTCTCTCTTTTTTTTCGGTTTTACCATACTAGGCGCAGGCGAATATTGATAAAAGCATTATTGTCACTGAAATTAATTGCGACAAATTACGAGAACAAGTTTTCGGCAGCGCTTTCGAATTCATCTCGCGCAATTCTAGTTCAATCATCAATTCTACGATTCAATTTTTTATTTTCATAAATCTTCCGACCGATGATTGTTATTCCGCAAAGGTTTTCCTCTCCAAGTCGTCCATCGTACAGTACTTTAATACGAAACAGAGATCATAAATTTCCTCACACATGTATTTACATTGTCGTTCTTACTCTGATTATTTCTATCCGTTTTAATCTGCGAGCACGTTCGCCACGCTCTGTTTGCTATTTTTTATTGTTTCTGTGCTCACAGACGACTCATTGTCTTTCCCTGCATGTACTCTGTTTCTTGGTATTCAATAGGATGGCACATATTGCAACCAGCTTTTTAGCTAACTAAACAATAACTCCTTTAACATCTATTTTAACTTATATAACAACTTTTTTACACCCACGAGTTGTAACTTTATATGATGAAATGAAATTGCGAAAGATGTCCGAGTCGAGCGTTTAATAAATGCCTTGTAAAAGATACCACCAAGTCGCACAGTTACATTATAGCGAATTTTGATCATAGGGTAATCTTGTTTTATTGAATTATTAGCAAACAAAAACTTTATCCTCAATGGACACGCGTTTCGTTTAATAGCACCTCGAAATTAGAATCATGATTTTAAAATCATGTCTTGTATGAATGACTTGATTACTTTTTCAGGCAATATTTTAAAGTTCGGGTGGAGTGGCTAACTTTGGAAGTGGGTTCTCGCAGCTATTTGGATTTATTCCAAAGATTGCTTTTCTTCATTTTGAACGTCGTTTATATTTATACTTATCAGTTTAGGTTCGTCATGAGTCAATTTGTTTGCGGGGCGGAAACGTGCTTCTCTGTATGCGACCTCGCAAGTAAATCTTCAAATTCAAAACTTATCGCTGTTTCGTACAACTGGAATGCGAAGCTCAATTGATAAAATAATCGAGCGCATCATGCAAATATTATCAAACATGTTCAAGTTCCATCCAGTTCATTATTTATGTTTACAATTTGTTATTAAACAAACGTTACGCTCGGCTTGATGAGAAAACTCATTTCAGTTATATTTATCATGCCACGTTGGTATCGGTTATCAATAACTAACCAACTCATCTATCATTGTGTGACTGAAATTGTAACGGATTCCAATTACATTACCCGCTCTTGATTATGAGATTCAAACCTGAATTAGTCGAATTGTTAGACATGATGCATTGAATGTCACAATGTTGTTACTTTTACCGTCTAATTGTGGAATAATAGATTTGAAAGCCGCAATTCATATATACTCGGCTCCAATGGCAATAGAATTGTTAATTGTCCGCGGAAGACACACTTTTTGGTGGTTCCCTGTGTCGGCAAGGTGAATACCGGAATAGACAAGTCTGAAATGAGCATCGCTTACGAAGCGTGTAAAAAAACAAGTTGCAATAATGCAAAGTTGTAAAGGAACGACATTCGGTTTATACGGTGTAATGGTATACTTTATTGGCAAGCTCTAGGACGTAATTCGCAGATATTAAAGCAACTATGAGAGTAATGTGGACGATCCATTGCTGGGTACGACTGTTATCAGGATTTTGAATTGCCCATGTCGGCTAAAATTGTGACGGCAGAGCCAATAAATCGTAAGCTATGTGTAACAATCTGTACACGACTGGAACCCGGTTATGCTACAAGAAATATCATAGGAAATGTGGCGAGCGAAATTAATTCGTCGCGGTTCTAAGCCAATAAGTTGGAACTGTTAGTCGTGTGCTAAATAGGCGGTGTTGGATCGCACGCCCCGTAAGCCGGACTTGAGATTTATTGCAAACTTCATGTGAGAGATCTTTTTGATTGTCCGAGTTATCTCTTATATATCGCAGTGACTGCGATATAAGCAATATTCGTTGTTTGAATCGCGAGTACTCACCATTATCCCACGCGGCTTCTTTCGTTCGTAACAGGGCGGCTAAACCAATATTATCCTTAGGCATCACTCTGTTCAACATATTGTCAGAGCCTTCAGCATTGGCCATGGCCAATTGATTAAATTCCACCAAATGTTCCTTTAGAAGAGAGAACCTGTAACATCAAGCATGCAATTCTATATTAATTAGCATTTAAAATCGGCTTTACTCGCTTGTATGTCAAATTATGCGGATAATTACCAAACTTTTACTCACTGATAATAAATAATCATTAGAGCGTAGAGATATGCAGGCCAGAAATTTGTAATAAAACAACAAACTTTGTGAATCATGGCGAAAGTAATTTTATCGTTATCGGCGTTTCTACGCGCTGGCCGATAATCAATAAATATTGTTACATTTAATGAACCAACGGACGACTAGTTCGTATAATTGGCGTCCAATCAGAGCAGTCATTAACGTAGACAATCGTATCATTAAGCTATTTACTCAGCGTGGAATCACCCGCATGTGACATTAAATAAAGCACAATGGAGCGTAAGTCATACATATCGATATAAGTGAGCCAAGATAGTGAAAAGCGATCGCGAACTCTCGTACACAGTTTTGCACTTATATATGCATCACGTTAATTGCTTTTCGACTCCAGATTGCCTTCAAGATATATACGTTAACAAATATTCAAAAATGTATCGCGGTATATTGAAAAATAATCGACGCGTCGTCCCGATAAAGTCAACACGACTGGTTAATATTGCGAGATGGCAATATTTTTGTATAGCTTGACGCTCGGTTATATTGCTTTCAGCAAAAGTTTGTGTTTTAACCAAAATCGTCTGGCATTGCACAATTTTGAATTATTGAACAAAAAAGCAACGTATAAATCTTTGAAAGGTTTAAAATAAAGTTGATAAACAAAATGTATGGTTAACAAAAGGATAATTATTAATAAAAATGTGATTTTATCGGTATTCTTCTTGTACAGAATGTGAGCAAATCCAAAATTAACATCCATCCACATTTCATCATGATGCAAATTTTACGATTCAGATCGTAAATTGCATGGACAAACGAGCACTCGCCTCTTGTGTTTTATTCCGACGTAACGATATTTCCCACAGTTGATTAATTATTTAATAAAAATGGCGCGTATAAATTTTAACGGCTATGCAGTTAACTACTCGTGCAAATATTTAGGACGTTAGAGCGGTTTTCAAGACTTTTTCAATAATGAATAAATTCTATGATGTGTATCGAACATGTTACGAGCTTATTTGTGGGGCATTGCATAATCCGAAACTGTGCGGGATCATATATATCAAAACAGCGAATCTATTTTGCATACTAAAAATTGTGTTATTTTGTAAAAATAGTTAGCAAAAAGTGTTGGCAGGGCTTCTGAAATGTAGACAATGACAATGACATTTTGATTTGAAATATATCTGTTGCGCAAAATAAGATTTAACATAAATGCATGCGGGAGCTATAAGATATATACTATCTTTTATTTCTCGATGGTGGCTTGGATAATGTATATTGTATTATAATGTTGCGCGTTGTAATATGACGTCTGCAACGAACTGAATCTGACTAAATCGGTAAACGCGGCAAACTATTGTGATGCGAAATATATTTGGTTATTAAATTGAAGTCAATATTTTCTCGCGCTGCTCAACACAAAGGGGATGAAATTTCATTGTTGTACATATTTTAGATTCTGTCACGTTTGAATTGAATTACACATTTTGTGTAAAGGAAAGCAGCGCGCTCAACATGAAAGATGTTGTTTGCTAAAAGCCTTTTGTTATTTATGAAGTCACGGCGGTAGCAAAATATACTATTAACAGCGATTTAGCTTTTGATATGTGAAAAGTGAATTGTTGTCGCGGTACGTGCGGCTGGCTTATTGATCGGTAAGCTCGCGCGGATTGTGATTGATGTGGAATCGTAATGGGGCGCGCTAGGTCTTTTTGTAAAAGCAGTTTGAGTGAAGCTGAATAAGGTCTAGATTTGACATAAATACACGGAGCTTATCTGAGTGACTGCAAAACGTTTACTCACTTGGCGGTTCTGAAGAAGATAGCGCATCCGTCCACGTATTTGCGATCGTTCTCTGCCATGGTCTTGGCGCGAGACTTGGGTGAGAAAATTCCATCGTACCCGTCATGCTTCAACTCCGGCAGAAAGAAGTTATAAAATTGGTCCGTCTCGATCTCCTGCAGGCTGATAATGTCCGCTGCGTAGTGCCGTATTTCATCCAGGATGCCCTTTTTCCGATACTCCCAATCCAGAGCCCAGCTTGGACAGTAGCCATACATCTGTCTCGTAGCATACTTGTCGCTTAACACATTGTAACACATCACCGTAAATATACCTGCAATGAACGAAACGCCGCTTTTATCAAATGTTACAAAATATAATACATGTCTACGTGAGATGAAAAATTTACGATATCTGATACCTTCTATACACTTTTGCTCCACCATCAAAATACCAAATAAATGTCGAGCTACATTTTTTAACTTGCCATCATAAATTGCGTTGCACGTAACGTTCTTTATACAACAAATGACGAAACAAAAACGAACGTAAACAAATTGTAAGCTCGAAATAATAAATGCTATTCAAACGTTCAACTGACGTCATTGTTTCTTTTCTAAATTGTACGCTATTTTTGTGCATGTTTGTTCAATTGACAGGTCCTATATAAATGACATTTGCAAATGTCATGCGAAAATTGGTAAACGCAAGTTTGGGTTTTCGGCGAGAATAGAGTCACGAGGTGAATCAAGATGATGAATATTAAAAGGCAATTGGAGTAGCTTTTGTGGAAAGCATCAGAGGGATTGAAAAGTCAAAGCAGGCCGCGGTGAGAATGACATGCAATGTCATGGGTAGCCGCGTGAGCTTGAACTGGACGCACGTCATTGGGCCGGGCGCATAAGAGGATCAGCAGCATAAAGTGAGCTGTCTGCGCGATGTCGCGTCGTGTTTGCATAAATTTGGCCTGCTGGCTCTGCGAGTGCCATACATAATGCACTCTTACTCGAGTCAGTTACAACGCGCACTCAAAACTTACGCGTATAGCGCCGTGATTAGACTTTGAATATGAATTAGGCGTGTCATGAGAATTACTCGCATCAGCTACGCTGCTGATGTCATCGGCTCATCGTCGTCGTCGCACGAGATTACGCGTTAGCCGCTGCGTCGTCAGCGTGTCCGCGTCGCCCTTTACTTTCAATCAACGGCACGCTCGCGCCTTTTTCCGAATCAGCGATTATTTCGTCCCTTACCGTGAATTCGACTTCCAACTCATTTCTTGTCCGCGCGTTACACCTCTGTTTGCAAACTTTTCACAAAATAGTATATTATTCCTCATCTGATTATACTCCAACAATAAGTTTCTCGCCATGAATTTATAAAACAAAACTGTTTTGAATTCAAATAATATGCAGAACACGCGAATGTAGACAAAAAAGTTAGCAAAAAGTTAACTCTTTGTATATATGTGTGGATAAAAATGGGTTAAAGGATTAGATACACGGCTTGAATTCTCTTTTTGTTTTAGCACACACAAAATTATGACAGAGCGGAGATAAAGCTGTCACGTGATGCGACTGCAGGATAATTGTTGGAATTTGTTGCAAAAACGAAATGACAAGATTGTCGAAATATTTGTGTTCTACGCATCAGACAAATG
Organism: Telenomus remus; assembly: GCA_020615435.1. NCBI lineage: Eukaryota > Metazoa > Arthropoda > Insecta > Hymenoptera > Scelionidae > Telenomus > Telenomus remus. The sequence continues at coordinate 8,298,961 of CM036345.1, read as the reverse complement.
AAGCTGCGAGCATGCAAAGTGAATATGATGCAATTTGTATGATTTGAACACGGTATTAAACTGTAGTGCTCTCATCTTATATACTCCATTGTATCTATAAATTAGTCAGACATTTTCCTTTATACACTCGGGGTTCTTACATAAAGTTTGCGGAAACTTAATCAAGTTGTAACGTGTATGCATTCAGTATGTCTAATTGCTCAAACAGAAACTTGAGGTAATCTAAAGTTGGATTTGGTATAGCTTCAGGACAAGCCAGACAGATATATTCGGAGGCTGAATTAGCATCGACTACATTATTATATTAATTAATAATGAAATACAACATATCTTATCGCGTTTATATCCGAGAGTTCGCGAATCGAGTTGCTCTTCATTAAATTAATTAAATTCTCATCCGCGCGATAAGTGTAATGAAATTTCGTCTATTCTTGTTTTAGGTTTGTTTCGATGAGCGACCTGCAGTCATCAGGCTAATGATCAAGAGATCGTACCGACAACGAAATTCAGATTTCATTAGATCGTGCTGATCAACTTTTATACATATCATATAACGATAACGATGTCATCGGGAACACGTCGAATGTCGTATCATTAATCTTTCGATTCGATTGCAAAATAAACGATACACATAAGCACGTGTTAAATTCATCACCACCAGAGCCTCTACATCATTCCATTTTTCATTCGCTCCTTCTTGTAATCTCATGAAGCTATATCCTGCTATACGAATATCTCGTATATCACATAATTGAAATCAAATTTATTCACGTCACGCAAGAATTTACAAAAAAATATTACAAAAATATTGAAAAATATATAAAAATCCGGAGCCTAATTACTCCAAGTTTTAATCAATTATAAGATTGACTCGCAGTAGTCGTTCGCGCTTGCAAACCAATACGCTATTTATCTTGGCGATAATAAATGTTTCTGCCACATAGATATATTTGCCAATTCGACAAGCTTTACATTTCAAAAGTTATGCTACAAAATATGTTTTATCCACACCAAGACCGGATAAGCCAATTGAATGCAATTTATCGTACAGAGCTTCGCGGTGGAAACAAAAATTTTGCATCACCTGGTATAAACAAAAGTTGGTTTTATTGCAAGGCCTATTTATGAGCGTAGAGCTTTAGGTGACCGGTGTAATGAGAATCGTGGCGAGAAAGCGATTAGTCAATTTTGTAACATCGTGAACGCTCAGCCTAAGTGCCGCAGACCATTAGTTTTGCTTATAATTGGAAACGCAAGGCTCTCGGTTCATCGAGTCAATGCACCAGAGCTTATCATAAGGATTAATTGAAGCTGTAATGCATGTGTATTTGCGATCCATTATACGACACGTTTATGTAATACATTATGAACAAAGCTAATTGAACGCTTTATCGTTCGATACATAATAATTGTAAACAAAATATATGCCCAAGCGTATATTGATAAAATCAATGAACAAATGATATTATATATCAACTGAGACGGAGAAAACAAATCTTTAAAACGAACTACTTTATTTTTTCACAAAAAAGGAATAATAAACGGAACAAATTGAAAAAAAAAAAAAAAAAAACTGAAAACGAAAACAAAACAGAGGCATATGATCGTGCAGAAAAGGTAGTCCGGAAATGTTTACATTTCGGTGTGCTGGCTGATTTATGGTCGTGCACACAGACGTGCGGCACGAAACTCGGCATGCGAACTACTGGTTTAAAATTTTTTTTTCGCGGTTACAATAGGAGCCCTGAGGAGCTGTTTCCACAAAAAGGCCAAGATTCATTTTTATGCGTTAACACCACCCACAGTCTGCACTTATTTGCTCTTCATCTAAATTGTTCGATAAAGTTGAGACAAACAACGGTTGTTAGATTTAATTGAAGTTTAATTGTTGAGTTGTTTGTTTGTTATTTGTGAATTGCAAAATTGGATACGCAACGGTATAAGAGAGAAGTTAGTTATGGTAGGAGTAGGATAAAAAAGTTTTGATGGGAGTTGGAATTGCAGCATATGCGTGTAACATGGTGTGCGAGTGTAACATTAGTGAATCACTTTACACTGGGTCGATCCCATTCACATGTGCGACACAATATAACATTGCCGAGCTAGCATACCGATAATACGACCGCAACACAAGAACTGCGAAACCTGTTTCTGAAAATTGTACGGACGAGTTATCTAATTTATAAGTACACGACCAATCGTATATATATACATTTTCTTTCTCAAGTTGCTACGATTTATTTTACGGACTTGCTCGCGTTCATTATATACCGCACATACATTCATCTGCTATAGCTTTTAAAATTTGGACAAAATATTGATGCTCAATAAGAAGAAGCTGTGAATGATGGAAGAATCAAATGGTTGACTGGAATCGCGTCTTACACTGAAAGCATTTATATTATCTTCCGTTGAGAAAGAGACGCGGTCGCGACTTTTTTGTACGTTTCCTCTCATTATTCGAGTCTTTTACTTTTCAATCGATACGCTCTGTTTCTTCCTTTATCAACAGTTGTGTCACGTTGTCTGTGTATACATTCGTTTGATCAAACGCAAAGCGGTTTTTCCATCTTGTCAACTCGACAAACCGAATTAAATGTCAAGTCAGACAAACAGCGCTATGGTAAAGATTCATGATAATAAATAAGCGGCTTTGCACAGCCCGATACCGAAATTGGTGACGAGCTTTATCGCGTCGTAAATTCGCGTTCCATCCGCTCTGCTTCTTTTTCTCTTCAGTATATTAACAAAAAATATTCCCAGCTAACAGACGTAAGATAAAAGAGACATGCACGAATTAATTTGCTTTTCAATTTGCTAATAAATAGGATGCGAGAAAATGAGAATTAATTATTTTTGTTAATTTACGAGTGCGTTTGTGACTCGGCGCTGTTAAGCAGTTTATCATTTGTTCTGCAGGATAGATTTAGAGCGAGCAAGCACGATCGCGATAACGTTAACACGATTACTCGCGGCTATTTGTAGTGTATCGAGCTGTAAACGTAAAATCATACATTTAAAACGCTTACGAGGCCAAATGTCGCGTCGTACCTGCATGCGTCCAAAAAAGTTGCACCCACTTTATGTCCCAATGTAAATTTAATCATTCTGTCAATAACCACTATAGCTATATATACCACGTTATTTCTCAAAATACAATTATTATCTTTTGTCATACAACAACCTGAGTTTGCGTTTTTAATCAATCTTATAGTTTGTTCAATTCATTGCAAAATTCAATTCAGTGAACATTTTATCAACCTTTTTGTTACATGTTACTTTGTTGTTTTGTGTTACGAGAGACTTGCTAGAAAAAAATTATAACAATTAGTATATGAAGGGTGACTTTGAGAACTTTGACTCTCTTTGTTTTGTAACACTGCTTCATCGTATAATAATTTGAAAGCACAAGCGACGCTACGTTATTAGACGTGTATATAATGGTAACAATCTTTCAGATCAAAGATGGATCGTGCTGAATAGTGAATTTATAATAGTTTTTCAATGCGGCGCGATCGTTCAACTTGTTGATGTATAATGGATACTTGTTTAAACGACAAAAAAGCCATTGTCAGCGATCTTAATAATTGAAGCACAGACGAATCATTGTGTTATATTCATTGAGAATCATTATGTACAATTATTATGTAGCTCGAATAATAGATTGGAAAAAAAAGAAGAAAAAATAGAGAAGGAATCATAATTAACATCAATAAAAAGTCTTCGAACTCACATGTTGGTCTTGTCCTGTTAGGTCTTGTCAGAGGGATCCAAGGTCTTTGTGGAGGATGATTGGCCGTAACTGAAACAGAAACATAGAAAAACGAGTTAGTTACTTGTTACATTGCGCTTTTGTGATATGAGTTCAATTAGAAAGCTGCAACATCGATAAGAAAAGCGGAACACACAATCAGAACTCACGGCCTTAGACTAGAAATCTCTAACAGAAAAACTTAACTAGAGAAAGATCAAATAGCAATCCTTTCAATGAGAACCATCAATTAATTGAATCGTATAGACATATCCATATACAAAAGCATCATAATAGATGCGTACAAAAGTAAAAGAGTAAACAAATTATGCAAAAAAAGAAACAAACGAATGAATATTTTATTCATTAGTTATAAAGTGTTTATGTAAAATAAATATGGCATATCACAATTAAGAGGTTTCAACTGACAAAGAATTAATTATTCTGTCTACTATTTGAAGGTATTTTCAAACGAAATGCGATATTTTACCTTGTTTTTGGGAGGATAGATGTAGCACCATTCCATATACGTATATATACGTATATGCAAACAAAAGCTTAACGGCTTTTGTCCCTTATGAAGCTTTTTACTAGCAAGAAACAAAAGAACGTGCTAACTTTTGACGCTCTGCGATAGCGAGTTACATGCACCGCGCATTAAAGCCTTTTACGCGATTATGACCAAGCTCTCTGCACCAATTATGCCAAAATTTCAGAAATAAATGTTTTTCTCCTGTAAACGCTAACTGCGAATTATTATTGTTTTCACATCGCAGCTATGATTCACGATTACGATTATTGTCAACATCAACAGTACGCACCTTTCTCATCTGCATGTATGAGTGTGCATGTTTATCTATGTCATTGCATTTGCAACGATATTACAAATTAAATATTAGAATATTATGAAACCGTTTGGATAAACGAGAATACATTAAATTTTTCGAGTATTTTTGATTAGAATTGAGAATCTGACAAATTATTTGTACAGGCGCAGACATTACGACGCTCGAATTTCCAAAGGCAAAGTACGCAACGCTCGCGTAAGCTATCTTGAAAGATAGAGTCATAGAATGGAACCTACAAATTCTATTCTGGTTCCGTTAAACCCACGACGAGGGGCGTTTACTGGATCAGAATCAAGAAGATAAAGTGCGAACCGAATCGTACGAGGGCGGTGGACCTCTTTCGTTCTACTAGTCTCGCTTGCATTCAATTTCATACAACTTCCTCTCCTACAATTGTTCGCATTATGTTCAAAACTTGTCTATGTTAACAATATCTTAAAAATCCAAACACCCATTACAAGAGTTTGAGAACCACATTTAAAAGTAACCATCAAAACAACTGTTTGACGGGATGGTAAATTAAGTGAATAATTTCACTGCTGCGCTGTATAAAATTAGATTTATGTGTGTGAGAATCGTATTAAACGGTCTGTAAAATACAATGTTGCTTCATGAAGAAATATTAGAAACTTTGTGAGCGCGAAAAAACCGATAAAGTGAAAACTTTTCACTATATGTTTTGCGACATATGATAACACGTGCAAACTTTTCAACCAATAAATATTTATATGTATATCAATTTATCTCTTGCTCCAAATTCTGTTATTCCAGAAACTTCGTAAGGTATATATATGCCAATTTCGTTGTATCAAATAGAGAACGTTGACACTGGCATTTTCATCCTTATTCTTAATATGAAGAATCAATTTCGTTTGATGGCACAATTTCCAAAGTTGATATACTACGCACGTATATATAGGACTTGGGCATTCAATTCAGTTGTACTTTGGTTGCAGTGTGAAAATTAGAGTATACTATGACTCTTAATAATTTACAAATAAACTGTGAGTGGTTTATTGCGGTGTAATAAAAAAATGAAATCAAAATTGTTATCGCAGAGGTTAGAAGAAAAGCGAAGAAATAAATCTGCATTGCAGCATTGCACAGCCTGCTTTTATTTGAAATACTCTCGTGATGCGATGAGATTTTTTGTCGCGGCAAACAGTTGACTCGTAAGGACTCTGTTTTCAGTGTAACTGCGAATAGATAAGTTGGAGAGATTGGATTTTTTCGCGCTCGTTTGTGCGTTGGACTGCGATTAGTGGATTCCAGAAAATCGCAAAGTTAATTAAGATCTGTGCACTAAATTGGCGGCACGAGACCAAAAACCAATTGGTCGTTGCGACGTGATTGGTATCGTAAGCAAAATCCATTCGTAAATAAGTTAATTGTCATGGTTCGTGGAAAATTGTTGAATGCGCTGAAACAAGAGTGCTTAATACGTGCGTCTGCAGGTGCACAGAGAAAAGAGGCTTTTACGATAACGATGTTAATCAAAGCAGACACATAAATTGCTCTGACAGGTTTGTTAAACGAACAATTTTCGTCGGTAGAAAAATATGAATTCAACGAGAGATTTATTTAACAGTAGAATGAACGAATCGCTTAAATCTTAGCATTTCTTGAACGTTGAGAAAAAGTATGAATCTAGATAAATGTAAGTGTTTTTGAGATTGTCCACAAATTAAAGCATGACGTGATATTTACCGTTAGGAGTCACGTGATGGCTCAAACAATAGGGCGGATGAGTATTATCAGTGGGAGGCGGTTAATGGTAACACATGTATAATAGCAGCAGCAGGTAGGCCAGTCAAATCAATGATTACGATAATATGGTTACAGGAGGTGAACACGCCAATGTGTTTGGCGCACGTGATTCAGTGCGTGACAATTGCAACGCCCTTTTGACCCAATCTATTCGTAACCATACTGATTGCAGATCGAGTTATTAAATTCATGCAGTCTAGTCGCGCATATCCATCGACCTTAACGTCAATTTTTTATTTTCACGCGACGTCTAATTGACAAGTTGAGCGCGTTTTCAATTGCGCGCATATATCAAATATAAATATATCGTGAATTGAAAGAAAGCTAAGAGAATGATTGGACTGAATGTGTATATGCATAGAATTCGGGGTGTACATGCTCTGTGGGTTGCATGTTGATGATGAATAATTCATCGGACATAATGACGCGTCTTTTGGTGTGCTATTATTTGCGAGGTATAAATATTATTAGCGAAAGAATCTGAACGGTCGCGCTGGGAGGTCGCGCGTCAAAGCGCTGTTGCGCGTGTCACGATGGTTTCGTACGTTGGGCTCACGCTGACTAGGTGTTTATGAAGTCTGCAGTGCGCGCTTGCAGCGACTCTTTGTGTAGTTGGCGCGCGTACACCTATACATTTGCGTGTTACATCAACATTTCGCTGCACACTTAACAAGTGTTATACAAGTCAGAAATCCAACGGTAGAGCGGAATTTTTAATGTCCGATGATAATCCACGGACAGCTCGCACACCGGGTTAAATGCCACTGCATTCTACGTGTCAGCGCAGATGGTTTATGAAAATTAAGTTTACACGCTCTGCAGAGCGAGGCTATGCATTCTGTGTTTGTTCGGACTCATGAATTCATTATTATACATACACACAATTTTTGAATCTACCCGTTTATTATACAAAATCTAGAGACAAAAAATGATGCTTCAAGTTGATTGGGCTGAATTCTTGCCGCGGCGAATATGCCTCTTATCGTGCACAATATATATCTGCATACTGAGGAATTCAGTTGGAACTGGTGAGCACGCAAATATGAGATTTGCTTGATTAAACTGTGCACCGCATTGGAATTTTCGGCACAAAAGTGCACTCAGATACACGACGAATATCGATTTTGACTCATATATAGAATTTGCTCAATCAATTTCGCCGAGCAATACCTCTGTTCAACATAAGATTTTGTAAATCAAGCGCATTGCTCATTCTTGTATAAACATCAGCGACAAATACAGATATTCGGCCTAGAGAATTTGCATTTATAAAGACGACATGATTAAAATCAACGCCGGTTCGTCTCAATTGAATATCGTGTTTTCGAACTTTCTGGGCGTTTCATTTTGATTGTTATTGCTGGAGTGTGTGTTTCAAAAACACAATGTCAAAAGTCTTAATGGAAAAAGTTGAACGGAGATTAGGTGCTGCGAGTTTTTAGTGAACGTCGTGAGTACGGATGAATGACATTGCGCCAAGTTTGTGAAATAAAAGCAAAGTCTTAATCTCGATTGATCAGTTACGTGCGACAAAGCGCGATTCCGTTTAGAAGTTAGGATCTGCAGAACAATGTGACCTGGAATTTTTATCGCTGCTGAAATACGCCCCTAAGGACAATAATCACGACCGAGTTTTCATCGGTTTAGTGGCTAAATCGGAAAACTTTAAGCATCATCGGTCGATTTCGAGAACACGCTGAGAGCTCCCAACTCGGATTAGTTTTCAACTAAAAATATGTTTTGCTTTACGTCTCATCCATATCGGCTAAATCTTGATAAACTGAATCCAAACTTTGTTATTAAAAATAAAAAGCTTGTCACAAAAGCTTTTGCCACGCGAATAATATCTCTAGATAAAGTTATAATAAAATGGAAACCAGTTAAGAAGGTGTTATACTTTTGCTCTTTCGGATATAACTCTGCGTTAAGTATCAAGTTCTGTGCGTCAAATTCCATTGTATGTTATTTCAAGCTTGAGCAAACGTAGGAATTCAAATACGGGATTCAAATGCAGAATATGAAGTGTCGCTATAGTTTTTCTCTGACAGGCGTTTTATGCTGACGTTTTATATCTTTGCGAAATATTCTTGCCCCATCGCTGTATTTATCATCGTATTTTAATAACAAAACATTTGTAATCCAATTTTTTGATGTCATCAAAATAAGCTATCATTTTGTATCGTCATGACGAAAGTTAAGAAACATAATCTGTAACCGTGCCGCGAGATACTTTACTAATTTAATCATATCGGAATTCAAAAGTCCTTAAATTGCAGCGTGAAAATGATATATACATAGCATAGTTGTCTCTAATAATAACACAAAATTGAATTTTGCAACGAGGGTTATTTCGTATTAACCCGACTTGCCAATAAGCAAGAACAAAGTTTGGCTAGTTTAAGATAAAATTTATCCTAAGGTATTTAACGTAAGCTAAATTACTTTTAACTTCTTTTAAGTGCAAGCTTACACCACTTTTAGAGTCTTTCATGGAACATAATGAGCTTATATTTCAGAATACTAGCAAAAGCAAAGTCATTACCTCTGTATATTTTAAAGTTTAAACGTATTCGTTGCAGATAATAGACAGTAGCTTTTCATTGAACATGGTGGAATTGAACAAACAAGATAATGCATGTTACATTTTTAAATTAAATATAATGAAATTGCATGAGCGAGTTCTGCGAATATGCTGAATTAAACATTTTGAACTCGACTCGAATTTGATTATTTCGTTAGTATTTATCCACCACGTTGCGTTGCACTCTTTTGGCGTTTCAATTAATTAATAAGCTGATTTAAATCGAGTGCAAATTCATATGTTTCAAGTTTTAACGTAACATTGATTACCCAAATGAATTTGAATTTTCAGCAAAATGATGAGATCGCAAAACAATTTCATACTATAATTTCAATTAACGATCGGTTTGTTAAGCAGACTCCAAATAATGTTCGACTATATAAGTCAAACATTATTTGGAGTCTTGTTAACCAATACTATTTACAATTTTATACTGTTAAATTTGAATGTGACGGTGTAATTTAATTTTTATTTTTTTGACTGAAACCGAGTTGATACAAAGTAACCACGCCATGCAAAGTAATTTTATATGGATAATTCAATGTAAAGTCGACGGATGTAACTGTTCTCTTTATGCAGCTCATTTTCATAAGTAACTAGATTGCCAGTAACTTTCAAACACTTTTAAGCTTATTACTTAATTTTTATTGCTTAATCACAATAAGGTTACCCGTCGCGAGGATTATTTTATGATTCGTGACTTGCAATTTGAATTTTCTTACCTAAATCTCATTTAATGAGATTATGCTCTAATGATATACGAGTGAATTTGAGGTTAATATAAAAAGATGATATCACCCGATATATATCATATCAATATTACAACTCATTCCAAGTGTGGCATATAAACGTTTCGCATTTTTTCTCCGTGCCAAAGACGACAAAAGCAGATCGTACGATATTGATTTCACGAAAAAAAACATGTCAAATAAATAAAGACGTTCTTACAAAGGAAACCTCTCAAGTTGAGCTGATGTTAGCAGTAATGTCTAGAGTAATGTAAAGTGCTTGGAATTGAAACCTTTCGAAAGATGACGTTTTTCTATAATAATGTTACATTCTTATTATTCTTGACAATTGCAGAAAAAATAATAAATTAGATTACATTGCTAAAACAAAGAAATGATTCCAAAAACGTATAGCCTAGAACTGTTGATTGAATCATATATGTAGTCTAAAATGTTTTTGACATGAGCAAAACTTCGGACAGTGCGCCTTCGCTATACCCATCAGCCATTTTATTAGTTGTGCTCGCACTTAGAAATTGTTTTAAACAATATTATTAGAGTATTCATGTATCATCAGTGACTTTTTTGATTTATTCCGTGATCATGGACGACTGCGCATTGTATTTATACGCAAAACATGCTTAAATTCTATTTTCAAGTGTGCATTTGATGAGCCGGTTGCTTAACAAAGGACAGAGATATATACTTAACATCTAAAGTGTAATTGGATTAGGACGACCGAAGCTTGCACTAATTCTATTACAGGCGAATTAACTTATGCGCTTATAACCATGTAGGTTTATCGATAGTTTCATGTAATTGATACCTTTATTATCCTGGCTTGTTGTCGGACATCAAACTTTCATGGTTCTTAAAAGGAAACATTAAAAATCGATGTTGATCAAGCTGTAACTTATAGGACTCGTTGAGTATATATTGTTTTGGTTTTGGATGTGTGATGGTGTTGTCGGCTGATTCGGCGAGCATACGCTGTATTAATGAAGATGAAAAAATGATTGGCCGAGAGAAGTGCACTTATAAGTAATGAATTGGTGAAGAGGTTTAAATAAAGCGCGACGCAGTGAGCTGTACGTGCGGTCCCAGCACTGGGGCCCCTTGATTAATAATTTAGAGACGCTCGACTCGTTCGAACCGTTCTATTTATTGCCACATAATGATTATTTATTAATTTTGTTCCATCAACGATATTGCGCGGAACATTAGTTACTTGGCAGACCGACTAATCCGCCTAACTATATAGATGCCTAGAGAATTGGACTATTATTATCATTATTATATATATTTGTCAGCAACGTACGCGCGCTCTGTTCATTAATGTTACTTTCTGTCGAATATTATTCATGTGCAGCGGCAAGAAAAAGATTGACGTGCATAAATTGAGCGTGGCCGAGTAGAGAAATTAAAAGCTTCATCACTTTTTGCTCGAGTCATATCCGACGAATAAATATCGAATTGGACCGGGTCAGATAATTAGATAAAAATGACGCTCGACGTTGACTGATATGATGGTCTCTTTTTTGGCGCATCAAATCGGTCAGTTTGTTCATTATTAAGACATTACCGAAATTCTAATTCACATTCTAAATTCAATGAAATTGCGAAAATCTATCAGAGATATTTTTTAACAAACTTGAATGCAACTCGTGTGAACAATTTATCACGGTAATTGCGTGTAGTTGATATAGAAAAAGGAAAAAATTATCAGCTACGTTAATCGATCACCGCGAGAACTTGTCAACGTTGATAAATGATTCGCCGCTTTTCTTACTCCCATAGACTATCTTATAGTGACAAACAAAGAATTTCGATTCTGCGAAAGTATTTTCCTCAGGCACTTTCCTTAAATGAACATCTGGTATATCATTCATGATTTGCATCCGATTGAAACATTCTTTACATTACGTATATATGTCTCCTTTAAGAAATATTGAACGAGACGCAAACTCCCTATCTGCTCTATTTTTACATACGTATATATCTTTTCGCGAGACAAATTCAAGTACTGAAATGTTCAATATTAGAGGGACTATTAATTCGAGAAGAAAAATTGGCATACTCAATGTTTGAGGCAAATTTGTGTATAAGAATATATAGTTGAGGGCTATTTCAAACGTTATATTATCACATATAACATCAGAAAAGAAACATTTTTGTTTCTATGATGTTTAATTGAAATTCGCATCATACAATAATTCTATTGATCGAGTTTCCGCAGAGCGGTTTGCTATTGAAATGAAAATTCTTTCCAACTATTTTTTGAACGACAAAAATTAAATTCATTTGCGTCACTGGATTCTCAACTATTGCGAACAAACGTGACTGGTGTCATTTTGAAACAGCACAAGGACGAGAAATGACCGCACACCGTCCTTAACCTATTTCCGCTATTGAGTATTCAATTTTTTTACAACAAGCAATACTTTGTACACCATTTGGACGGTTTTTGTCACACCTTGGGTACTCAAATAGTATACGCACAATTATCTACAAATTTGATTGAATAATATTCTCAACTTTTGGAACAAGTCGGCGTTTTGCAATCAAGTTAGCAAGTTTGTGTTCAAAAATATAATATCGTCCAAGCAAATATTCATGAATAACTTAAATTCTCAATTGAGAAGAGTTTAGCTAATTTATAAATTACATTTGACTTTAACTTTGCATAATAAGATTAAATCTATGCAACTGTGTTAGCTGTTATAAAGCTATCGTAAGCTAGGCGATGGTACAAAATCTTAAGCTGGATCAAATCATAAGTTATGTAGGATTGTACGTTTAAATAATACAAATCCCCTTAAGATGACAATGGCTTTTGTTTAGATTTTCTCTGAGTTATCTTTGAAGATATTTTTTGAGCGCTTTTTCTTCGCTCGCTTCTATTTACATTTTAAATAACACAAAAACTTGATACACCGAGAAGAATTGCGTCAAACTCTGACTGAGCACTGAATCATTTTGAATCTTGCAGAAATGATTCTGGTTATTTATATTATTGATATACGCAGTCGAAATTTTAAGTTTGCGAAGGGACAAATTTGTGTCGTCGAGCTTTCTAGTGTTAATGTAAAATTAATGTAGAGCCGTGATTATTCATACTCAGCGATATCTCATTGGTGTCGTTTTCGGTACACTTGGTTATTCATTGAAGTCAACGTATCATACGGTATTTTGAGATGATAGTATACTATAGTTAGCGTCGGCAAGCACAATCGAAGTTGTTATGCCATTACCGATATGCAAATCCAGCGGTGCGATAAAGAGAAGTATGTATCGAATGCGAATCCCATGTTTGCCGTTTACTACTGCATATATGTCGACCAAGCGATGATCCATTGACTTAGGACACACGCGTTGTTATCATAGCTCTCTCTACTTCTCGAGTTACAAATTCAAAGAATTTTCTTCTCTGTTGCTGATTAAATTCCGCCGTAAATTGATCAACGCGACTGAATTCCCTATTCAATTAAGCGCCAAATCGCCGAATAAGAAGTAAGATTGAGTGTTAGTCACAGATGCGCGTGGCAAGTGAAGACAGAACCGTGAAACATCAACTTTCGATCAACTTGTTTCGTTATTTGCACTGCTCGACGCTTCTTTCTTTAACTTAGTTGAAGAACAGACTATATAATAGTTATTCAAAACACTTGATAGTGCAAAACTAAAATACCAAATTTATCCGTATAGAATGAGTAACAACTACATGTATATAGTTAGGATCTATAAGATGTATCTATATACGAAAGCTTTGTTTCGCGAGATGATATCAGTTAATTAATGATAAGTGATATAATAAAATGGTTTTGTTTTCGTGCGAATAACTATTCAAAATAGTGACGTTGTCGTTGTTCAAATGTTGATCGTCGTAGCGAAAATCAAATTGGCGTAGAATCGTGAGATATTCGCAGAAGCTTTAACGAGAAAAAAATGTTGATGCTTAGGGAGTAGACGCTGCTAAAATTGTTAAGCTTAATTGCGCAGTGCATCATTATTGTGCGAGAAAACCGTTGTTGCAAGTGGAAAAAAAAGTTGGAATCATCGTGCATAGAGAGTATTTCAAAAGTTGTTGATAATTGCCTGGGAAAACAGTGTTCCGCAATGAAGTAAGATGATCTAGGTATCGGATCTCAATCAGGCTTTTAGTAACGAACGGTTAAAGCAAGAGGGTATATAATGTGGGCGCGTCATTGAATAGACGTTTTGGAGAATGACTGCTCAAGTCATTTGGCGTTTAAGGGCGCGGCTGAACAAAATCAGCACGCAATGTTACATTTACAAGTGCACTTACTTACCGGCAGCTATTCTCTTCCGCGATTAAATTCAGCACCGCCTCAAACCTTTGTTGCTTCTGATAAGACTGCCCCATTATTTCAATGTAACACTTTGAAATACTTGGATGATTAATCATTAGTATAGCGGACATATAACAAGTTTTATTTATGCAAAAAATGTTGTTGAAATGTATATATGGAAAAACAGATTGATTTGAAATTTGTTAATCGTCGCGTAACAAATGTTGTTAGGTAGATTCATGTATATATAACGACAACAATAGTCTGAGTAATATTGCGTTTCTCGCGTACAAGTGCTGATGATTATTGGCTGTGCATTTTTGAAATAGTCGTAATCTGAAAGGATGATGGTGCATACTGTCTGCGTGTGACGCTGCGATCTCGGAAGAAGCGTTGGCATTCGATTTTAATTAAGTTGCCATGTTATGAAATCATGCCACGTATAACGGATTTTCATGAAACTTTGATGAAATATTGTGAAGTACTTTCAGAGCAAGCAATGTGCGAGAGTAGCCCAGTATCATATACGTATCAACTGACCCGTGAATGGAAAAGCAGGTATCTTCGATTACAATAAAGAATATAACGAGTGGTCATCAAGATACGCGAAAATAAAGTTGATTCAGGAAGTTGCGCAGCATCTCAACGGGAGATTGATTTCATATGGTCTGCATGACTCGTTGGTTGGTGCGCGCCGCATGTTTGGCGCTTTGTCAAAATAAAATGTTGCCCCTTTCACTATTTTCCAAACGAAACACATTTTTCATTGTTATAACGCTTCACATTGTCAATCTGCTTAGATCGCCTCGCTTTTTCCACTCATCTCTGAACGCTTATATATGATGCACCATCAATAATTTCATGTCCATTTTTCTCTCCATTTTATCCAGCACTTATTTTATGAATCACCTTTCTCCAATCATTTTCATTATAGTTGCAAATCAAAACAGCTACTATTATTCCACCAATTTGTAAAAAATGTCATTGTTAATTAATAGAATAAAATGTTAATCAATTTATGTCTGTGTGTACATAATAAAAGCGAAATGATTAACGTTGATCATTGTGGACGTTGCATAATTCAAAAGTATAAGATTGGTGCTAATGAATATATATTATATGGTTGAAATTTATTTCGCTGCGAGGCTAATAAATCATCATACAAGATGGTACACTGATTGTGAACTCGAGATTGATCTTTGGGAGTGATTCAAATCACAAGTAATGATAGGTTTAAAAAAGGCAGATTACCAGTGGATCGAGTGAACTTGAAGTTGTCCACACCCACTAACCTACTTGGCCAGGTAACCAAGCTTCTCATCTCTCGGGGATGCTCGTTAGCGTCCGACCAACCGCTATGATGTACCACCATGTTACAAAGCTGTAGGTCTGCCTGAAGGGGTTCTGTACTTCTGTTCGAGGTTTGTGGCTCCCTAGACAACAGGCTCGAGCAACCGCGCCACAGAACAATACTCTATAATTCACTGACACCGTGAATTCGCTCTGCTTTATTGCAAAGTGCAGTCTACCGCCAGCTTATATACCAAAAGATCAATCCAACTCTCTATCTTCTAATTATAACAAATCCAATCTTAGATCAACTCTTTCACAATTCTTTCAATCACAATAATTTAATTATCTTTTAACAGCACGTAACTACAAATTTCACTTTTTTTATCATTGCCAACAAATGTTTCAGATTTTGCCTTGGTTATTTCATTTGTGTAGAATTGATTTGGTATCGAGCTCAATACGTTCCTATAATTTCCTTGGGAATAAACTTACTGTTAATTATATTAGATGAGAGAAACAGAGATATTTGTTGAACAATAATCAATACACTTGTGTAAGAGAATGAATTAAAAGTGTCTTTTAGAAAAAGGCAAAAATGTATAGGATGATGCTTGGCTTATGCGATTCGTTTAGGTGTATTTATCGCGAATGCGCTATGTATACGAGAGTTACGTGCCGAAGCTGAATAAGCGCTTTAAGAGATTCATGGGACAATTGGAGAGAAGTTGATATTGTTGGGTCGGTTATATCTTGGTGCGCAAGAACGTAATCATGCAGCGCTTGTTTCGCACCCTACTGGTCATCGCATAAATCCAGAAATTATGCATCAATTTCCTAGAACGTTGAACAACTATATCCAATCGATTAGATAATCCATGTTTATTAGCAAATTATGCGCTATCGAGATCATTTGAGTTGTGAAAAAGCATTATCAGCGTGCGGTGTTACCAATATTTTGCAACGTATTCTTTTTATGCTCGCCATATATTCATTTTGTACATAATAATGTACAACGCACGCTCAAGAAAATTAGCTCGCGAGATAAAATTATTTACAACGTATCAATTCTTATGAGGCAAGCTTTTATCAATAAAATAGGGTGTGAAATAGAGTGGACGCCGAACGTGCATGTATATCTAATCAGGACAAATTATAGCGCACGGAATTGCACATTTGATATAATTTCAATTTGAGTTAGAGGGGGAATCAAAATAGATAAAATAAAAGTTGGCTTCTCGCTAGTTTGGAAATGTTTGTATGGGTAATAAATAAGCGAGCAAACAAGATGGTTGCCTCAGGTGCTTTTTTAAACGTGAAGATTAAATTATGGCCGTTGCATTAACCTTGACACTGCTGATTCATGCACACAAGAATACGCGATGCTGTGTTAAAAGTATTGTTGGATTGAAGCATTGATTTACTTTGAGTGTGTTTACTGAGAAACGCGCAGAAGGGTTCGAAATGTATCTCGATTACTTGTGAATGTTGAGAGAGAGAGAGAGAGAGAGTATATTACCAGTCAATCTAATGACTATAATTAATTACACACAACTAGAGGCCGACTGTTCTATGCGCTCACGAAAGCGTATTAATTTCAGCTTGCAATTAAGTGGATTTGCATCGATTTGCACCATTATAATATTCACGACCAACATCTATGAATAATAATCCAAATTCTTCATCGAGTCTCACGAAAGATTGATAAGCGTGTCACGTTTCCACTCCGTATAATATCATACCAGAAAACTCAAACGTGCGGAAAGACTTTTGTCCTCACTACTCTTTGTTAATTGTTTTTCGACATACATACTCACGTAGTGCACTCATTTAGACTAATGACAGGAAAAGAAATATTATGTTCTGCCATTAATGGAACGACTGAATAATGCGATAAAATGTTGCGTTTCTTATTTGAAACAAACTCAGGATGGCTGCTCTTATTTTTGCTTCCTGTCACTCCCAGTCGCTTCAATTCAACCTTTCCTAATCGCACAACAGTATAGAAAGTATAAGCCATCAACTAATACATTTTATTATCCATCACAAACATTTCAATAGAGAAAACTAACTAACTTGTAATTACAGTATTTCAGCTTTCCATCAAGCAAACTTAATTAACACACACGTACGCTTTCTTTAGCCAAATCTGCTCAAAAGAATGTCCCGAATCCATCATTATAATCATTAAAGCTTAATTTAATTAGCACACAAGTTATTATATGACTTGATTAAAAATTGAATGCCTTCGTCAATGTGAACGGTCGACAAATGATGTTCATTGTATTATAACTGATAAATACAGCTTTGAATACATCGCTTTGTAATTAAGCGACGGCAAATTAAGCCGCAGCGAATAAAATGTGCATTAATCAATAGCGCGCACAATAATGATGCCTGAAGCGTAGTACATACGTTGACAGAGCGCGCTCATGTTGTGCGGCGCAGAAGGAAACGACCTGTGCGTTAGTTGCGGAAATGGCAAAAAGGACGGAAACGACGTGATCGGTTTGTTTGAATCAGCCATGCCAATGTACGCATCATCTTTTTTACATTTTTTTCCTTGCTGCAGATCGTGTGTAGAATGATTTTGCCCTTTTAATATTCATGACGGCGAGCCATCAAAAAACATCGAATGTGCATAAAAATAAGTTTACATTTTGAACGCGCTCATCTAACAAACTAACCAAAGACTTAACGGCTCGTTACAATTTGTTTCAATCAGTCTCGATTCATCTTTTCAAATATATCTCAAATATTCATACAAAACATATTCAATTAGTACACAAACTCTATCAATTTGTTTGTTTTTGCTATTATATAAATAAAAATATTTGTTTTTGCTTGCATATAAAAGAATATTGAATCGTGGTATTATAGTAAGATGTGTCAATATGAGTAGCATGGTGTGTGTGTAGTGAGGAGAAAAAGCGGAAGCACGACTCAATCTAAGAATCTGAAGGATGCTCATCGATCTGCTGTCGGTCTTAGAAAAATGTCAAATAACTACATTGGCAGACGTGTCTGGGCAGTCGCAGTGGAGACGTGTGTAGCGGACATATTAAACGTGCCTCGCGTTAAAGATAATGGAGCAGAGCGCGAGTGTGCGTGACACGGGGGCTGCAAAAATGGTCAAGCGTTATGAGAACGAGCTTACTCTGAAGTTTTATACGGCGCGCAGTTAACGCGCTGGTATTTGCGATATTTCGCCATTGAATTACGAGCTCGTAATAGCGCTGCAGACAGAATCTCCTACTTTAAATGCTCGACGCAAAAGTTTGCTTACCTATGGTCCAAGTTTTTCACTAAAAATACAATTTTTCGATTGAAAAATAAACAAAGTACAAAAGCTTGAAGCTTCAGCTTAAAACGGAAATTGTTTTGTACAACTACTGTAGTAGAAATTTATATTTACTTTAATTAGTTTATGAATTATTTGAAACTTACCCAAACACTTGATACATGGTATGGGTGAGAAACTTCAAGTTGATCATACCTGAAACATAAGAAAAATATCCTTCTTAAAACATTATTTACGTGTAAGACCTATTCTTCTTTTTGATCGGATTTAAATGAAATGGAAAACGACATTTCATGACTAAATATAAATATAAAATTCACAAATAAACAATGAGAGACATTCATTTGATTCATTTTTGAAAACAAGCGTTTTTCAGCATAGATGACATATTTGTCTGATCACAAAGACTGATGCGCAGCGTGCATAAATTAGAATGCACAGTCATTTTGGTCAGATAATGATTTGGAAAAGCTGTATGCATGATTGAATCGTAAACTCAATGAAAACTTGCGGTTCGAAATTTGGTAGCTATATGTATGTGACTATAATTGAAAGCACTATAATTAAAGAGAATGGACGCGAGAGAACCTTTGAATACAATTCATTATTGTTGACAGACATGGTGCTGGAATCGTTCGTTTAATATTCAAATACGAATTGGTGTATCGGTAAAGTGTGATTGAGTTGTTCATCAGAGGATTACAGCGTAGTGGGTCTATAACTTTTGGTAGGCCGACGCTTTTGAAATGCCAGCACGATTCCATCGGTCGATACGCAATTGATTATTTTAACTAATTGCTTATAGATTCTGATGTTGAGCCATCTTGCTGATATATCATATTATAATATCAATATGTTTGTTGGGCATAGAATCTTCACTTTGTTCAGTTCGGATTCAATTATGTTTAAACATATACTATTTAAACGACATAGAATTCATTTGTGCTATAATCAAGTAATATGTACAACTAATGATGAGTATTTCTGCAGAGCTGCAAAATCAGCGACTTATTTCATCGACTTAAAATCCGTTAGTTTTAGAAAAGTGAGTTCGAAAAAGATTCACAAAAGTCGGACGCTTTCGCCTTCGCAGACAAATTAGTCGCCGCCGGAGCACGATAATTAAGCTTAATTTTGCAAGCACGATACAAATGAATTGCAATTAGCATCGGCCGTTTTGCCAGCTGCAGGGCATCATGGATAAATATACTTAACACAACTCCGACCCTCCAAGTGCTATTATCGTAATCGAATAAGAATGGGCTTATTCCATTTTAGGCTTTATGGCTTTATTCGCAGGTATTATAAATTCATGTACCAATCCGAAGAATAAAACAAAATTACTAAAAAAAAAAAATGTTCGCGTGTTATTTGTATGATGTTTCGAATTTGCCCATGAATTTGGAATAATAAGAAATATCTCTGAGATAGGCGGGGCTGAGCTTTCGAGTTTGCGAAACAGAGGACTATTTATCAGTACTTTAGTCGGCGTTATAAACGATACATCGGCAGAGCACAAAGCGAGTATAAAAAATGAGTTGAATAAATACCGTTAAACATTAAACATGTACATTAAAAATTGGTATTGCGTGCCAAAAACCGTTACGCAGAGTAGTTAACTCCCAATCGTGAAATTATATGCTCACGCGAGGTGTAATTCTGCACAATACATTAGTCTAAATTAAACTTGGTACTAAATGATCTTGTAATATAGATACGTTACAAATTATAACCGCGGATTAACCTTTCGCTTGCGTTCACTCCCAACGGATTTTCTCTCTGTTGCGAAACACGCTTTTTATGTGAATAACAAGCTTTGCGGAATTTATAGAACATTTTCATAGCATTCGCGCTTTTTTGCGGCTTCCACACGTTTAAAACAGTCACACTGTACATCGGCGCTAACAAATAGCAGTCGCAATATGGTTTCATTTTTTCTCAACTTTGGTCTTAATATATTTCAAACGTATACATATCTAAAAGAATGCTTTTTCTACAGTGTTTTGATTTGTCTGGGCAAATTCAATAGCACCGCATTCACATCAAAACGCTCGAAATCAACGAATTTTCAAACTTGTATGTCTTATGGTTCGATAAATATAAAAAGTATGTATAGTAATGTAACAATGTAACACGACAGCAACGTACACTGCACGTCTCAGTGAGTCGCGATTTGAATGTTATATATTACACGTATTATTGAATTAATTGATAATACTGTTTTGAGGTGTTTGACGCGAGAAAGTGTTAGCCAACGCAATTGGCATCAAGCTTAAGAAAAAATGACGAATAAGATAGCTTGTTAGATTTGAGATTGATTGACTAAGCCGAAACTTGATTAAAACAGAAACTCTAGATTTTGCAGAGAAAAGCAATTTTCATATCATGAATGTCAAATTGAATAGCGACAAAAGTTTTGAGGACCACTGATGCACCAACGCTGAGTTGTTGAAATCTAAATCGAAGCTGCTTCGAATGCACTTTCTATAATGCTGTATAAGGATATTAGTTGGAATTGATTATGAATTATGCAGTGCTATATCGTTATAATGAACGGTATATTATGATCCAAATAAGCCGGTCGAGAGATTTTACGTTCAATTAATTCTAACGATAAAAGCTATTTATATGCGGCTGTATAGTTATTCGATTCTTTTTCGATAATGACAAAAGTCGATCTCTTTTTACGACGAGCGACCGATTTGACGATTTTCCCACAGAGTTTCGTTCCGATGAACACTCAAGCCCCGTAATTTTCAACCGCAGAATATTAATCGGCATCATGCTTCGTCACAAGCACTAAAGAACGACAGCGCATTCTTCGCACACTGTCATTGTCCAGCTGAGTATTATATATTTAAATTTTCCACATCTGACGTGACGATGCTAAACGTTGACTGAATACTAATCTCAGCGTTTTTGTGATTTACTTTTGCTTCGCACAAATTACGCTATTTTTTATGTCTGCTTCGAATTGTTTACCAAAAACAATATAAAAAACTATATGAGAACATGTGCCCCAGCCACGCCGGAGATATGCGTATGTTCGCGGGGTTCGCAACACTAAATCATTACACCATTGACGCTTTTGAAACTATAGATATTATCGAACGTACTTGAACGTATCTGACAATAATGCAAAACGGAAGATATCACACACGGCGCGCTATTTACATTCACGACGTTCTTCCTTATCTTGAACACTTTTGATAGACTTTGAACTGTGTTATTTTTTTTGCAAAATGCAATTAAGTCGAAGCGCCGGCCATCTTTCATTGCACTTGTTCAACACTGGTCAATAAATCATCACGGGTCCCGTTTTTACCGTGACAAATGTTTGCCAAGTATTTTAATTAATTTAGTAGCCTAACCGGTGCGCAAACTGCGCCTTCACGTGATTTAGAATCCGCTGCTGGTCGAAGAAATTTGATGAAAAAATGAACACTTTTTTACGGCAAATAAGGGAAAGTCATTTGGCTTGCGTGAATTCTATACTATAATAAATCGAATGAACCGTTTGATAATATAAATTTGTGCAATGTATAATGTTTCATGTTTTTGAAGCATTTTCACTATA
The DNA here is from genome assembly GCA_020615435.1 of Telenomus remus. Lineage (NCBI taxonomy): Eukaryota > Metazoa > Arthropoda > Insecta > Hymenoptera > Scelionidae > Telenomus > Telenomus remus. The sequence continues at coordinate 8,276,808 of CM036345.1, read as the reverse complement.
AAATTTGTTCCATTATTATATATTATAGTTGTACTAGAACATATAAGACGACTGGCAGGAAGATTTATTCACAAAAAGCAGTGCACTTTGTTTTATCAAAAGTATATTAAAAGGACTTGGTTAGATTCAGTCACAGTAGGGGCTGTACTTGAGCACCAAATATGGAAGAAATGTTGCTCCATTTTGATGATACTTCGTGCGTTCAAGTGAGAGCCACGACGTGTTCTTAGAGAGACAGTTACAAATTATGCATTCATAAATTTTAAGCTGCGGAGGCATCGAAAAACGCACTGAATATGTACCAATTAAATTTAAATTAATTAAATATCGAGCTTGTCGACCAGACACTCTATGATCAAAATTTCTTTTCGACATTATTTAATATTTATACTTGATGAGATAATTGGACAAAAGTGAGACATCACGAAGTTACACACGTAGCCAAGATATTTATTTTGATTTAACTATAAGAGCATTCAGGGAAGTTGTAATTATTGTGCAGCACACAGGTTACATGGAGACAAACGTTATTAATAAATAATTGAAAAGAAGAGGCAGGCTGGAGTAAAAGGAGAGAAAATTTATAGGCAATATTAAGTTGAGAGGTCGCGTTGTGTAATATCGTAAAATGTTTGATAGTTGGGACGAAATATGCGGTAGAGTGGACGACGCGCAACCCCCGATGTGAAGCGACATTGTGGTTGAAAGCCCGGCTGTTTCATTTGTTTCACGGCTACGTCATCATGAAGTCATATTTCACGACTTATGGTAATTACACGTCGTAGCAGCCAGAAGTCATATTTAGTAGCGGCACTGAGCACAACACGCGCGCTAGACGCCATGCACCCTATACTCTTTGTCATTGTTGGCGGCCTCTCTCGCACACACATCCACTAAACTGTAATCAGCTAACGCACACTCACGCGTACAGCATGCATCTGCGTTGACCGAATGACCAACACGCGGTTAGCGTGGATTACGCTTTTCAACGGTTTGCGCATTGTATCACAACCCATCCACTTGCTATGTACGAGTATCAATCTAGCCCTCGTCTCTGATGTTAGCCTACGCGAATTTATTGTACGTCAAATTAATTATCACCCCAATACATGCTTTGCCTGTCAGGTCAAGCGATATTTTGCGCAATCACATTTTTATTCACGTAACAAATAACTTGGATTCGTTCTTATAGCAACTCATTTGTCTATTGTTTTGACTTCATTAACGCTTGTATTTCAGCTGAATAACACCGCAATTTGGCCTCGCTAATAAATCACAATCACATAACAAAGACACACATTGTATTATTCGAAATTGACCCGAAACCCAATACCAACATCAGACATAATATTGATCTCAGACAAACATCAAAGGCACAAATCATCATTGGGAATAACTTAATTAAGAGGATATGAAATCGAGTCACGCCATTATCTTGCTGAATTAGAAGCAACGTTGATTAATGTTTTAGAATCTTGTACCCACGAATGATTCTGAAACCTTCCGTCATAATTACAAAAAAACTTGATTGTATTACTTAGATTCTAAATGAATTTTGCTTTCGCAGAAAATCTTCGATGAAATGATCATAATATATCCTAATTATATACACTAAACGATTATCCTTTGTATCCTAGATTTTTGCAGTCGTGAAATTTGAACTCGTAACTGTATATCAGATTAAAACTGCTCACTAATAAGTTAATAAATAAATAATTACAAAAATAGTCGACGTTGGTAAGAGCGACACTTGACCTTATACGCGATGCGACCATAAACCGCTGGCAAACGGATTCCGTGCAGTGCCGTTCGGTTGACACTACTGTGAGAGGACACCTATCTGGCTGAGCAATTATATTGAAGTGCAATTATCCAACTTCTACGGCATAATCGGGCTCGCGAATCATGCGGTAAAATAGCTAGGCTGGCGTTGATAAAATCACTAACGACATTAGTCTGAACAATCGTACGATGCTAATTTTAGTTGCATGTTGCCTGGCACATTGAATTCATCAGCGATAAGGTCTCGAATAACTGGTCGTTGGTTTATTTGTCGGATTCTATAGGCAAAATCCAAACTCTGCTACACCTCAAATATTAGGACGCACGACGTACAAGTACTATAATTTCAATTCGCACAATACTTTGAGATCAAACATCATAACCGCATTCTATAGCGGCATACAAGATTGTAAATTTATGCGCAAATCACTCGTTTATCTTTCGAAGAAGAGAATCAGTTCAAATTGAAATATACAAAGTGACCGAAAAAAAAAAAAAATGGTTGAATTCATTAGATATATCCTAATGAAAAGCACCAAAGTGGGTAATCGTTAACTATTTGAAGCTATTTGTTTTTTTAAAAATCGCAATAAAAAGCCAATTAACTTTACTGAATAGAATTCTATCGCATCAAATCTCGTCGATTGAGAACTACTCTATGGGATAAAATCCGCAACACTTATCTTCATCTTGTCTTGACCGCTTACTTAAATGGCGCTCTTCAGTACGGCGCGTTAATCGGATGGACCGATTACTTATCTTGGTAAAGACGGCAACCCGCTTCCATGCAGTGCCACTAGCACTGCCGGATATTCTTTTGCGCGCAAAGAATGCAACAAGCAGGTGACACTTGTGAACGAACGTATACGTCGCATGTGTTATTTGTTCATTCTTTTCGGAAAACATTTTTCAGGCAAAAATATTGCTTTTAATGCAAATATTTTGTTGAATACATGAAAATGAATAATTTTACACTAAGTGAAGAAGCGCGGTGAGAAGCATTTTTATTGTATATAATGAGTTTTAATATGTGTGAGAGCGGTCATTTTGTCTTTGTGAACCGAAAGAGCCATCGGCATCATTCTGCTCATAGTGAAGCCTGATAAGAAAGCATAAATACCGACCCTCGCTCTATAATAATCGCTAGGGGCTTAGAACGCCTCTGCCACCGCGATAAACGATAATAATATCTATTATTGGTAAGCCGCAAAGATTAACGATCTTTCAACAGTGTGGCTTCAAATATTTTATCTTAAGCTCTTCCTAAAAACTAGCTTTATTCTGTAACGCAGAAAAATATGATAAAATAAATTTCAATTGTTTAGTTAGTGTTTAAAAAACACAGTTGGAGGAAAGCTGCTTGAATCTTACGTGACAATAAGTTTCAAGATTCTACGTATTTAACCTCCGTACGAGATCAAGTAGGAGAGGTCATACGTTTTAACCTAAAAAAGACTCCGAAGATAATCGGAAAAAGTTTGAATTGTCTTTGCTAAGCTAAAATAGTGAAAGCGAATAGAGACCACTGTCATTTCTACAACGATTTCAAAGCGTTTTAACGGTTATCAGTGAAAAAGAGTTAATATGCAGCTAAAGTGTTCTAGCATTACACTAGATTTTAATGTGTTTTCTAAAGGATTGGAAGAGCCGATCACTTTTCGAACGTCTGTAGTATGGAAAGCGGATACTCAGTGTATTGAAACTGCAAAACTTGTTAATCTTTTTGCCGCCTACTCGTCTTGTCTGAATTTATCCAGCGGCAGAGGTAGGTGCATGGTGTGCTGCAATGGAAGGCCGTAAACGTAGAGCAGACGGAGTAACGGGATCCAGCGCTCTCCCTTCTGTCCCCCTTCCAGGGCTTCATTATCCGCTTCTCTTGGTTGGCCTGATTTCCTGACCCAGTGTTTTCTTTAAAGAAGCTGTCCTTTAAGCACTCTCTTACAAATTGAGTTACACTTCTGTACATTCAAGTTATACTTTTCCCCAGTCAAGAAGACACATTTCAAGTAATATACCTTTAAAAAAAAAAAAAAACAAAAAATGCTTCCGATCCAAAACTGTATTATCAACTGTATACGAATCATCTTACGATTTGCTTATACTGTTTTTATATTGTATGACTTTTGTGTAACGTAACTATGTTTTCAAGTGTATATATAGTAAATTCTGAAGATTCGCAGATGATATGCATCAATTTATATCATATAATTCTGATAGTATATTTCATAACAGGGGAGGAGAATGAGTTTCTGCTTGCGAGGTGAAAATATGAGATCTGAGCGCCGAGCCCAAGGCCACGTTTAGGTGCCGTGTTACACCCAAGAGAGTGATATTTGTTCCCGTGTGTTATACAAAAGATCCAAAAATTACAATAATTAAAATAACCAAACGATTCGATTTGATAGAACAATAAGAATGATGAACTTGGTTCTTAGTTCAAAGATAGGTGTATATTTCTCAGCAGCAATTTGCTAATTAGACACGGTGATAAAGTCATGAAACTGTATGCTCATGGCATAAAAGTGTGTGAATTGATGTAAATTTGTGTTTTTATCCAACGATACATCACAATTAATCAAAAACAAATAATGAGATGATTATTCATCAACAAATAGCCGTTAGTTGAAGGCATAGTTTGGTCAAATTTATTGACGACGCGAAGCACTTGGACAAGGAAATCGATACAACAGTTATCCGACAACTCGATTGTTAAGCCCATGGAACTTTCATAAATCGTAGAGCGTATTTTGTTCGTAGTAGATGACATAGAACCAATGTGCATTACTATGCATTTTATGGTACCAGCTAGGCGTTTGTCCCTCGAGCGTCATAACTCTTCGATCGCAAAGAGAAACCATGAACGTCTACTTTAAATCGGTCCCTTATGACGCTGTAAATTTTATGGATGATATTAGAAAGCGTTTGCAAGCTCACTCATTATCGCTATCATATGTACAACTGTAATTCTACGCATGTCCTTTTACTTCATAGAAAATTGAAAAATCTCATCAACAATGTATAGGTACCGAAATCATGAGTGGGTGTTGATCGAAGACAACCGGCAATACATATACTGTTGGAACATTTTTGCTGACACACACGTGTCAGCTTTGATGAGATACTTTTTTTTTAGATGGCACGCGCGGGCTTTATAAAATTTATTGTCCCTATATAACAAGAGTATTATAACAGGAAGAAGCTTATTTGAAGCGAGAGAAGGGAAGAGAAATATTTTGTCGAGTTAATGCTTCGCGCTAATGTGTGCGAGTCACGCGCGAACCCAGTCTCTAGAAGACTCTAAACGAGGTTCAAGTTTATAGCGGATCAAGACTATATTGCACTTTATCAGCGGCAGATTAGGATTTTAAGATAGCCCCAGCAAAATGTTTCATAATTATTCCTGCCTCGTATCTTTGTTGGAGTACATCAAAAAAATCTCAAAGATGCTGCCTACCGATTTCAATTCAGAATTTGTTTGTGATGATCTGCTTTTCACGATATAATTCGAGTTCAAGTTTTGACACACGTTATCAATGAAAATATGGACTGGACAGGAAAAGTGACATGAATATTTGTCTATCAGTGTTTGCTTCTCACGCTGCGAAACATAGCAAATAATAAAAGCACGCAGCGACGTCAATTGGTAAGAAAGTTGGCAAGTTGTGCAAGCTGAGATGAAACAATATCCGGCTTCATGCAAAGTTTAGCATGAAAAATCGTGCGTACAACACTTCGTTCCACGAAAATTTATAGCAAAGTCAAAGTGCCATTTGTCTTAGTCGCTTGAGAGCGCAGTTGCGATAAAAAAGTTTTCGTCGAATATATCTGTTGGAAAGACGGTAGCAAACGCACGTTTAATGTTCAGTTGACGAAAAAATGACTTCAAAATTGGTACAACATTGAAAATGACAATAAGCTATTTGCAAGAAGAAGCAACGATGAGTGTGTTGCACAATGCAAAGTGAAATTTGCGTGTTACAAACTAATACGTTATAGAAAGATAGATAGCAGCAAAACGCATTCAACTTAAGCTGCGCGAATGAATCCGCAATATTAATAATAGTTTGATACACCTGCAATCTAGACATTAGCGTAAAGTTTAGAGTTTTCGAAGTAATTTGATATCAGCATTTGTTACGACAGTTCGCGTTGTCACGAAGTGCTAAATGTACATAGTTCTTATCCGCGTTGTGAATCGAACAATAATGAACGGAATGGGAATGGAGCGAAACATCCGCTCGAGTTTGACCTACGACCTATTCTAAAGGTCCTATCAATAGCAACAGGAAGAACCAAACGAGAAAGGCATCGCGAGCTTGCGCTTAAGTCGGGATGTCGCGCAAGCTATACTACTTGAAATTTCTAACAAAATGATTTATCAAAAGGTCCGAACACAGCACTATTTCGCATTCTCATTCAATTGCTATTAAACATGAAGATTTCTTGTATCTGCGCGTCTTTTGCTGCTATATTATTTAAACGTCTCAACAAAGATATACTTAGATGTAGTGCTTTCACTTAATCATATGTTTTTTATAAGCCTCGCGAAACAAATTTATCATTTTCTTTTTTAACGTCATTTCGATTATATTTTTAAGCTTTGATTCTGTCTTTCTACAATCTCGCTATATATATATATATATATATATATATATATACACGTCTTGATAATAATGCTTAATCAAATCATCGAATAGCTCCGACGAGTTTGTGTACTAGAGTAATAACTGCGGTATGCAACAACACAAAATACGAGTTTTCTAAATGGACTCGAGACGATTGTAATTTGCGTTTAGTATGAATTGTCACTGAATGCCTTAAGATTAGCTTGCGCCGTAGCCCACCACGGAGCTTTTCCAACAAGAAACATTATTAGTCGCAACATAACGAGTCAAATCGTGACTATCATTATCAACGCGCAATCTACTTTTACACTTGCCACCGGGCTACTATATCATTCATTTATTGGATTAGTGGATCATTGAACTTTTTGATCAGTCAATTAATAGATCACAAGAAATCAATCAGAACTTGTTGTAAATTAAGCATCAAATTTACACGAATCTTTTGCAATAAATCTTCATTAGTTTAGTAGTTTACACTCACAATTCAAATGACTCTCTTGACCTAGATGTATCGCGTCGGATGATAATTTTATTTTTCTTTAATTGAGTTGACTTTTTGCGTCCTGTCGTTCGTAGTAGTTAATGCAGAGTAACAAGCCAGAACAAACACTCGGAATTCCCCTAAAATCAAAAACAGAACAAAACTAAAAATTTTATAACAAAACTTAGGCTTTTTTAGTAAAAATATTTCAAGTTCACTCAATGTTCCCAGAACGTAATATTCGTACTCGATTTTTGTTAGCAAACTGCTTTGACATTGGAATCGGATAAAAGTTGGAGTACCAGGCCCCAAGTAATTTGTCTGTTAAAATAGAGGCAAGCAAGGTGCCGTACAAGATCGTAGTGACGGCCGAATGATTCAAGCGTAACAACACAAAATAGCTGTAATTCAAAATTAATCAGTCTCATGTTCATAAGGCGCCCATATTCGCTAAGAAAGGTAATCAACATTTTTGTAAGCGACGCAGTTTTCGATTGATTACAATTCATGTCGCATATAAATTGTATGCAAGTGTGGATCGCAGCTTATGCTTATGAAGAGTATCTTATCAAAGTAAGAGGACTCAGATTAATTGTGTGTTGTTCTGCATGAATTGCAGTGGTATCAATAGAATACATTTGCGTTTGACTTGAATTGTACTTGATCTAGTATGAATCGTAAGAGCAAGTCATAGGCTATAATTTAGTGGCATTATGTTGGTAGGCATCAGGGACTGATGCTCCTGATCGAATCAATGTCCAGACTGCTTCTAAAGGCAAAAGCAAATGCTAAAAGCCGGCTTTTAACATTGTCTGCTTTTGACCAAGATGCAAACCACTCAATTATATAGCGCGGCTTGCGGCGCAAAGATTAGATGCAACGAGGCTAATGCCGACCCAAGGCAGTCAACTCTATCACCGGGCGCTGTTCGATTCAAATATTAGATGGCCGAGTCAAAACAATTTCCAAAAACAGGCTAACTATATACTATTAGAGTACTAGTATACTAGAACTAGAGTACTTCTAACTACTCTAATTAATATTAATTCTCTTTTGCGTTATAATAATGTTGTAATAAAGTTGTAATAATATGTATAATGCAAATAATTAACGTACTATATTGATTTAATAGCTAATGAACGAAATCAATAATAAACTTAGAAGAGAAGGGTCGTAACAGGTTTGCGATTGCAGTTTAAACTAACAAAACTTGAACAAAATGTGAGTCGAAGCAAGTTGAATGGAGACGTCAAGTCATGAGACTGCCTTGACGAAGACTACATCATTTCAACGCTAAAAGTTTCAAACTGTATAAATTGAACGACATCGGTGAGTAATTAAGCACGCGAAGTAACTAAAACTAATGGGCGAGCGCAAAAATTCGAGGCATCTTTGTAACACTTATTATGAATAGGTTAAACAGCGAAGAGATGCGCAGCAGGTTCACGTACATCAGTTGAGTCACTGTTGCTTGACTAGTTACCGTTAGAGGCTTTTGCGAGTTCGCGACGAGTGCGCCCCGCTGCGAAAATCCTTGTCCTAAGTGGCCGAGTCGACTGTGCGGAAACACTACAAACAATAAATGCACAGTAAGTGAATGAACAGGAACGACTACTATTAAGAAACCAATCTTTCGTTCTTAATGTTAGCGAAGAGTTTAAAACGGCTTTGTTGTTGAAACGAGCGACGCGTTTACTGCTTCAGTTGAACAAAATCAAGTTTATTGATCATGGAGAGTGCAAATTGTGTGATGCACGCTCGACTGCAAATAGAATCAATTATTTGTGTTTAACATCTTTTGTTTTTACTCGTTCGATTGGAACAATTCAGATATTTTGTGAACCCTGCAGATCAAGCTTATCGTTAATCTCAACTTATTTTGACGGACCAATGAGTCATAATTAATGTTGAACACGCGATAATAAACGATTCGTCTGCATTCATCTGCCATCAACTAATTATATATACTTGGCTTTAAAGCATGATTCGTATAATGAACCCTCTCTGATGGTCTTGCATTTTAGAATAAAATGCGCGTTATTATTGTGCTTGAGTATAAATACGAACAGAAACGTCGAACTCGCGGTTCAAGACCATTCGGAAGACACTTCGAACCCTTTTTTGCCGAAGAAAAAGTTCCTCAATGGTTCACAAGCTGCATCCGATGGGCTCTTAGTTGCAGAGATCAAGTAAATTTGCCATCATTTACCCTCCATTTTCTACACAATTCCATCAACACAATTCATTCAATGCAATTTTCAAATTGTTTTTATTTTTCTTTGCTGCGCAAGTCTACTCGTAATTATTCAGTTAAAATCGATTATACACTGCAAACGTTGAATTTCCGGTAGGAATTATAAATTGAAAAGTAGTTGCGAGAGCGGAAAAGGATGTTACACTTTTATTCTCATACACATCAAGCCCATAAAAGACCTGCGAAAGGTCTCAAAGTTTACATAGTAGACAAACTAGCAGAGTTGAACGAGGTAGCGCAAAGGATCGATCTTTAAGCAGATATGTATATCTATGTCCAAAAGGGTGAAAAACTCGTTTAGACGGATCGCGGGCGCTGAAATGTCTCGTTTCCCTCGGTTTAGTTACGTCGAGTGTTTAATTTCCTGATAACCAGTACTAGAGCTTTAGTCGCTTTAATCTCCTATACTTAAATGTAAAGAACCGAGTGTGCAAATTAAACTCGGCAGGTTTGTACGCTGACTTGAAATTTTTTAATATTAAATTAAAAAATTAAAAATCTTGTATATATATTTCATCGCGATTGATAAAGCACAAGTTGAGATTTATAAACACACTTTTTGAAACTTGTTGGGCTCGACCAAACCTGGTTGAAACAATGACAGAGATTAGTCGGTTTAAGGCCACGTATAAATTACCGCAGCTGTTCACTGTCCGTACGCATTACAATGCGTGCGTAATTGTTCGTGAAAAAGTTTGTGCCAGATGTTAATTCAACAGATGACACTGAAACAAGTCCGCAGTAATAAAAGAAAAGATAGACGGATTGCTATGTTAATTCAATTTCATTTGCAAAGACAACCTGACCTGACACAACTTTTGGCTCGTACAGAAAGTACAACGAATTCATTTTTACCACTCCCTTTATGACCTTTCATACCAAATTGTCATCAAGTTTTACACTTTTTGAACGATATCGTAATTTCTTTCATGTCAATTCTTGAGGATTATAGCTTTGACTTATTTCAAGGCTTCTTATTTTATAAGTTTGCATTAACAAGTGGAAATTCGCTTGAGCGTAAATCAACAATGTTGTCTAAAATGAAGTAAATGAAAAAAATAGAGGGACAGTGAACGAAAATGACGTTAGTAGATCGAGTTTATTTAACATGTTTTAGAAAAGATTTGGCACTGTCTTATAAAAACTTATTGATCAAACCAAACTGGATCGAACGGATCCTTCAGGACTGATTTGGTTGTATGTAACATATGTTACTGCAATTTGATTGAATAAACGTTAAGCATTGCATTAATTTTTATTTTAATAATATATGGTTCAAATATAAATGTTGATTTGTAAATTATCACACATACTTTTCTAATCATGCGTCATATTTGCTGTCAAAATAATCTCACGCAGTAATTCGCATATCTCTATATATCTTGAGATATAAAGTAAACTCGCTTGCTTCAACAGTTTGTATAATTTAGCTTGACTGCTATAAGGACTGATTGTCCTTGTGCACGTGCAAACGTATAATATGAAGCTAAAGTAATACGAGTGCAGCCTAACGTCTGCGTAGCAGGATGTTGTAATTATGTCGCGCGTGTCTTCTTCTCGCTGCCTAGCTATCAAGAGAATTTCAACTTCTTACCTACCCTAAAGGAATCCAACGTATGTATTTATAGAAACGAGCGTCATCTCCCTTCAAGATTCTCACTTTTATTTCCCCACGTCTTCGCGTTCAATTTTCATCGTGTAAATTGTGCCCGACATACCTTAGCTTATCATCACTCATTATTCTTCTAAATTAGCTCATTTGTACCATTTTGCATGCTATTTTCAAATAAGTCTTACAAAGCTAAACGCGTCTAAACTTGTGACAGTTTAAGTACTTTTGCAAACAAAACATTAAAAAACGCAAGTATGTATCGAAGAGTAGTATCGAGCTTAACGTCTAGAAATAATGTTACCGAGCTACGCAAGGTCTTGCCAAAACGGAAGCAAGTACCTTTTAGTAAGCATACAGTTGGCAACGTAAAGTAACAACGTATGTTCTAATTTTTTGTATGTTGCCAAAGATTTTCGGTCATTTTCTGTGGCACGAGAATCGATTCTATTGAAATTAGATGCTGTGAAAGTTTAACAAGATTGATTAATAAAAAACTGTTCTTTAGTCGAAATCACAATCGGTCGTGCAAAAATAGGGCCTTTCGATTCTGATGATGTACGTAGTAATTTAGTTAAATTGTAGCAGCCCAACCTTCTTTGCTTGACACGCCTTTGATAAAATTCTGCGAGAAACATGCGGAGCCGCAAAACATTCAGACGATTGTCTAACCGAAATTAGAACTACATGCACCGGCGTTGTACTAGTGAAACGTATTTGAGCTTTAGAAGCTCTAGTTATTCTACCACGAAATGTTCAAACTTCTACACCGAAGAATCTAATTTTCAATGCAAAAAAGTAGATTGAATACATTACAGTTACACAAGTATTTAAACGAGTATACTTGATAGTATGACCTAATCGTCTATTCCAACTCACTTGAATAAAAAATAATTTCTTCCTAATTATATATTAATCATTAATGATTGCAATGAAATTTAACAATGCGAATAATTCTGTCAGTTTTATCGTGAATTATAATTAATCAATAGAATACGAGATATTCTTTGTATGTATTTTGATGTCAAAAATGTGTATTTCGATTGAGGTATAAAGTTGAAATCGATGAAACAAGATGTAATGCAAATTCAAGAACAAGATCAATACGCAAACAGAATTCTAATTCGAAACATATATAGATAACTGAAATTCGAAGTTGCGAGAGTAAGCTGAATTAGGTAGTGAGCTAATAAAGTAAATGGGACGTAATTAATGTCGGAATCGTGGTGCTTCCTTTACCTTGCTCGTGCAATTCCTGATCTAGCAATTGTACGCTTCAATTTTGATTCACTGTTTTAATCCATAAAGCTCACTCGTATTATTCATGTCACACTCATTGTTGAACTGAAATTCAATTCATACATTGAAATGCACATTACACATAAAAGTAATGTGCTAAACTGTTGTTTCAAACATTGGTAGTCAACAATGGGCATCTCACAGCGACAGACAATATCAAATTTCATACACATATCAACATTCGAACTACGCTTTTCACGACGTAGAGTAACTGTTTATAATTTTGGTTAATAAACATAAACCGTGGAGGCTGAAATTCTTCATACAAAATCTTTTTGTTATTTTTGTAAATGTTGGATCCAATTATTCTTTGTGATTAAGATCGAGCACAGTGGAAAAGAAAACAGCAGAAATAGGTTTACTGGAACAAACGTGCAATATTGCACATTGTCTCTAACAATTATGAGAAAAATTAAGAGCGACCTGAAAAATAAAGTGTGTAAACTTCGTATTAGCCATTATATTGTACCTGAAATCTGACAAGTTTTCATATCAGTTAACGCCTCGTGACCCTAATGCACGCTACATTATTAAAAGTAAAGCAGAGATGAGATGAATTCATAAATACGATTATCATATTTCCAACAACAGTCTACGTTCAAAATCGCGAATATTCAAATATCTTGACATTTTTATGTTCACATTTTTGTAAAACGACGATGATATGGATCTCGCGAAAGATATTTGCATCGCTCTCATTACTATTCATAACGAATAATCGCGCCCTTGATTATATTATTAACCTAATACGCACGCCACAATATACTTCATCATTCGCATCAATTAGCCACAAAAATTCACATCCTCATTCTGCAGTCATGTTTTGAAGAATTTTATTTCAATTGCTCGGGCAATGCCATTCTCATTTCGTCGGATAATTTCATTATCGCTATTAATTTTACAAATTTTTACATTATTTGTAGGTATATCCTGGTGGTTGTAATTAATCAATAATCGCGAATCCACATGTTCCATTCACAGTTGATAAATGATACTGATCATTTGACTTCCAATATTTCGAAACAGTTAATCAAATTCTATTTTATTACAGAATTGTTTGATTAAACTTGCTGATGGTATTCACAAATGTAATGTAAATTTGGATGAAAAATGTTTGGAAAAAGCAAGTGTTCTGTGTATTGAAAGGAGGTTAATATAAATGAGGCGGTAGGAAGAATAGATAAGATGAGAGGATGCAGTGATGATAGTGGCCATCAGAGAGAAAGTATTTAATAAGCAAAGTTGGGTGAAGGATAGGAAAAGTGCGAATCGTTCACGTCGGTGTGTCACGGACGAGACAAGAAGGAATATACAAGCGCTGTAAATTGTGGACGCATGCAATTGCGCGAGACCGAGATGAGAGAAAGGATATGGGGATAAAAGGTGAGCGCGTGCAAGTTGCGAGTACGTGTGGAACATGGTCCGCAAGACTGCAATCAGTGATACGCACAGATAGACACGGTTTCCTGTTGACTCTCCGAATACGTCGCTCGATCGCAGCCAGATTCAATGTAAGTGGCGCTCCTTCAATGAACCGTGAAGAATCGTGTGCAAATCTTGCATTATGCATGTCCAACTGAAGCATTTGCAATCGCGAAGCCAACGACGATGTTTGCATGATCGATGACCCCATCATTTTTGCACTCTTTTTGCAACCTTCATTTGTTTACAGCGAGACGCAAATATAATCGCGATCAAACAACACGTCTATTTTTCTGATCGCTCCAAAAACACCACTCGAATAATTTGTAGTTACATATGTTTGCTTCCAAAATGCCCAATTTCATTTCCCACAATATTTAATACCAAAACGGAAGCACGCTCTATTGATCGCACTAAACCTAACTCTAACAAACTTATGCAACTAAAAAACTTAGTGTCAGACAAGCGTTCAAGTTAACGGGTTCTCTTTAAAAAGCACTAGTTTTCCTAATCGCCGCGATGCTGTAATTTTCTTGATACAAAAGTCGTAACAAAATGACTTTGACCCAATCGTAAGTGTCAAAATAAGAAATGTTTAAGCAATAAGACTGTACTTACCTACGAGTTGTCGTATTTGATTGAATTTCAAAATGAATGCCTTACCTGGAACGAAAAAAAAACAGTATTATGATCATTATCAATTAAACTATAAATTACGCTTAGTTGAAACGCGATTTAAAACTATAAATGGTAGTGCAACAAAATGAAATTGGTCGCATTCTTCTTAATAACGACATCGTCTACTTTTGTAGTAGTATGTGCTAAAATAATAGACGTATGCATACTCAATCTCATCCAATCAATCTGAAATGCATCCCGTCTTTGTAAAGTTGCGTTGCTGCTCGATCATTCTTCTAAAGACTTATTTTGTCTGTTGTATTCTCTATCGGTACTCTATATTAACGTCAACTATAGTAATTTCGTAATTGACAGAGGGTTTCCAATAAGATTCATAAACCCTTTGTTGTTCATAAATATAAGCCCTTGATAATAAGAATAAGAATAATAATAAATTGTTTAATGATGAATACAATTTGAATGAAAACAAACTAGCCGTAATCCCGGCTCCCGACACACGCACTCAAATCACGATTAGATGGCGCTTGTGCTGCATAGACATCAGGTATCGGTTAATCAACTAATGTTATTGCTTTTAATTTTACCTTGTCACAATTACAACATGATTTGTGTCATTATTGTATTCTATGAGAACGTGAAGTGACAAAAAAGAATTAGCTTTGAGCGAAGAATTGCGAGAATAATCTAAGAGGTTAAATAAAGAGAGAAGAAAAAGCGGAAGGGAAATGAGGCGAGAAGATGAAGGCATAGACAGTTGGACGAATGGCGAGACCTAAGTCGCGACGGCACGCGAGTGTAACCTACATCGCGTATGAGATCATCTTGAGACAGTGCATTACAAATGAATACATGAAGCTTATGGCAGACATATTCGCTTCTATATAGAGCCTAATATTCTCGAGTTTTTGTCAATGTAAGATTTCAAATTCATGAAAATCTCGAAACAACACACTTATTGTTTGTTGATCATTAGATTCTACTAATCATAAATACTTGCCTAAAGTCAACTGAATAAAAGAGTATTATTTGCACAGCTGCAACTGATATCCGATAAAATTTAATTGCACATATTATTGACCGTGTAATCATGTATTATGTCAACTCATTATCTTGTTATTATATGCGGTATCAGCTTCAATGGAATAGAGTAATAATACAAAAGTTCAGTGACATCATTTGAATTACATGCTCAATCATTCTGCGCGTGACATAACATCTTTCATTAATTCACATTAATTATCATTATTCAACTTTAAGTCGAATCAATAAGCACATCGTTGAATGTAATGAACACATATAAGAAGCGACTTTTTCGGTGAGAATGAAACAGAGAATAGCGGCGGAAGAATGTTGAATTGGACTGTTCATTTGGATAAATAAGGTTATCTGTTTGAATATAACGCGTATATAGATAGAAGAGACATGTATAACACAAACGAGTATACGCAAATGACAAACACGAAGTCTTTGATAGCGCTCGTCGTAATGAAAAGTTGCATCGCGAGCATTTTTTAATTGACACACTGAAACACGGGACAGCGTCATATTTATATCCCACAAATGACACTTAATTGTATGCAATCTTGCGCGAAATCAAATATTTCTGATCCGGGTGAATGAAGCGTGGCAAAATGAAAAGAAGTAGCAGTCGCAAAAGCGTCTCACTACGAATCACCCTTTCAATACTATAATTTTGCCGTGCTGATCTAAATCTCAATCTGATTACTTGCACTGATTCAATTACACAAATACGTGAATGGCGTGATGTAATTAAATCCCAAACACCGGCGGCAATATTTATCTCAATATTGATAGCATGTTTTGTAAGCGTGGATCAAAACGTTGCAAAGCTGATTCAGATTTTAACGCTTCGTTTAGGAGAGCATTGAGAGCGAAGAGGGAACCACTAGCGCTATGGTATTTTTTGAATGCTCTTTTATTTCGAATAAAAGAGCGAAGCGTGAAACTGACGCTAATCGCGAAACTGATGTAAACAGATAAGAAACAAAATTGAAGGCGCGAAAATGGCACTGAATGAAAGTCGAACGTCGCGACTGGCTCATTTCACAGTCGATTAGATATGTAAATCGTTGCCTTCCGCGCGCACTCACTCTTCACTGACTTACTGTCATGAAGTCGCGGGCGCGCAACAAAACTTGATACTTTCGCAAACTAATCCGACCAACAAGTTCGCACACGCTAGAAAAAGCCTACGTCGTCCTATTCAAACACCTAAACTTTACAGTCCAATCAATTGCGCTAAACTCGACCAGCTTCTGATGCTAGATGAAGCAGGGCTGATGAGTTGATCGATTTGGCGCTTAATTGCCCGCAAAATCCAATCACACGATTCAAGATCTAAAAACAAAAATTGATTAGACGCAAATTTTTGCGTTTGTAAGATTGTTATTGAAGCGTGTGGATTTGAAACCGAGGTACTCTTGATTGTCGATGCTTCTGGCAACAGACAATAATAAAGCTGGGCTTTCAAAAGTCTACTATACTTATTCTCTAAAATACCCAAGCCAAAGTAACCGGTGGGCTTTTGCTTTGCGCACCAAAGTAGTTTCGCAACAGTGGATCATCGAGAAATGTTTTATGCCGCACTCTTCAAACATTCTCTTCAAAGTAACTTTTAACTTTATCATCTTGCTCTACTCAAAAGGAAGTTGCATATTTTTGCGCGACAATAATTTTCTTTTTTTCTTTTTACTTCTTCTGAAAGATTTAAAACCATTTTGACAACTTGATAAAGTAAAATCATTATATTCTTAATAACTATCATACTTGATAATCACAATTTGTTATTTGTGGTTTAATAGAACTAAGGCATCGCGATCAAGAAAAAGGGAGCGAGCGTTATTATAAAGTCGAGCATTGTGCAAACGGGCGCTTTGTGCAAATGAGGTATATAGGAACGGAATTAAAAGGCAGTAAGTAAGTGGTGGTCGCGGCTATTCTTTTGCATCGTCTTAATGTTTGATTTCCGTTTAACATTTCGCGTCTGATTTCTGCAAAGGTCCTATACCTCTTGACTTGTTTTGCGTTCAAAACCCTACACGTTCGTTTGTAAGTATATACTGATAAGGTTTCATTTAAATGGCACAACAGTATGAAAATTGTTTTAAGCATAGTGCAACACTGTTTTACCTTAACTACAAAAGTAAATGAATGCAAAATGAGCCGAGAGCTATTCAAAGCTGATCGTTAAGGATAAGTGTCATTATCAGACGACGAACTAAAGCTCTCTTAATCTAAAGTGGTTGTATAATAGTTAAAGTTTGTCACAGTGTCTTTAAGAGATTACAATAATTTATTCAACACAATTTATATTGGCTTAATCGATTCTAAGAGCTGAGTTAAAAAATTAAGCTCATAATTTGGTAAAGTGCACTCAGGTAATTGTTCACGTACGGAACGTTAATACTCCGCGTACATTTGTCATTAACCATAAGTTGTTAGCCATCGTTGATTTGCTTAAAAATCATTTCGTCGATGGGAATCTTCAAGTGAAGAAATGTTTTCTCCATTAAATCTGCTTGTGCGGAAGAAAAGCGATTACGGGGGAGAAATAAATCGGAAAAGGTCTTATTTTGCTTTTATTTAATTGAAAACTGGGATTCACAATGATTTAAAACTTATTGAATGTTTTAAATCTTTCGATAATGTAGAAAAAAGAATTGCTCCGATTAATAGATGCTACTGCGAACACTGTGAATTTTCAATTGTTCGGTTGGAATAGTATTACAATGTTAAAGTGTAATTTGAATTTGGATCTCATTCTTTGCACTGAACATAAAGTGTTTGACTTTCGTTTATTATTGATAATCAATGAAATGAAACAGTTGATGATTAAAATTTGATCAATGTATTCTTACCGATGTTCACGGCTGTTTGCATAAAAGCAATCGACTGATGTATACGTATCAATATCGCTTTTATAACAATGAACAAATAAAGTTATAAATCAATTGAAGCCTGACATTATTTATCAATGTTTAATTACACGCGAGGTCAACTTTGTAACAGAGTTGAATTATACTCAAACTGAAAATCGTCTACAATACCGAGAACTCGTATAACACAAACAGCTCAAGTCTATTTGCACACACTCGTTAAATTTTGCTTTGGCGTATATATTCGCCATATTAATGAACAACAAATAGAAAATCTTGAGATTGACACTATGTCTTAAATCGAATAATTGGACGTGAGAAAATTGTTGGGCAGAAAAAGCCTCGCATAATAGTTATATTAGTACAATCGTGAAAGGTCAAAATTATAATGAAATAAAAGGAACGGGGGCGGGAAAACCGACACAATGGGCTGTAGAAAAATAACGAGACCACGATTGTTTTACAAACAGTATATTTTATTTCAATGTTTACTCCACTTTTATACTGGCTGAGAGAAGAATCTAAACATGAAATAAGTAAAAAACACGAATGTAAAACTGTAAAGAATAGTTTCACCAACGAGACAGTCTTTGCGACGGCGCATGCATGTCGGTTAAAATCGCAAATTCAAATTGGCCGCCGATGCTGGACCGTGCTCGAAGTGCGCTTGAATTCGCGCACGGTCCATTACAACAACGCGTCTACTATAACACATTTGTTTCGCTTGTTTTTTCTTCTTCTTCTTCTTCTTATCTCTTTCTCTTTTTGTTCGTGCGAATTCCAAGTCACGCTCACCAATCCAAGTGTCGCACGAATTCCGTTTCAACATTTACATCGCACTTCATTTCTTATCACTTTGTATATTTATTTATGTTTTATTTGTTCTTTTCGCACTCTCTTTTATTTTCGCTTCTCGCTCTTCATAATTTTTTTCTCCACACGAAACCTGTTAAAGTCATTGAAATGTACCGAAGAAATCTTATTGGATGCAATCAATTTGATTCAAATTTTGCATACTAATAGTACCCAAAATGAGAAAACTTGTTTGCTCTACAACAAAATGGCGCAAGAAAAAGTTGGGATTTCAGTCGATTCGATTGCAGCACAGCAGATTTGTTAGGTAAATTTCACGAATTTGTGTTCTCGTTAATACATTTTATGAATCACACTGGCAACATAGGTTCCCTCGGCAGTGCGCAGCAGTCACATAATGAGACACTGGAACAGGAAAAGCATCGGCAGTCAGTTGAAACAAGCCGTAGCTGAGTGAGATCGACAATGCACTTATAATCCTATACTATTTTACAAGACGTTACGTGAACAAAAACGCGTACACTCTGTTTCTGACATGTTTTGTTTGGTCGCAAAAGAGACGAACAATTCTCTTAATGACGATGCATCGTTTGATTTTAAAACACTCGAGATATTTAAAAACGAAGCGACAATGCATAAGAGCTTTGAAGATGTGATAACCCGGCCAATATCTTGACTCAGAGAAATACACAACTGAAAGTAGTATCGAGCCGTGTGCGATACGTTATTTTTGTCACGTCGTTTCGTTCATCTTTTTTCCATGTTGAATTCTCTTTGTTTGCAAACAGACGGAGGCAAAGTCTGAATAAACCAACCCGTTATCCTAAAATATAAGCACTCGCCGATTGAATCTGTCACAAAAAACTCTTGACGTGCGAATGCTCCACGAGCAAATTAAATTAATTAACAACGATGAAACGTCCGAGTTTTTACAAGAAAAACCAAGTAAAAGCGGACATTTTTTCGGTTTTACTCTGGATGAATTTTTCATTGGTGCTGGATTTGTGACTATTGAGTTATCATTGGGCGACGAAGCTCGCGATACAAAGCGTGTTGTTCGAAGTAACGTCGAGTTTGTTGTGCTGGTCTCTTTGATATTGTTCATATGCATAGCTTGTAAAAAAGATTGGTATTGGCTGACTCTCGCACTCGTCATTCAGTCGCGCTATCACAGTTGCCTAAAATTGATTCGAATCGCACAGGGTCCATCAAGCCGGCTGCGATTATCAGCCACGCATATCTTTCTTTCCTCATCGGTTGTCTTCTCTAGTCTTTTATTACACAAGCTGAATAAACATGAGAAAAACGTGACGACAGTTTGTCCCTGCCGGTTTTCGCTCGCAACGTTTAAAGCACATCGCGAAAAGCGATAGAGCGATAAATGAGCGCCGATAAAGACCGGGGACCATGTTCACGGCACCTGCATTCACAAGCTCACTCACACGTCCAGCACATGCTCATCATATTTTAATCACGTACACATGTAAATAAAAGTGGATCGCTTCTGAGTAACGACAAGTTTGATTTTCGAGTGTGCCATCCCGTCGATTTCACTTAATTCAACACCGCGCGCAAATAGTTCAAGTTGATAGTTTGGCGCGCGCACAACGCATGACAGAGCCAAGGGTCATTAAATTCTTCCATTACCCAGTGACTACTTCTGGACACTCAAAAAAGATAAGTAGCTCGAGATCTAGTGATTTGACAGTGTTTTATTGAGTTTTTGTTTCGCACACTCAAAAGTACAACTTTTCATACCAAAAAATGCAAAAAGGTTTTCTTTTATCAAAACATAGAAGAGCACACAGCTCTTTTGAGAATGTCTTGTTGATAATAGCTTTGTTAACCAGAACGAAAAAGCAAAACAGAACAAAACAAAAAAATTGCTTGCTCAACACACTATTACAGCGAGCATCACTGCGAATGATCCGTTAATGAAACGATAAAGCACGGCTTTACAACGAGGCGACATAGGGCCGGAAGTCAGTTGCGTTTGAATTGCACGACTTTGTTTTATCGGCAGCGCTATAATACGAAGAGTCATGCACGTGATGATGAGAGACGCAGCACAAATGATTAGAGCCAAGTTAAAAAGTGCGATTCTTTGTTGGTGCAATTACTCGATACACCGATATCAACGAGAGAGTCTATACTTTTATAAACCTATACACATAGCCTAAAGAAACAGACGCGTACCGTGTTAATAGCTTGTTTAGAGCGATTACACGGCATACACTCTGTTTGGAGTGAATTTTGGTTGCGACCTCATTTGTAGCCAGCCGAATAAATGCGATTGTTGTGTTATTGCGGCTAGTTTCTTTTCTCGCTTTCTATCCGATTGCGTCGCATTGTACTCCAGAACACACTCACGCACACACGCACAGCGCACTCTTCTTACAAAGTAGAACAAATTTGTAGTCTATAACTATAGTAATAAATTGGTAGACACGTTACATAATTGGACGAGAGTCACGCATGTCACGTGTCAGACGCAGGATTAAGGTTCTCGACATGAATCGATATGTGACTTGCGGCAGATGAATCAGGTGCCGCGCTTAATAGCAAATGATGCTTCATGACTTTTGACTAGGGATTGCTTCTGGTAGCGCGGGATCGCCACCTGAAGGTCACTGAAGGCTACTTTTTCGCCGACTCGTTGGCTCTTTGCTTTCGATCGTTGTTATTCGCTAAAATTCGAAAAGGTACTACTCGTACTACGACAAAGAATGCGCAACGCAACAATTGAAATCATGCTCGAAACAACAAAACAAAACCAAAGAGGAACATTGTACAGAAACTGGCAAACGTATGCATATGAAATCGGACGTTTGATGATGTTCTAATAATATTATTGGGCAAAAACGCGAATGCATCTAGACTTATACGTAGGCGAATTATAACAGTGCGCGAGCCCACGTGAACGTTGCGAGCATTAATCAATGGCGCGATCCCCGTCGGCATCCGGCGTTCGGCCGACAACTTTTTCGTCCAATCAACGGTACTTTGGCGGCCTCTGAGACACCATTAACGAATCGATACGCGCTAATTTACATCGTTGTGCAACAGCCCAAAATAATAATGATTCAAGAAAACAGAAATAACAAAATTGGCCGCATGTCACGCGATGTCAAATCCAGCCGATTAATTCACGGTTCGTTGTCACGGCGCACTAATAAATAAACGTTTATCAATTCCTTTTTCAGCCGTGAATTTAGTATTCAATGAAGGCTCGCTAATGAGAGTCGATGAATAATTCATCGACACTCGCGCAATCGCGACGATAAAAATTGTGGCCTTTACTTTCGACAACCAACGATTCGTACAAGATAATTTGCTTTCGTATTATCTGATAAGTCGAGAAATTCGTGCGAGTCCTGATATGCCAACGAACGAATCAATACGTTTCGAGAAATAGTTATCGCTCAGACAGGCCGACGATAGAGCCAATGAAAATTAAGTACGTTTTATTTATTTTGCCACGCGATAATTCACTAGCAGACAAAAAACAAACTTGGAACGTTTTTGTGCGGGGCGATAAAGAAGCAAATACGAGCGGCATTTTTCGCAGCCGCTGGTGTTCAAACACGTACATTATCCGCGCCGCGCAAATTGGTTTTCCAAATGGCGAACCAAACACCGTGTAGTAGTTGCATTAAAAACTCATTTTCATCCGTTCACGAAAAAAATTGCTTACGATTATATGAGCGCGGATTCGTTATATGATGTTAACTAGCGACATCTACGTGCTGATGTTAGGCCGATAAGTGTTTTTTGTCTGCCACTGATGTAAGAGAAAGATCCGAATTTGTATTGGCGGAATGTGAAGTACGCCAAACTTTCTCGCGGTTCGCGTAATAACGCGAGCCGTTTAACATTTGCGCTTTCAAAAATGTAACATCGTCGGTACGAGTCACGTATTTTCAGCCTGTCTTTCAACAACCTCGCTATTTGCGCAAACTAGGCACGTATAACAACGAATCATGATACACGTAAACCGTTAGACAATGTGTTATGGTTCGACATGTTCTATCCTCGTTGCGCTCGTTCTTTGTCGGTCGAAATTATCAATATTGCTCGTCGACTTACATACAAATAAAGCCGCAGCGCCCCCCCCCCCGATCCACCCTTCAGACAGTGACAACAAAAAACAACGAGCGGAAGTCGCGCGCTGCGGCGCACTTGCTAAAAACATGCACACATCATATCGCCGGTCGCCCACACGATTCACACACCGCGCCACCGGAACCGCGCACTTGGCCTCTCGCTCGAAACAGCCCATGTCTGACCAATCAAACCTGTCACTGCTCACAATTCTCAAAACACAACATAAGCATCATTCAACAGTCGGCGACTCTGAATTAATGTTCAATTCGTGGCAGTGATTTCAAAAACTTGTTTCACGCCGTCAATTTAGCACTCAACAAAATTTTGTCCATTACAGACGGGATCGATCTTGGCTTTAAGTTGAGCATAAAATACAAGTTGCCAGCATTCTACTGCTTCAGTGTCGAATTTGTTGACCGCGCTTTTGAAAACTGTTGTCTTGATCATTCATATACACTTGTTATAAAATGTGAAAATTCGTATAAAGCAGGTGGCAACTAGTATTTCAAGTCAGAAGTGATGAAAGCAACAAGAGCGTCTGATTAAGGATGCAAAAATTTGTTTGAGCGTTGGATGAAGCCCAAGTTGAAGATTACTGGGCGTCTAGTCTAGAGGGAGCGAAAGCACTTGCGAGCAAACGTTTGTCAGAGTTGAACTTTCACTCCTCAGCCTGGAGTAAGGTGCGGAAATCCTGTTGCAACTTGGACTCGTGGTAGCTCCAGATGTCGTTCAAGTCGTCCTCGGGGTCGTCCTCGGCGAAGCTGAAGCCGAGCTTGTGCTGCTGCGGCGGGCTCGAACTCGGGCTCGGCGACGACGAGTAAAATTTGATCTCGAGGTCACGGTGGCCGTTGGCCGAGGTGACGATCTCGGTGGAGACTTGCAGGCCCTGCGAGGCGCTTGTGCTCGCGCCAGACAGCGTGGAGGAGACGTGAGGGCGCCAGGCGCCTGTGGTGCGAAGGTCGGACTGAGCACGGTCGCCAATGACACCAACGTTGGGTTGAGGCGCCGGAATCTCGTCGCTAAAGTAGCTCGCCGGGTCGCTCCAGCTGCGTCGCAGCAGCGCGACACTGCCGTCGCGCTGCAAACACACAGCCGGATGCTGGCTGTCCTCGTAGAAGCAAGATGATACGAACACGGGAAGCTGTGGGCTCGGGTACGCCGCGAGATACTGAGACGAAGCGTAAGTGGCCGGGTCATTGTCCCAGATGAGCGCGGACGGGTCGCGCAACCGGCACTGACAGCTTGCGTAGCAATCGTCGACGTTGCCCTCGTAGCGGTGCGTCACGTTTGCGTTACTGTTAGTGTTCGCGCGGTAAGCCTTGAGTTGGCGCACCGGCAGCGGCACTATCACATTGCGCTTGTCGTCGAGCACTTTCACCTGCACGTGGCGGTACGCGTACCTCTGTTGCCTCGTGTCGACAACCTCCTGCGAGCAACT
This sequence comes from Telenomus remus, assembly GCA_020615435.1. Taxonomy (NCBI): domain Eukaryota; kingdom Metazoa; phylum Arthropoda; class Insecta; order Hymenoptera; family Scelionidae; genus Telenomus; species Telenomus remus. The sequence goes on along the minus strand of CM036345.1, from coordinate 8,252,446 downwards.
GTGCAATCGTGCGTACGCGTTTTCCTTGATGGGCATCTGGCCGGGCCGCCGCTGGCCCCGATAGTGGCCCGATTCGTAGCACTGCGCTGTCGCTTCGACAACTGCCGGCGTTGTCAAAGCGCTCTCCTCCGGGCAACTTTGCTTATTAGTCAGTTCATTCGCGAGCATCGGCTTGCGCTCCTTCTTGCGGCGTTTTCGCGGCTTGATGATCCTCGGCAGGCTGTTCTCCGAGTTGTTTGAACTCTCGTCACTCGCGACACTCAACGAGTCGATATTCGTTGCGCTCAACGCCGCATCCTTGGGCCCGCCAGTTTGTAGTTTGGCGTTACGGCTCGGCGGACACCTGATGGCCGCGTTGTTCGCACTGTTTGGGTTCATGCTTTTAGCGCGCTGAAATCGCCCGGCCAACATAAGCGGCGCGCCCTGCGTGTGAATCGCCAATCGCACGAGGGGACTCTTGTTGTTGTGCAGCTGCTCCGAGTTGGACTGTTGATTGTGCGACTGAGGCGACGGCGACGGCGACGGCGACGAGCGCTGCTGGCTGTTGTTGCGTCTAGGAGTCGACGTCATCGAGATGAGAGGAGTGCCGGCCCAGCCGGTCGCGTACTGTGCGTGACATTGCTCGGCGGCGTAGGCCTTGCTGCTGAACGCGTGCTTTTTCGCCGCGAAATCCTTGTGAATGGACGGCCGCACCGTCGACGAGATGAGACAACTGCCAATGTAACGCTCCACCTCGAATGCCCCTTCGGAGGCCGGGCTCATTGTACGACTGACGCTTTATGTGCCAACGAGTGTCTGCACCGCGAGTCACTCACACTCACAACTTCTCCTTCACTTTATCCCATCTCGCGAATTAAATCGCGCGCGCGTTCATCGCACCGTCGCGACTAAACGCAACGACCAGAGTGGCGACTGTGGCGAGTTGGTTTACACTGCTGAAGCTTGGCTCAGCTGCCGAGCGCAATAGCAGACCGAGCAACACTGAGGCAGGCTCGTTGAGTCGCGCGCACCAACACCGTCTTGCAGATCGACCCCACCAGCGCGCGCGACACAACTAGTACTGCCGCCGCCGCCGCTTGGCTTCCCTACTTTCGCGCCATACACACACCAAATACACGCGCTCTTTCCTTCCGCTTTGGCCGACGCGAAACGTCAAAGCCATTTAAATTCTCTCCTTCCAGCGCGACCTAACGAACGAAAGCATCAAGCGCGATTGATATTCGAGTTCTGACTCTGCCGCAAGGAAGATCCAAGAGAGAGAGAGAGCTAAAAGTAGACCAAGGTGAAAGCGCCGTAAGAGGAAGAAAAAGGAAAATAAATCCAAGGCGTTTTTTTGGCTCAGCGAGTGTACAGATGTGTGGAAGAACGGCTTTTGGGACAAAAGAGAGTAGGTCGTGTGAGATTGATTTCTGTACAAGAGCGGATGAACCTCGTGAATCGCAGGAGCGAGTCGAATTTTGTTCGGCACCGCCGTTCAATGTAATATTAGGCTGATTAAAGTTGAAGCGTTGGCTTGTTATAGCTCTTGCACCGTTCAACGTCAGCGGAGCGTGCTCGTTTTATGACTCGCCATCATGTACACGCCCAGGCGCAAAGTACGTGCACTTATCGCTGCATCGCTGACTGCACGTCTCCACTCTAGAGAAAACTGTCTCGGCCAAGTGAAAGAGATCCGAACGGAAGCGGCACGAAACGCGCGCGCGACCAATCAAGAGAAAGCGCAAAGATGCACGCCGCAAGATTAGTATCGTGGATTAAACGTAGCCTACCGCGCATCTGGGTCATCGAGCGCAAAGTCGGTCACGACCCATCAATTGCTCGTCAAGCGTCAAAAACAACGTTCAACCCGAATGTCACTTACTTTGTTTTCCTTTCTTTCCTCATTCGTCTCCGCTTTCTTTTTCCCCTCTCTCTCAGTTTTTTTACCCTGCCTCGTCTATCTTTATTCTCTGCAAAAATTTGTACAAACTGAGCATTCACGCTGAACCACACAACAAGACCATCCACTTTAAAACTAGCGAGTAGACGCAGCTACACGTTGACAAGCGGTAAATATAAATAATAATTAGTCAAGTCACACGCCCCAAATCCTTTGTCTTCTCAACGAATTATACCAATAATATTGCGCGCAGCTGTCGCTGATTCTCCAACAAGTCAGACGTCCTTCGCACAAAGTTTATTATTCTGCTCTTCCTCGCCTTTTCCTCGAGTTGAACGAATACTTTTTTTCTATCACTCGTACAAACTATGTGAATAAGATCCAAACAGTACCGTTTACCTTAGTTTGCACTTAAGAGTGAACGACAAATACAATTAGGCAAACGACAAAACTTACGTTTTCAATCAATTCTACAATTTTTAAACTTGTTATCGTGAAATCAATCGATGAATTCAACATTCAAAAACTAGACACGCCAAGTCGGTGACAAAAAAAGCTTTGACACACATTCACATGCATGATAACATGAGACCGTTATGAAAATCAAATTGAATGAATCTGATGGAAGAATAGTTTTAAAAATGTATACGCTGAAAGTGGGTTCAAAAATCTAATTATTAAAACGAGAACAAATTATTAACAGCATGTGCGCACAAAACTCAGTTTGATTAGAAGAAAAGTCGGTAAAGTGAACAAAGTATGAATATATATCCCGATTCTTAAATACGAAATATCGAGAAAGTCAGAATAAAATAACCAGAAATAATAATAATAACTGTTATCCATGAAAAATAAGGGCAAGAGGTTGAAAATTAATATTCGTGTTTACACAAGTATACAGCCTCGAAACGGTTATATTTTCAGTTTAATTGAAATTCATACTTGCCATATAACGGCCGAGCTAGCTTAAACATCGTTAAAAAAATAATACGACATTAAACTCTCTTTTACGTTAGAACGCTGTTCGTAAAATCTCAAAACTTTCACCGTAAACTAAAATTTAAATAAATGCAAACTATAAATTCTAGCAGTTATTGCTCTTCACTTGCTCAAATATTTATTGCAACGTTCTTATTTAGATTCGCGCTTTTGACATCTTGAATCCATGATTGAAACTTGAGAATGCAAATGTTGCATACTTGTTTAATAAAAAGTCGTTTCAATTAGTCTTCAATTGTACGTTGGTATTCAAATTGTTTGTTCGTTTGGAAACAAGAATTTGAGTTTGCACCAAACTAGCGATGAAAATGTCCGATTCCACACAAAGTGTACATCATAGACTTGTTCGAACGCGCGAGACAAACTTTGTTTGAGGAGCACATAAAAAAAACTTAGCGCCAACCAACATAGATTCGATCAAGTGCTTTCCTATACACATGCACACACACACACACACACACATAGCGGTACTTTATAAAATATTGAACGAAATGCGCGAGAAAAAAAAGAGGGCCATTTTTGAGAATTCTATTTACAGTTAAAACGAAATAGAAGACAGCAAAGCAGGAAGCAGCGTGTCAGCGCACGTACCACCGCTGGGGTACACGATGCGCCTCACGAACGACAAGCAAAATAACCCTTTTGCAATGGAAGCACGAAAAAGAAAAATGCGCGACTGCACACTCGACACAAAATTTTCTTCCATAAAACGATATTTTGCATACGTCGGCCAGTCTTTTTTGTCGCGTGTGTTTCGAAACAGTGACGACACGGAAAAATGAAAAAATGCATTTGCCCAAAGCCAGCCATTTATCAATATTAAATGGAACAGCTTTTAATCAGAGCTCTTTATAATCGTCGGGTTTCCTTCGTGCCGCAAGTTCGGATTCGTTTCATTCAATTACGCTTAATTATGACAAATTATAAGACCCTTCAAATCAGTGCGAGGCTATTTTTCAATTGTTCTCACTCTACCATATCAGAATCCTCTACTGGTCGGTTCGAAATGCGTATCACGGTGGTATCATAAAATTTAAGATAATGTCCAATTTATGCATCGTAAATTACAATTTCAATGCAACGCGTCCAGTTGAAAGTGCGCGCGCCATTGCACGTAAAAATTATTACCTCAGCTCTGATGTAACTTACAAAAATGAATAATTAATGACAGTATGAGAAATAATAGACTCATTCAGGTGACGTTTAACAACATAATAATGGACCAATCTTCGCTTAGCTTTGTTTCGTAATAAGAACAAGTTTTGATCTCAGTCTGTGACCGCACGCTCAGTTACTGCTAATTATTTTTTTACCTTCTTCCACTAACCTCAAGCAAATTATCATATCGTAAAATTTATCCGACATTTTTCCAAGCTTTAAACACAAGCAATTCATGTTTTTTTGAAAAGCTTTTCATTTCATGTCACTCTCTTGTATGACTTTTGACAACTGTCGAAATTTATAAAATAACGGACGGAATATATTTAGGTATTATAAGAGAGCTGAACAAAACCGTTAATAAAAGTCTTGAACAAGGCGTATAGCTTCAGGGCATATGATTTTGATGTTTCTACGGATGCCATATTGTGGTGTGCCATTTAAAATACTCGAGAAGAATTTCGATTGTTTTTACAACTTCAACTCGATTGAAAACTTTTAATAATATTTTCACGTTACATATTATTTATTAGACTCAAATTTACAGTTTCTACAACAATTAATAACTCAGATTGAGTAAAAAATATTGCTGTTCATTTTTTGGATCATACGTCTATTCTTGTTGAAATCGTATTTATACTATAATAAGAAGACAATTATTTTCAAAATTAATTTCATCCATGAAACTCAAGTTAAATTGATTTTAATCCCAATTCAGTTGGATTGTATTTCAGTTAGTAATTTTAACTCTCTTGATTTCATAACTGTAAATTCTAAACAAGAACAAAAAACGTCTGAGCTTCGACTGCATAGCAGTGTAATAATTAACCTGAAACTTTACTGATGATTAAGAATGCGATATTTTTTTTTTTTTTCAAAATCTAAGTTAATTTGTTCGAAACTGTGCCATTGTTTCTCGCAAAAACTATCTGAAGCGATAAAATAGCGGTTAAATGAAACGTTTATGCACAGTGAGATTGTACAAAAACTCATCGACTCAACTTGTCAGAAAATTAATTAACTTTTGATTATCCATAAATTAAATATCGTAAATTTGTTGGCACAATAACGAGCTTTCAGTGATATTTGCTTTGTAATTTGGAGCTTGAAACGAGTTTTTCGTTTAATTCGATTACGTGATAATTTTTGAGCAGAATTTGAACAAGTTGAATGAGAATTGAATTTGCCTTTGAACAGGTTTCAACGTCAACTCAAAATTATTAGGCACGTCGCAATTGGTAAAAGAGGACATAAAATCATTAATGAATAACTAATTATCGAGGTTGGTCATATACAAAGGAAGTGAATATATAGTTAAAATTGCAACGACCTGATCAAGTGGATCACGAATAAGCCAATTGTTTTATATCAATCATGAAATTAGAATTTATGTTCATATCCAGTAGCCCAACGATGGCAATTAACCTTGTACGTGAAAAGTTTTGAAAGGGAATATCCAACGCGCTGACGTTTATAGCGTTGTTTACAAGCTGCAATATGCGAACTCGTATTTGTTGGCATCATTGCAAACACTGCGCAAAATAAATGAAGAGAAAAATGATCAGTTCGAGGTGAAACAAAACTGAAAACGTTCTGCCATTTCAATTGAATCGACATTTTCAATTATCTGATAATAATGGAAACAACAACGAGAAGAGATAAAAAGATGTGCGCAAAAAAGTGCGGATCAAGGGAAAAAATAACGAAGCGCTTTTCACGCTTGTGAAACGCAAAAATGTAATCAGTGATTTAACGTTGTTATTGCATTCGACTTAACGATCAAGTTAGTTATATTTTGCGGGGAAAAAAGCGCGAGCGCCAGAGTGATATTGTGTGTGTGTTGCAAAAAAACGTTCGACTCAACGCTATTTATCATTGGTCGTGTGTTAATCTGGAGAGAATAATCCGAATTGGGTTATGTGTAGGATGTAAAATGTGCCTTACGATAAGAGGCGATAAATCGAAATTACTGATAAGGTAAGGACTGAGTGTGCCCAATTGAGGTTACTCGTGCAAATCCGAAGCGACGCGTCGCTATCGCAATATCCTTGGTGTAAATTCTTCTTAGCTTGGTTTCGTATACGACGCGCACATAAATCGAAAAAGTAACAAGCTTGAGGACGAGTTGAAATGAAATCCTAGATTCGCGCCGAATCGAAACAGTATAATAGAATCCTGCTTATTTCAGTCCTTTTCTTTCTGTTGATATTTGTTCTAAGACAACATATCAGTTTGCTGACGTTATTTTCTTGGTTTCTTGCGCAAAAATCGAAATACTCAGACAACCTCAACATCCGTCTGATTCTACTTGCACGTCTCTACCTCGCTGTGCCAACAACAAGTATTAAAATTCAAAGAAAAACATACTTTCGTCTTACAAGCAAACAGACCTCTCCAATCTGAATCCTCGCCACTTGCTTCAGCACAAAATCACCATCTTAAAACAACATTCTCAAACACCAAACAAATTATTCATCCCTCTCTCGAATTTCTCTCCAAGAACAATGATGCGGTCATATTAATACGCGCCATTAACGAGAATACATGCAAAGTTGAAATTGATTCGGACCAAAGGTTTCGCGTTAATTGATTAAGCGGACAAAATGAATTATAACGCGAGGCAATTCATTTGGGATTATATTCGAATATCGGGGCTGGCAAATAATAATCCGTACGACCTTTGCGATAATGTCAAACGAGCGCACAGCAAAAGTTGAGTATTGCAGAAGAGAGCGCCCGACGAGTTTGCACAGCGACGATGATTATTACATCGCCGCAAATACGGCGTTTTCTCGGAAGCTATCCATTAGCGTGATTGTTTGCGAGTTTACGCTCGTCTGCATATGGCGATTTGGTATTTGGCCATGCAGACAGCGCCGATACGACGACAAGCCATCAAATTAATCTTGTCGCTGTGATTCGCGACGAATTAGCCTTTGCGTCACAAAAATCAAGCCTCATGCGAATAATTGCGACGCGGCTTATTCGCGAGCACACGAGCTGCAAGATAATATCGCACGTCAATTAGGCAGAGCTTGCCACTTAGGGGCGACGTGATGTTTTTGCGTCTCGCAATCCTTACTTAACTGATTGCAGACGATCGCTCCGAAACGCCAGCTAAGAACTAATAATGGACGCCCGGAACTCGAGACTGTGCACGCCGTCAGAGCCAATGCATGGATAAACTGCGACGCGCTCAATAAATAGCCTGACTCCGTCAACTTGCAATCCAATCTGCCGATTCCAAGCAACCGAGAAACGCCAGAACAAGGTGCTTTAATTTCCTTTCCTATCGATTCATCCGACAATGAAACTCCCTTTGACAATTTACGCGTTTATCTTCTCTCCTTCTCTCGCGCGCGCGCGCGCGCGCCAACTTTGAATGCCAGTCTCGTTCTCTGACGCTACTGCTTCCTAGCTGTATGTATTTTACATCGCCCCTTAGCATAAGCAATTGACCCGCTCATTCAAACTAGTTCGCTTGTTAGCATCAAAATTAAATCAAACCGCCGTTCAAAAATCAGCCATTCAGGTCAAACGAATGTAAAACAATGAATAATCATCTTGTTAACAAATTCATTTCATCCAAATATTAAGTTCAACGTTACATATTTGGTAATCAATCTCGAAATCTATCTAACGTGAAACTATAATTCTAAGTGGCCAACGAGTTTGACGCAATTTATCATTCCTGTTTTATCATTCGATCGCTTCTTGGTTGTAAATAACTGTCTCTCCGTGAGACTGATTTGCGTATAGGCGTTTATTGAAACAAATTTTGACGCGCGCACTTTGACGTGTGGAGCAACTGCGAATGATATTATATATGGCGGAATCGATTCGGGATTGGATAATAATAAGGGAGTGTGCGTGCAGAAACATGTCTTGGCGATACGAAACTTGGAGCGTATAGTGGCATTGTTCGAGCATAAAGTTAGCGGAAGTAGTGAGAGACAATGTACGAATAGTCGCGGTGGAATGGCAGTAGCCCTTTCGGTATCTGTTGTCTATTTTGGTATAGACAAGAGGATGCGCGCACTGAATAGCATGCGGCACACGGCGCTTGCTGATGCGCCCAACGCTTTTGTGCAATATGACTTTGCGGCGCAAAGTCATGGAAACACATACGGCGTGTATATACACTAGGCCGTGTCACTACATCGTCACGCGCACACTTTCTGCATGTAAACCGCACAACCAGCAGTCCCCGCAGATCAACGTATATTGCGATCAATTAACATTCAGCGTTCATACTTTAATCAAACTTTTCCAGCTCTAATCATCGATATCAAACAATACGATTCATCCGACGATGAGACATTTAGACATTTAGATTCCTGTCCCAATTAGATTATCATTTCATTACATTTTGTTACTTTGATTTCAGCAACACGTTAGCTCAAAACGATATATTCAAACACGATTTTTTAAATCACAACTCAACAATCAAAATTATTTCGAACATAAAGATGGTTAAAGAAGAAGTGGAAGAATTGAACAATTAAGATGGCAAAATAGTTGTTGGAAAAAAAGCACGACGAGTCCGTGAGATATTTCAATTAAATGGAGTGATGGCAATGTGGAGCGTTGCGATGAAAAAAGTCACAATTAAAAGAGCCGATTGAACACTTGGTGTCCTTCATCATTCGGCACTGACAAAAGTTTGCTTTTAAAAGAGCGTTCAACTAGAACAATCAGTCTAGCAACTAAATTAACCGCAATTTCTCAATAAATGTGCAAATAGTGTACACGAGTTAGTAATAAAATTTGCATTACAGTGGTCGTTAAGGAGTCGAAGGGCAAACGTACACACACATGGCGTTTCATTTCACGACCAGAGAGCAGTGCGCACTGACTTGTTAATCACTTTAACACAAAAGTTTATTCATTGAAACGTTAAACAACGAGGATACGCGCTCTTGACATAGATAAAAAGCCAACAATCGTCGTCAGTTTCGTTTCAATGAGTTTTCTAACTGGATCAAGATCGGCCGACTTTTTGTCTTGAAGGATCAGCGCGCGTGATTCAAAGTAGGTGATCGCGATGATGGATCAGCGCGGAAGAATCGCAGATAAGCAGGGGGAATGAGGTTGACCTGGAGATTCTGCTGATTTGTGCGATGCCAAAGATTGCATTCTAAAAAGCTTTTCGTTATTACAACACGCCCAATACTCTCACCGACCGCGAGCTCTCTGATCTGCAGATTGCTACGATCCACCGTGCTCACATTTATTCTCTGCCCGTGATATCGCGCACAAACGTATACACGACGCGTATGCTAATTTTGCCGCGATCCACAATGTGTATAATTGTGATTCACGCACAGATGCAACAAAAACACTCTTTTTTATCTTGACCGTCGGCTCGTCATCAGCCACTTGACTACACAACGTAGACATAGTACGTGAAAATACATAGAGCAAATAAGATTTCGGATAAACGTTACTTTCTTAGACATCTGTTACGGCACGAAAAGAGCATTCTTTTGCCATTATAGGATATACCAATTTGAGCCTTGATCAATTTTATAAGATCCAATGTTTTTTACCCGACTTGATATCGTGTCCATGGAGAACAACTCTTAAGTAGTAAAATCGTGTAGACATTGACATTTTTGTTAAAGATTTTTTGTAAACAATCGTTGTAAATTTAAATGATGACAATATAATAACGATAGAAACGTTATCCTCAAGTTTTTATACTCACTTCAATAGGTCTGACGGTACAAATTGCAGTAGCGATTAACCTCTTTCGAATTTATTCTAGAAAACTTACCTGAAACAAAAGGAAATTGTAATTAATTATACGCTCCGATAAGAATAAATTTCATTTTATTGATATTGCAGCTGCAAGAAGTTTTTTTCTAGCAATTAATAATGCCTACAGTCTGCTTCCTAACGTAAACTTTGATGATTATTCACATTAACTTTCTCTTTGTAGATTAAAAAAACCAAGCACTTTATTTGTTTGATTGCATTTAGCAAAGACAAGATTTCATGTTTTATTACTTAAAAGTAATTAAAGTAAATAGTATTTTTTATTGAAGTGAATGCAGTTATTATATTTTTGTTATACAATGTGCAATTTAAAAACTTTGTCGAAAAATCCATCCACTTTCCCGAATTGCATTATAACACATTAATTTCTAATCGCGCTGTTGTTACTTTTTCTAAAACTTTTAAATGGCCGTAACAGAGTATATCGTGCAAATACAGTGAAAGCAATGACACTTAATTGCACGAAAGAGAAAGTTTGACTTGGGTTATTATATAGCACAAGAGTAATGTTGGATTAAGGAAATGTCATTGTCAATTTAATGCACTGTCTCGAAAACTTTGTCGATTCATTAAACAAAGTGGTCGGGATCGTTTAGTAGTGAACATTGGGAGCAAAGAAAACGTTCAAAATAATTTAAATCAAACTGTGACGAGTCATGTTTGTCAGCAATTTAAAAGAATAAACGGAAAACAATCAAAGAATTCTCCTTACAATTTTCAAAAAAATGCAGAATTAGGTTATTTTCAATATCATTTAGTATTTTTTAAAACAATTTTGCCAAAAAACCGCAAATTATACGATAGGTTTCATGAAGGAAACTGAATTTCTAGTTGACAAGAAAAAAAAACGCAAACACAAACTTTGCATACGGAAACCATTTGTTCGTCTGAGTCGAGGGTTTAAAATAAAATTATTATTTCACAGAAAAAAGTGGCGTCGGAAAATCAAAGTGAGAAAGATTCAAAAGGAATTGTTCCGTTGTACAAGGAAATAAGTTACGTTCTCACATTTTATTAAATTTCGACGATATCGGGTTTCGCGGACACACCTATTAATTAAGTAATAAGAGGTGAAATTAAATTCTTATCCCTGAAATACGAGAGCGTTCATCATTTAGTATTATACTTCCAGGACATTCGTACGCAGCTTAATTAAAGCTTTTTTTTTGAATTGAAAAAGTTTTACAATCAGTTGCGAGGGCGTTATTGTAAATTTATGCAAAGCAGACTTAATATTACATCGAACTTTTTCTTTTTTTTACAAACTTTGGAAAACGAGGGCGGAAAAATGATTCGTAAGGAGTTTAACTGGCTGATGAAATGAAAGGCTTTAATCGCATAAAAGAAAGAACAATGGTAGAACTCAAGAAAATGATACATGTAACACAACAACTGAAACACGTAAAATAACTATAACGTAGCATTGATAACGGTCATCAGTACACACACACGCGCGCGCTTACAAGACTGTTTTAATCCAACGAAAACGGTAAATGTTTTAAAAGCAGGATAAAATGAGTTAATTCGAGGAGCTATTCATCCGTTTTTGTAACAAGCCCGCGACGTGGTACTCATATTTCATTTCGCAGCTTTTTATTATAATTAAAATGTCTCGCGCGATACACGACGAGTGACAAGAATTTTTTGTGTGCCATCAAATTTGTTTTGCAAACGCTGTGACGTGGCTTTTTGTGAAAAAGGGAAACGCGCGACAGGAAAATTGAAATTTTCAATCAAGTATTCGGTAGGAGGTTGGACTATTGTAAGCAGCTTTCGCTGAGCGAATGAAAAAGGTTAATTACATTAACCGCTAAATGAATTTGACCCAGGGCTTAATTTCTGTCACGAAGCGGTACACGATAATGACGGTTCGGAAAAAAGTCCTTCGCCACAACCAAACATCGGGTAATCAACGAAAGCGGCTAAATTTAATTGACGCTAAAAGACAAAAAATATCATTACTACAGTCTGACGTGCTTTTAATATTCGTTTGCGAAAAAATGCACGTAATTTGCGAGCTATAAGAAAATAGTCGAATTAATTCAATGGAGTAGCTTTCCATTTTATTAATAGAATATAAAACCAACATTTGCGAACAAGAAATAATATTTTCATTTCACATACGTACATTTTTTGTGTCAACATTAATCATCATCGCTCAAATAATTGTTAGCCAATATTATTATATGCACAGAACCCAATCAATTTGCCTTGATACCAATCGAACACAATATCAATCAAATTAATCAATAAGACCTCTGTATATCCTCAAATAAAGTCGCTTTTACAGTGAATCAATGAAAATCGAATTCTTTCGTTGGTTTGAATTTAAACGCGATTCTTCGTGTTGGAGAAAAGAGAACAGTCTTTAAATTTCGATATGCAAATGAATCTGGGCTGAAATCCGAGCCGCGGGTATTTCGTATTTCTTAAAGAAACCAGCAGAAACGAGAGACGGATCAAAGGTCACGATTGTTCACATGATCGGAGCCTTAAAGGTGCCTCTCTGTCAAGCGAAATACCGATCGATAAAGCTTGCTATCGCTCTAACGTTGCTATATTTTGGTGATACACAGAGGTCAAAGCTTCGCAATAACATCTAAATAGGCTCTTTCAAAATGCCAATACCACACATCTATATTGATACGACGTTCACGTGCCTATCATCTGATGCTCAATGCCATCTTATATGTACCCTTTACACGAATTATGCGCCACAACACTTCTCTACATCCGAATCGTCCATCAACGAATTCTTTGATGCGCTAAAACGCGCGAAATCAATAAGCCGCCTGTCAATCAACTTTTCTTGCGTGCTCCCAAACTTGATGATCTCAGTTCGAATTATTTATATTTATTATAAATTCAATAGTTTTTATTGAGTATAACAACAAATTGAACGAGACAAAACCGTAAATTTAATTTCTGAAGAAACTTGTTCAAGATTCGAGAAGCTAGAGCGTACGTAATTAAATATACATGACATTAGTTGATTCAACGTGTTTGTATAATTTCAACAGGTGTCATAAATACGTAATTAGATGTAAAAGTTTGGTTTAATTTGCATAAGATGGTGCATTAATTGCATTCAAGCAACTTGACAAAATGTTCGTTTAGTTATTAGATCTGTGAGAAGAGAAATAAAAGTCTGTAACGTGTTATATTGCGCACTTTTTGCGTTGTCATGGTTACGAATCTGCGTGATCTATTCAAGCTCTAATTGCTAAGACGGCAAAAACTATTCTTCAAATCATTTCTCGTCTCTATGATCGTGTAATACATTCTCATCGTATTTATTAATCTCATTTCTACACCACTTTGTATCACAAAGCATTGTCTCGCACTATATAACAGCCGCAATATGCACGTCTAAATCCTTATATTTATAAGGACTTTTATCTTCGTCAGAAAATTAAATTCTATGAGCGTTGGCAAATTTGCGGACCAACATCAAGTGTACATTCAATTATTAATTTTTGTCATACACGACCTGTCTGGCAAACATTTTTTAATTAAAAAGCATATGATTTCCCGCAGGAAATGTAGTTAGAAAAAAACTGATGCTTACTAGGTCATATCGAAGCAGCCGCTCAGAATTGTCCTGTGCAACATAGCACATGCATCAAATAAACCACGACGGCAACAACTTGAACACGAACTAGAGTGATGCATCTTATTGTCAGCGAGCTAGAGAGCAAGTTTGCAACAACAAAAATAATAGTAACCGTATAGTTGAAAAACAAAAAACGAGATACGAATAGGGTTGTATTTCCTGCAGAAATATCAATTGATTTTATATATTTATAAGAAGCTCGTAAATGTTGACTTGAAAAACGTGTGAGAGCTTATATACTATGATGCTTTGTACGTATACAAATAAATCATGTTCACGATCTGCTGCAGATTGTGCACAACGACGCCTTTTGATGCTTCTGAGAGGGATGCATTCGACTTACACCTAAGCGTGCTAAATCCGATAGCTTATCCATGCGCGAAGCTCGGATAATCGAAGTCGATGCATATTTATTATATGAATAATCTCAAGTTGTCATAAATGGAACCTATCAAACTCGTTATCAAGTTGATTTGCATAACCTTGAAAACAAATCAATCGAATAAATCCTGAATACTTGTACTATTCGTTAAACGTTAAATTGTGAATTCTGACAAATGCATAGTTTCAAGAATGTGCAAGTAATGAGAAGAATGTATGCAAAATCGATAGCGTGGCTGTTTTCTCACACTTGTTCTTAACTCATATGGCGCAAAGTGAGCGCTAAATATTAACGCACGTATAAGCTCAACTCTGTTATATACATAACACCTGCGAAAGCATAGTTTGTAGCTCGCGACTGCGAGCTATATCGTAAGGATATATCGTAACACTTGGCATGCAGATATGTCGTGCAATATTGACTCGTGAATACGCAGTACGTGCCGAAACATACAAGCGATGCAAGTGCAAGGCAGGCACGCTCCATGTTGGCGCGCGTCATGTTCGCATCGTCATACAGTGGTGAAAGCAAGCAAGCAAGCGAGAGCTAGCAAGTAAGCACAAGCTCAATGCTTAGCAAGTGAATGCTACGCCCAGACCTATCATATATACGTCTGCTTGCCTTTGCTCATATGTACAACGACAAATATATATGTTCTGAATTTCGATTCCCAAAACAAAAAACATGAGCAGTATCAAAAAGGGCATCATTATCAATCTTTTTGTACACGAACGTGTGTGCCTTGTCGCGCTTACGAACTGATTCTGTCTACCTGCAAGCAAACTTTTCCGCCGGTTGCATACATAAGTAAAAATGAAAAGTACAATGAGTGTAACATTTGGTGTATGCAAGCGCCGCGTGCATATGCTAGTCCAGCCTGGCCATGTGCCCGATATATGTGCGGATGCTGAATAAGTATTTCCCCACCATCAGATGGAGCAGCAAAACTTTTGGACACAGACCAACAAATTAAAAACTTGTTGTCTTTTGTTTTTCATAAACTTGCGAATCATGCATACTTTTCTATACATCATTTTTTGTCTTTTATAAGTATTTCAAATCATCAGGCACCCTGATATAAATCAATTTATATGTATAAATTAGTAGTATTCATCAAAATTTCGAGTTGATTTCACAACTCGTAATTGATTAAAATACACGTGACTTGAATTTTTAACGTTGGAATTATTTGACGTTTATTTTCATGTTCGGTTCACAAAACTTTGTATCTAACGAGATAACTAGATGAAAAATTCAATTTGCCGTGGAATTATAAAGCAAAGTTTTGAAAATGAAAAATAAAAATGAAACACGACCAAACAAAATGAAGCGAAAAAAGTGCATGTTTAAATTGTTATTTACATTGCAAGAGATGGGATGTGCGGGCGTGCAGGTATTCGTCATTGTGGCGCATATCATTCAAGGATGCTCAAAATGTTGCAATTCGCAAACAGGCCACGCTCGCGTATGTTATCGTCGTTGTCGTTGCCTTGACCAGCGACGTTTTATTCTTGCACATCACGAAGCAAAAATGTACTCCTCGTCTCCGGTTGTGATCGTCGAACAATTGCACCGACGACGGATGTGTTGAATGTCGTATCATGTTTTCGAAACATTTTACCCGTTATTCGCGCCATTCGCGTCCATTTTTCGTATTCAAACATCTACATACTCAAAATAACGACCGCACCTGTCGATTCTACTTTTTTATTGCTCTACGCTAAAAATAACAACAATTGTTTCAAAATCATACTTTATCAAGCCAACGGTAATTTCAAATAATTATTCTCCTGCTGATTTTTTTTTGTTATTTTTCTTTTTATTGAAATTAACATGCCAGATCAGATCTAGTTTAATTTAAACCACGCAAAAGTTGTTACAAAAAAAAGACAGAGGGAGAATGATGGTACGTGAGAAAATACGTTGATCATGTTTTTCAGTACAATAAAATATACGCTCAAGAGTCAAGAGGAAGTATATATAGCAAACGGTTCGTATAAAGATTTTCATTTTTCAAATTGAGTATTCAACGGAGAGCTTCGAAAACTTCAATATTAGTCTCGATTGGGCTATTCCGAGAGACTGAATAAGACTTTAGCTTCAGTAAGAGTTTATCTTCGAAACTTAAGGAAAATTACGTTCGACAAAGTATAGATAAAATCGGATAACTCCGTACCTTGTTAGATATTTTTTTCTTACAAAATTCTTCGTTTAAAAGCCCCTCTAGTAGAAAACAAAAACTTTAATATCTTTTTTGCTAAACAAATTGATAAACATCGTTTGACAACGTGAAACAATTCAAAATCAAGACCCTTATTTAGATTACGTTTCATCATCACCCTTTTTGCAATAATTCCTCAGTCGAATCAAATTGAATGTCAGTATTTTGTTCTTATTTTTATGATGCAACGTTGTGATTTCCGTATAACCTTATCGATGCAGCTCGCAAGTGAATTTGAAATCCGAACAAGTTCCAAAACTCTTGAGCAAACGTTTTAAACTCAAGTTTAGATATTATACAGGAAAAAACCGTTAGTGAATATCGTCGTATACATTTTCGTTGTTTTTTTCTCGAATGTCCGATATTTGTAAATAAAAAGATGCAAAAGAGATATTACATTTATTGCGCGAAAAAGTATGTGATTTCATTGACAGAATATATGGCAAAATTCTATCTGACTGAGTGAACGTTTCACAAATGAAGGAAAAGGTTCGTGAACAAATCATAATGAAACGTCGAGGAGACGAAGTCAGTCAAGGTTTCACTTATTGTCAAGTATCTTTGTACACCCGCTAACGAAAGTCAAGCAAAAAAGCAAAATTTCATGAAACTTTGGAATGAAATTTCAAGACTTTTAACCTCTTGAATAGTTGAGATTCTGTTGTGCGATGCATGTGGTGCATTTGTATCCAGCATTCGCGAATGCTGCAATACAAAATGCTTTCAAATCTAGTCGCACGATTTTCAACGGTCCCATTTCGTATTCCATTTAATGTTATGAATTACATTTGACAATAATTTAACACTTCTATGCGAAATATATCCCTGGGCTTTTCGACCTCTCATTATTGTGCAATAAAAAATACGAGCTGCTATACGAAAAAATCTTATTCATGGTGCTATCCGTTTATTATTCCGAGACTTTAGAATAGTATTCTGCGATTGTTTTTCTCTAAAACGAAGCGCATTAGTTTGCCCGATGAACCAATATAAATAATGCCTCTTTTTCTTAAATCGCTCAAATTGTGAATGCAAATCCATGAAAGAAAATGAAACATTTTTATTGTCATTTGCCACGTTTGATGAATACAAATGTTCCACTTGGTTTATTTCGTTACATTCATTTTCTATCATACTTTGATGAATTTCGACAGAAAAATACGTTTGATCGATTGATTCAATTGTATTTGCAATAATTGACTAATCAATTACAATCAGTTCAAGTATAACTTTCCATTAAGCTGACCGATATTATGATATGATACAATTGATTGAAAAGCAAAAACACGAGTGTATGAACAACTATATATGTGAGATATTGATAGATCCCTAAGAACCGGAATTAAAAAAAAAGATAAGATAAAAGAGGTGTTTCTCCTGCACAATTAGAAATTTGCTTGGTGGAATTATTTAAGTGGTTGATATCACGGTCAGTGGGTCGATCAGCGGAGAAAGTTAGCTCAATTAGTTTCTCTTCATCACGTTCTATACTCATCCTTGTATTTTCGGGCCTCAGAGCATACTACTACACCTCAACATCTATTACTTCCACTACACGATTCTGTCTTTTCAATCTGTCCTCCTTTCTTCCACTCTAAATACACTTTTTCGAGCATATTCATTAGATAGCTGAATCACATCCTGTTTATACTAAATTTCAACAAACTTGGATCAATCATATCATTTGCCGGATCAAATTAATTTCAAAAGGGAACGAATCACATTTGAATCAAATAATTTCCATTCAACCTCACTTTTTGATATTGATTAACATATCGGAGATAAATTGATAACGAACTTCAGCTGCTTTAATTACGAGCATGAATTTAAAAAATATCATGCATAAATAATACAATCGCAATTGAAAGCTAATTTGCTGAATTTGTATAACCTCGATAAAAAGTACGAAATCTGTCAGTGATATGAATCGATATTGATTTGATTCTGCGAACATCTGTGCAAAATGATATTTGATGACGAGTATGAGACAGAGAAAATGTTACAACATCCTGGCCTAGATATAGTTTTTGATACAAAAACTTGACGTAGAAGGAAAAGTGAAAAAAAAAAGTGACAGCGCTCATAAATTAGGGAAAAAATGTTTTTCTCGGCGAGCGAAAAATTGAAAAATATTGAGAAATATATTAGTAGAAAAATGACAGAACAGAAGAAACGTATTAAAAAAGTGGAACATGCTTTCAACGAAAGTATTACAAAAAGAATGATGATAGCTGAAAGAGTGGAAAAATATCCGATCCAGTTGAACGCGAGCACAAAAAAATTGTTCAATAAAATAAATTAGTCGAGCGGTGATTGACAACTTTGAGCAGTAAAACGGTTGGCGAAATTTAATTTCTTCCTCTTTCGCTGATAAGTAATAACTTTACCGTCAAACTTGAAGTAACGCTTCAACTTGAGTGGTGGAACACTTTCGGGGACTGTTTTATTCATTGAAATCTCAAATCCGATAATGTCGAACAGTAGTTGGAAAGGCAGACTGTATAACAAGATGAAACTTTTCAAGCTTTGTCGTTGATGCAATGACGATTTAACGACTCAAACTTTGAGCTGACGGATTCGTGATACCTGATGAATCACAACTTAGCATACACTTCGATATTTTTGCAAATATATATTACATCCATTTCACACAACCTATTCAATATCGCCGCGACAATTAATAACCAACAGCTCAACTTTAATTTTAAGTCCATTTCAATTATATTTCGCTAATTTAATTGTTTTGGCATATTCAATACAGATTTCATGTTAATCTGTAATCGAAGCAAATTTAGTTCAAATAATCAAATCCTTCGAACATAGAATATTGATTATCAATCATGCGGTTTATGACAGTAACTCGAGTTCTAATACCCTTCGTCGTCACGATTTCAAATATTTTGAAATCTTATATATATGCCTGATTCAGGAATGCACCAAAATTGCACTAGTTGATATATTCTTACAGATTTTATCAAGTGTTATCGATATAGTTTTAATTCAATAAATTATTCGATTCTCGCGTTTCATTTAGTTCTCATGTAATGTCAAACAAACAGTTTGGGTTGAAGAGAAGCGAATGTGTTTGCTCTTGATTTGCAATTGTTCAACTTCTGTCAACAGTATAATTGCACGGAAACAAAGATCACTAGTTAAGTAAATTAAAGCTACAAATAATCTGATAAAATTACATTATTGCGGTAAACGTGTTTGCACCACATTCACAGACAGCGCACACACAGCAATGAAGAATGAATATTCATTGGAGCTGCGTCGAGAGTTTCGACATTGTAAAAGCTTTGCGTCCGATCTACAATTACTTATGCGGAACACGTGAATGTTTGGCACTGTCCAGAATTTGGTGACAAAAAGATACCAATGCCGCTCAATCGTATTACACAAAAAGAGCGAAAAATATATCTGGAGCAGAATGTGGTACTGTTTACGTAAGTAAGACTTAATATTGAGCACAACGCACGACAATTCACAACTACACCTTATCTTTTTCTTTTCAATAGTTTCATAAAATATCTTTGACTGAAAATCGATCATAAAATACTAGTGTTACAATGAAATTCGATCTGCGAAAAGAAACCACTCAATACAATAGTTACTCGCACACATTCACAATTTCTTCAACTATTGTCAAACGTGTACATTCATTAAAATGGTAATTTTTCATATCAAAGCAAATTATTTTATTATATATAGATGTAATTATAAGCGTGTAAATAATTTCAATACGTAATTAGCATTACTGATGCGAGAACACATTTGATTTTACTTTCGATCGATTAATTTGTCATTATTTACAAATATAGTTATGTGATAGGAAACAAAATGTACGTTTCCATAAGCCGATGTACAAATGTTATATGTACATTGCAGCTAATGTGTGCTATAGTCATAAAGATAAGTTCTGCAAACACATATTGATTAGTGCATTAATGCTTATGCGTAACAGTCCGAATGGTATTGCAATTAGGTGCAGCAGATTGTAATACATGCTTGAAAAACGTAACTTGACAGATCACTTCCGCAAATCATAAAATTATTAATTACATATTTAATTTGAAATGAAAAACAGACACTGACACCGTTTGATGTCTATATTAATCAATGTTGATTCAACAAGATTTGAGTTACGTGTAGGTGTTATACTTATTAATTCAAATAGTTGGGTGGTGAGTTGTATTATATCATTAAACACTACCATCAAGAGGGATTAGCGAGCGTTATATCTAAAAGTTGTAGGGAGAAACTCTTGACAACACTTTCTTTTGATTAATCTCTCAAGTTGTAGTGAAATAATTATAATAAATGGCGAATTTTCAACTTTATTACATGTTATTAAAAAACGGCCAGCCGACAATCATCATTTTGTGTTTACCTTGATCTAATATAATATACATGATTGACAGAAGCTGTTTTTTGACAATTTTTCGGGAACATTCAAGAATGAAATTCGAACTGAAATGATCAAGCTGATCAGTTGGTAAGTTGTGCGAAACTAATTTGAAATTCAATTTGAAAGATTAGATTATATAGAAAGGGAAAAGTGCACGCGGAGAGGGATGAGCTGATGTGGAGAGTGTACAAATTGTTGATTCGCGAAGGCACGTAATCAGAATTCGTCTAAAGGATCTGAAATGAAAGACGAATGAAATGCAAAGTGCAGGCCCCGCGCAACTACTTGTAATCGATTTTGTTTGACAACAAAAGGCACGGTTCTTTATCGTAGAGCATTATGCTGAGAAAGTTTTGCTCGCATCAGACGAATTGGATGAAAACACGCTATCTCGTAACACGTCTAGTCTAGTTTGACTGCCATGGCGATATTACGTTTGTGAACATATTCATCCACTCCCAAAATTAAACTTAGTAATATCAGTCGGAGCATCGCTATTAGTAATAGTGTAGAGGCGCGAAGTCTGAGTGTTTTGTGATTTGAATTGCTGACGTCAGTTGCATCTGCAACACACATGCACTTGCTTCAAAGAAATCTCCTTGCATGAGCTTGAAACAGCGCGCCTCACGTGTTTTCGCATACCCGACCACACATCGCATCTGTCTGATTATGCTCTCGCGGCCATCCGTATCGGCCGTTGCCTGCGAGCATCTTATCGTAAACGAACGTCCCTGCTGAAAGGAAGCAAAAAACCTATGAAATTTGCAGCCAACATCGCGCTGAGTGTATTAGTCCGCCAGGTGTTTCCCTTGTTCACCACTTAGATCCAATGTCTGTTTGCTTTTTCCGTTCTGCAAATTTTTCAATCCACTTGATTAACGGACCACGAACAAACTTGACAAAAGAATACAAGTTTGCAACTCAGAGCTAGACAACCGTTTGCAAGCTATCAGCAAAAAACCCTTTAAGGCCTTTTTTTTGGCTAAATATTACTTTATTGCAACAAGACGAAGCTGGCTGGAACGTTAATGCGTTTGACATTATTAAACAATCTTCAACTGCGTGTTGTTGTACGATTGGGTTCATTAATAAGATGAAAAACTTATTTTATGGTTTGGCGACTCTCAAAATACGAATCTGACCCAAATCTGTGATAAAAGGCCTGTAAAAGTGAGGCCATAAAAAGCGGCAATAAGATTCGAGCAGAAAGAAAATTAATACTGAACTAGTCGGGGTAGAGAGGTCGCGCGCGTATAATATGAGTATGCGGCTTTGCGTGCTACAATACTGCACCCTTACTATTTTAGTATGATTTTTGTGTTTGTGTGTAGAATGAGATTTGGTGAAGAAAATTTGATTGGCTGGCGCACCAACCATTTCTCGGGATAGACTCTCGGCTCAATCTGAGCTATTAAATAATTCAGCGTTTGTGTATACTGGCATTTCGTGAATTGCTGTCCGTTATATGAAGGCGAAACATTTTTATTTGTAAATAATGTATGTATCCGCATATTTTGTGCACGGTAATAAAATGCATCTTTCATAACAGCGGCTCATAAATACGACTATTGTTTTGGTTGTTTGTGTCACAGCTGCGTACATGAAGAATAGTAATGCCAACGAAATCCTGGTAATGCGCGCGTGCATTCACATTTTTTATGCCCAATCTCAAAGCGTATTGTGGAGCACTACTACATCTATCTAGGTGTAACGAGATCAGTCCGGCTTAAAACGAACAATGCCGCAAGTACCCGTTCGCTAGCTCGTTCGCTTGCGTTCCTTTCGTAATTAAATTTCACCGCTAGGGTAAAAGGCATTACTCGTTTAACCGTTGAAAATGAAGGCGCGGTGCATCGACCATTTTCGACTCTAACTCAACCTCAAAACTTTTTTTCACTTTTTATCACTCTTTTTTTTTTTTTTTTTCATTACATTCAATCATCACACAAAGCGTTCGTTTTTCAACCAATTCTGACAACAAATGAAACTCGTCATGCCAAAAATGTTCTATGGCAATATTTATTTTAATTTGTTCGAAAATTGATGTCAGAGTTAATAACAAATGTTTTGTTATTTGAGAAGGATTCTGGTTTTTCAGTCGCGAATTGATGGCAGATCGTGGTGAGGAAAATAATTTTTGCAAATCAAAAAAGACATTTACACTGCGGTTACGAACAACGACGCCACAAGATTCGCTAAAGTGTGTTTAGCTACAATGCAGAGTTTACTACATAATATAAAGAATGAGCGGTTAAAGTGCATTATTTCGAACTAATTACGGAAACGATGCTGATTTTGTCACGCTTCGAAACCCGTTACTCCGTAACGATATCTACTTTGTTGAAGTGAAATTTTAGTTTGCAGATAAAACCTAACGTTATGTTGTAAAACTAGAAACTCAACTGTTAAATAATATCGAAAATTATTTTACTTTTCAAAGTTACTCTTTTCGTGCAAATAAAACTTGTAAATAATCGTAAAAAATATTCAGCAAAACAAACATCTTTTCAAATCCTTTTTGAGTTAATGAAATAATCCAATATGAGTGAAACTACCATTTTCGTTTGATTTAGATTCAATGCGCTTGATAAGCATGCTAAAATCCAGAACGTGATCATATCTTAGGCAAGTCCTTGGATTAATCGTAAATTGTCCAATTTATGAATGAACGAATAATATGTTCGGTTCATCATTTGAAGATGATGAAACGATGAATGTAACACGGACTATAACGTACACTTTATCACGATGTCAGGATCAATTTTCACATAGATTAATGAAACAATTGTGCGCTACTTCAACTTTCCAAATCAGATAACAGTCGCGTTTATTTATATAATTTTTTTCGACGCTGTGAGGTGAATTTTGCACCAAGGCGCATAGATTCTTACGTGAAATTCACGTGATTGTAAAACGTACACATGAGTTTTGGAACTCTGGTGGCGCATCGGAAAATAATGAAATATATGCTCAACACGGACAACTCGATTACTACTGGAATTTCAATGACAGTCTTCGAATGGTCGCAAAGTCAAAATGAAACTTTCACAATTGTTTTGAGTTGGTGGAACAATCGTCGTAATTCAAAAGAAATTGAGAAACAAGCTGGACGCTCAGAAATAATTTGATCGCAGAGAAAAGCGAGCTAGCGCAGGGCGTAAAAGAAACACGGCTGATGTATACAAAGCGAGAAAGGATTCAAATGTATAGCGTTCGGATAGTGTTGGTCAATGATTCATCCTTGTGTTAACTTTCTCCGTACATTGACGCGCATCCAAGTTTGCTCGCAACAATCAGCTCAAAGCCTTTGTTCTTGCGAGCTGAATGCGCAAGAGCGAACTAGAGAGTATCAAATTTGGCGAAACCAATATAACAACGTCGGACTCAAAGGCGCGAAGCTCGCGAAAACAATTTGCCTGAGAGTGAAGTGGAGGAGAGAAAAAAAATATTGCATGTCATCTGAATGGCGCGCACAAAAAGTGACAACAAACAAAAGCCAACGCGGCCAATGAGATTGTTAATAGAATAAAAGCAAAAATGTGACAGCGAAGAAATGACATTTCGTTATAAATAGGAATTCGCGGTTACTCGGAGAACAAAGGGCATTGCTGTCGGGGCGCGCGCGTTTCTATCCAGGCAAACGTGGGAACCTTGCGTAGAGGGGCAGCTCGCGCGCGCGATAACGCACAGCCCGGCCGTTTGCCTTCATAACGCTAGCTAAGTCGCGTTTTCTATTTGCTCGAGCATATATGTGATGCTATCGCGTCGCTAATAACACGAAACAGTAGAAAGAGAAAGCCCAATCAAATCGCTCGCGTGCATTTTAATCAAAAGAGCATCGTTAGCGTCGCCTAATAAAACGCCGCCAGCCGCTTTATTCACCCTCAATCGCAAAATAACAAAAAACTCGCGAATGCCTATCTCGTGTATCTCACTAATTTCTCATGCTTTCCAAGCGCTCCACATTTCTCACAAGAATTTCGGCGTATCAATTGCAAATTCCCAGCCGATTCAACCGACCGCCAATCTTTTTTTCGACCAGACGTATGAAACGGATTAAGCGTGGAATTTGAAAACTCAGAGTGCAGAATGAATTGCTTGTCTGACGCTCCCCGAGAGTTTGCAATTGTACCACGCTACGTCAACCAACGATAAGGAAATGGATTGTTCAATTAGCAATTTAGATGCGACCGATTAGATAATCGGCACACATTTTTATACTCTTTAGTTTATTTATAGTAAATACTATACGGCGTTTATTGACATGCGAAAGTGATGTATATAAAAAATATGTCAATCATTATATCGATTATACTGCTTCAAAAATTCAGCTTTAAAAACAGCCATCAGCATTCAATACAGAAACTTATATTGCGCAAAAAAAGAAAACAGGAAAAAAGTTAACTATTTATATAAGAAAGGACTAAAAGAGTAGAAGCGTTTTTGTGTGATCGGGGCTCATTTAAAACATGTTGAATGTGTCTTTTGGCGGTTCGCATCAACGTTTGATTAGTATAAATTATTTTGTGTGCGCAAGTTCTTATCGCGCTGGAATATTTCGCGTTAACGAATAATTTTCACGCTACGCCGTTAATACGAAACAATTTCATACGAAATCAGAGAAGAATTTAAATGACAAGATGAATCTGCTTTGAACCATTTATTCTGTGACGACGGACGTTTTCGACGATAAAGCATTTTCAGCGTAACGACAAAGGTACTTGACAGTTACAAACGCCGTAGAGAAAGTATATGGTGGCAGATTTACAGTTCATCATTATATAAAACCGAACCCCCGAGAGCGCATTACCGCTCTGATTCCGTTATTTAAAGTGTTTCCGACCGTTAATAATAGCAATCGTTTGAACGCGCGCGATCGTTGTAATTATTATATTATTTGAATATCGTTTGTATCGAAAACGAGCGTTCCAATTTGACTTTTCCAAATGAACATGAGCGAAAAAAAAAAGAATCCTTCGGTCTTTGTGAATAAATAATATAAGGTATACGAAACGGATACTTTGTCATTTTGATGCAAACGTAACAAACAAAGTCGAATCGTTAAATGTTGCTCAGACTTGGGTTGTAGCAAGCGAATTAATATTAATTTGACGTCATTTGGGAGACAAGTTCTCGCGAAACTTTTTGTCCTCGGCTGATGGTGCGACAGATTGCGAAACTGATGGTGTGCGCACATCGACCATTCGGCGCGCAATTAGGAAATCAATCGCACGAGACGTCTGAGCGTTGATTAATGCTCGAATTTGTCAGACTGTCTCTGGCGCCGGATTGCGATCACGAAAAAGAGCTAGTGTGTGCCCGCATATCGCATCGTAGTCGAAGTCACCTGTCAGCAATTGCGAAGAGAGAGAGAGAGAGAGAGAGAGTCGGCGCGCACAATGACAATGCGCGTGCAGCAGGTTGTGAGAAATCGGTTATTATAATAAGTGGCGCGGGGGTAATGCTAGAGGAGGAACAAATCGGTGGCACGGATACGTGAAAGTGGCGAGCGAAAAGAGGTCGAGGCGCGCTTGCAACGGCCAGCGCCAACGTGCCGAGAGTGCGCAACGAGTACAAAACGAAATCTTTCTTTCTTCGGCGATCAATCGCTCCGCGCGGCAAAACGAATCTTGAGAGAAAAGAGCTGCAGTGAGGGCGACTGGAAAAATTCACGACGTTACAGCAATGCAATCGTCGGGCAAACTCGATTACGTGCGGCTAGACTAGCCAAAAGCGAACCCCTCTACGAGATATGTACTGCTCTGGATTCGCGCGGTCAAAGCTAAGCACGCTCAAAAGGACGATCGTCCCTCTTGGAGCTACGCGAAATCTGATTAACTTTCTTTCATGCATTTCTCTCTTAGTACAAGAAGCCCGACGTTTTTCGCCTAAAACGGATCGCTCTTTTTTTTTTCTTCTCATCCGCTGCTCGCTCGCTCAGACGCGCCATCAATTGCACAATCACTATAACTCGGTTCGAACTGATTCGATGAAAAGATTTGTTCTTTCGGTTACGGCGAAACATCATTTAATCGCAAACACGTTAGCTCATCGTGATCCACAATACTTGACCTCTTCTACACAATACGCATTAGCTCCGATTTTCGGACACAGAGTTCATTTTTTGTTTGTCCTTTTAAAAGTGTCGTCATGCTAGAAACATAGCATTCGAAAGTTTGTTTTGCAAACTCTGTGGATAAAATATTTGACTAATGAAGGCATCTAAAGGTTCATCAGTCATTTGTGATTTCTTAGTCAGGTGCATAATTTAACCGAACTGAAATTTCTACTTTCACCAACATGTTCTAATCACAGGTGTTGGAAATCATTTGTACGAAGGAATCGACAAATTGTGTCGTGACGATAGAAAGCGCGGATGAAGGAAAAAAATGTACGACTAGAAATGCAAATTGATCAGAGAGGGTCAAAATAGGATTAGTGTGTGTGTGCGCGGTTGACTTTTAATTTCAACAAAAACTTTCTCTCGAGAGTGCACGAAGTGTGACAGATACACCTACGACGCGTGCACACTTGAACGAGGTGACGATTCAAAAATATATGCAATTGGAACTCGGCCCGTTACAAAACTGGTCGCAAAGTAACGAGGTTAAGGCTTTCTTTAATGCGTTGATGCTGTAAAAACTGAAAGTAGTTAAACCTGATTGAGGTGCGTGTGGCTCTGAAAAGATCGGCTTTATATCAAACGAGCACGTTTTCGCACCAGACGCGAGCATACACTTTTCGACCCAAGAGAAATGATTTATTTGCGTCAAAGCTAGCTGAAGCAAAGATACAGCATGAAAAGTCAATTTCGTATTGGTCGATGCAGTTTGATGCAGTCGCGTATATCAAACGAAATAGTCATGATCGTGATGCGATAGAATCAAATTGTTGTGATTCAAGTGCGGCATATAATAATGAAACGCAGGCGAACTGCGATAAACGCGCAGATGCCAATTACATTTTGTGATGTAAGCTAGCGGTAGAATGCAAAATTATGATATAAGTGATGAGAGTGGAAACGAGTGTTTGCAGAGTTACGTCAATTTGTATGAAAATGTTATGCCACATTGTCCGTCAGATTTACGAATGCGACGACTTTTATATTATTTAAAGGCGCACCGAACAGCGTAACTTTGATCGCGATCGATAATAAATATAATTCGTAGTACGGAAGAGCGGCTGTCGAGGAATAATGCGAAAGTTATAGCGTGGCGGGTGAGCGTGCTGTATGTACTAGCGAGTCGAATAGAAAGTGAGCTGTGTTAGACAAGCTCGTGTTGAAGACGCGAGAAAAAGGCCAACGAACTGGTTCAATTGATAGACGCTACAAAAAGAACATGACGATCAAACGTCCTATAACGGCTTCAAACGTCGCAACGTCAAGAATCAACATCGCCGTCTCAATATAACAAACGCACCCGATGCAGCCATCAATGTCTCTTGATCGCGCTAATTTATATCGCGTGACATTCCAAAAGCCTCACAGCCGCCAGCATTGTCCGCGCCATATACCTATAACCTACACTTTTGATTCTCATGTCATGTGTTCTTGCAAACAATTCGGCACGTTTGTCGTCAACATATGTGCAGACAAATTTCAAACCACCGATAAATTACGACCGATTCAACAGTTGCGCGCAAAACGGTTCATTCATTCATTTATTTATTTATTTATTAGTTGAGCGCGGCTTTATTTGTCGCTCTCAGGTCAACAAAATCATGAGCAAGATTTCTATCGAGTTTCTCGCGACTCAATTTTGGTGCTACATGCAGGTATCAGTTTGCTAAACCCCTCAATCACTTTTTTCTCACCGGCTCCTTTTTGGTCGATAAAAAATTTCTCTCGTCCTGAACCATCAATTTCAGTTTGATTGATGTCCGAGAATAAAACGTATTAACGCAACAAGAATTTTCAGATTGCATCTTTTGTTTACCACACTTTATTTCAAACTTTTTGCACTCACGTTTTGATGTTAAATTAAGTATTATTTTTTCTTTCAATGTATAGACTAAAAACTAAACAGATAGTTTCATGTTCGATGATGAGACAATTAACACGCTATAAATTTACGCCAAGATGCTGTAGCGTCAATTATGTACTTGTGTTATTATCGATTTGAATTGAAAAAGCCGGTTTCGAAACTGTATTCGTTTCTCTTGACCATTCATAAATAGAAGTTTCCTTTTTTCAATTTACACGCTAACGCAATTATTTGAGATATACCGCGAACATTGTATAACGAAATGAAAATAATTTGCGACAATTATAGAGACGCGGTCGTGAAGAAAAAGAAAAATATTAAGCTGCAATTAAAATAAATTGATCATATGAATGAATGAAAATGGTATGCATTGCACCAAATATTATATAAATTGATGTAATTGCTAGATTGAATGCGATCGATTTATATAAAGAAAAAGTGGGTTGAGTAATAATAGGACTGATGCGATGATAATATGATCTATAATAGGAAAAGGATGAGAAATAATGCTTTGACGAGAAGGGGATGTTTGAGTTGGGTTAAGAAAAAGGCAGACACAAGTTGGTTGGAATAACGGCGAAAGAGCGATATGGAACAATGAATGATATTCGCTTGGGTATCACGAAGAAGCACTTTCTCTTCTGGCGGCGTTGCCAATTACTTGAAACGAGACGCTAGACTGCACTCGTAATTACACGGGTGAAATGGCGGCCAGTCATCACGCTCCGCCGCCGTGGCATATATAAAATAAGTACGATTTTGTGTGTAAACGCAAACCATTCTCACCCACGATTTTCAGACGCCGCAAAAGTTAGTTCGCTTTTATGTCTTTACTTTTATATTTGTTATTTCATGCTGTGTTTCTTGTGCTCGGCAAAAGCCAGTGTGTGTTCACACTCAAAGTGCTCGCTGACCCAAATTTAAATAGATAACCATCTTTCCTCCATTCAACCGAAACGCCACAAACTGTGCTTTTAGACCATTTAACAAAACTGACATGCGAAATAACACTCATCGTCTCAAATTATTTATTTCTTCCGTAAAATTAGATACCCAGAGAGCGACTTGAAACTACTATTCTGATAACAATTTATGATATACCGCTAGTCCATGATAATAACACTCACGTCTAACATCAATAAACAATCGAATCAGATAAACATTTTCAATGATTTATAAGTGATAAATGTACACCACGAACGAGATGCTATAACGGTAATAAAAAGATGATAGACTTATCTTGTGATAAGAGCTAATGTTTTCGCATTCTTCATCTTCCTTCTTTCTCTCAAAACAATATTCGATTAATCGTGCTTGGTGCAATGGCGCCTTTTTTAATTGCCTGGATAAATTCGCGAGAAAACAAACTGTACACGCTCAAAAAAAGAAAGCACTTACGGTAAACAGACTAAATGTTTTATACCGAGATATGTTTTGTAGAAAGTATTTCTCTCTAAGACACTTTCTTGTCTTGCCAGACTTTTTTTAAACCCATTTCTTTTTACACTAACATAACTCTATTAGTGTATGTTTTCTTTTAACCGCCACTCGCTGTATCCTATATTCAATTACATTTTCTGTTTTAACGACCAATTTAACAAACTATAAACTGAGACTTTTTGTGCACACCTGTCTCATCGCATCAAATCCCCTTCAAATTAAATTTCCCACTTTTTCAAAAACACCATACAAAATGATACTACACCATTTCCCTCTCTGTCATATATTATTTTCACATTTTCCCCACTTTTCATTATCTTTATTCATCGCCTCGTTATTATAAATTAAAAACTTAAGTTTCAATGTAAAATCATTCTTGAATATATCTCGATCAAAGTGAATTATTACATTTTTTTCAGCGTGATTAATTTTTCTGTTGCATGCTTCAAAAGGAATTGCATTTCTGCATTGTCTGAGATTCTACTATGTCATAGTGATGAAGTATATCTTTGGACTTTTTGATTACTTGTCATCAAATTACCCAACCGACATACTCATGTTATCTGTCATCATTTAATTTGTTCGTTATCACAAGTTTTATCGCAAACAATTACGTCAGTGATAATTAATTTTATAATGACTTGTTAAACAGTCAATCACGCTTGTTTACATCAATAAAAAAAACTGTTAGAGTTAAAAGTATTTATTAAATTAACAGTTCAAAAACGGTTATGTGAATAGCATCGTAGAAAACTCGTTTTTTCTCAACCATTAAAATGCAACATATTAGCAACTTCGGCAAGCCCATACTTAGTGGGAACCAAATCATCAATTTTTATCTACTTTTAACTTAATTATACTTTCTAATATGAATTATTTGATTTTGAAATTGTAAGAATAATCGTGTACACATCGTCGGTTAGTAAGTGCTTAAGAGATCCAACTAAAAATGAGATCATATATGATTTATCGTGATTTCTAGGATTATTCAACTTTTCGTTTTACAATATGTCCAATTAGAAATTATCAGCATGTAAAATGTAACAAATAATAATAAGTTTTGAGGTGAAACGTTGTATTCATGGTACAAGAGATATATAATTTGGAAGTTGGCGTAAGCATATGCGAAAATCATCATGGATGCATCGAAAAGCTGACGCAAATGTGAATTTCACATTGAAAAAGCTATTTGTATGCACAGGTGAACAAACGCACTTATCCATATATATCAATGCGAGATTATAGACACTTCTGTACATTAGATGAACATATACTGCTCGGGTCAAGTGAAAGGGCTGAACTCGATTTACGAAGCGTTTTACCGATCGAACTGATAAACCGTAAGGCAATTCAGATAGAAACTATTCACCAACACAACTCTCATCACTTTCTAATCGTCAATTTGATGTACTTCAAATAGAAGCTCATGCTCTTTCGCATAAGATGAATAACACATTAATCTTTCACAATTTATTATACAAACGACTCGCTATTTCTCAAACTCAAATTACTTCATCATTTTTGAATATTTCAAACAACAAACAATTAGTTCAAAAACTATTCTAAATCTCACATAAAGTATGATAGACAAATAGTTAGAATCGACTCCAAATTTTTGTATACCACAATTCAAAATATTCAATTTATATATAGAACTAAAACAAAACATTGCATCTTCATAACTGTTGTAAATGTTAAACGAGTATAAACTTATTTATAAGTGACATGACAAAGGTTTAGTAAACTTTACTTTCATTCTGTATTGTTTTGCAGAGACGTAGCTGTAATTCGTGATTAGCGAGTCGTCTTTGCCAAATAATTTGAAACGAGACACGCCTCCTTGATGTGCAGCTGGAGCTACTCGACTAGCTGCATGTTATGTCTAGTATGCTCAAAAATTCTTACCATTAATATTGTTTTGTTTTTCAACGTGAAAACTCAAATCGAACTAATTTTTCGTTCAATTCAAATCCAACTAAAAGAAAATGAACAGAACATATGAAGGATAGAAAACGTTATCAAAGATGTTGTGTAATAATATAAAATTGACGAGATGCACAATTTGGATTAGATCCAACCGACAGTGCTTACGTTGCCGCACAAGTTCTTCGGACTATGTTTATTAAATGATTCGCTACTTTACGAGCTGCTAGAAGGATAGTGTGTCACGTGAAACTATAATGAACAATGAATGACAAAACTGTTACATAACGGAAAGGAATTTTTAATTGATAAACATTGGATGGAGTAAATATTTAAAAAAAACTCCCAGCATATTTAATCCAAATGGGAGCGACAACACGAGCGTTAAACAATTCAGAAATGCAAGTTAATTTGGCAGACGGTTTCAAAGATACAAAGAGCATAATTAAATGTCAAATATAACGTGTCAAAAAGCGTAATTGTAAGTTAAACTAACAGTTAACGTAAATCATGAAACATTAACGCGGTAACAAATGTGCGTTTAAGACTTTTGAGACACGCAAAACACGCCCGAGAATTATTCTGGAATGCACCAGCGGCTTGAACTAAACGTTGCCCTGGCAGAGTAGAACAACGACGAAAACACTCGCAACAAGAAGACTACAGATTATAAAACAAACAACATTTTAACCAACTCCGCACAAACAATATTTTGCTTGACAAATGATGCTCCGAGCAGTGTTCTTATTTTTATTATCAAAAGCTGAAAACAGTCAGGGGATAAAAAAAGAGGATTGTGAAAAAATATTACAAAATATTCCCTTGAGAGATTGCGAGACAAGATGTTGTCTTGCAGAGGTAAATTGAAATTTATTGCTAAATCCTCTTATAAAACCATTTATCCGAGGCTGCTCGGCTACTTGGGAACGGCGTGAATTATGAACTGCAATTACAATTGAGTCACGAGTAGCGCGAGTTTAATAAAATTGTCAAACAAAACGATTAGTTTCGCGAAATTGCTTTCAATTATAATTTCGCCTTCTAAGACAATGCAAAAATTCAAAAGCATTTTTTCAACTTTTTCATGCTGTTTTAGCATTTTTAGTATTACTTCGTTCACATTACTTGAACATAAATAGAGACAGAATTTGTCGACGCTATCTAATACATTTTACCTAGCATTTTCGCACGAAAATAGAATGCAAAATAAAATTCAAAAAGAAGTAAAGAATTATCGGTTTGGACGTCGTCGAGATTAGACAAGAGTGTTTTTTGTTGCAGTCGACAATAATCAAAAAGGAAACAGGGTTTACGTAAACCGAGTGCAATATCGCAAATCGATTTCCGCTGACGTTTTTCCCAGGACACACCTATCGCGCTCAACAGTGTAATCAGCTTTGTACGTTCTGCCTGCTATCAATTATTGACAAATAAAAGGTTCAATAATATATTTGACGCGAAAAAAGATGAACAGTAAAATGAAACAGAGGATTGTGATTTAAAGCTCATATCAAGCGGCTGGGTCGTTTGGTTCTTCGAAGAAAAATAAAGTCGACAAAAAAGTCGATAATAAAAATGGCAAAAGAAAGAAAAGTACCGTTGAAAAAAGCATTGCCCTCGCAGCAGGTTGCCAAAGTGATTCGAGATAAGGGCGTGTATCCACCCCCTCTTTAAAGTGGAAGACGATGACTTGAGGGAATATCTCACGGGATTCACGTCCGACCAGAACAACGTCCCGGAAGATGACGGACCCAATAGTAAAAGTCAGAGAACAATGGATAGTGCAGCAAACTTTTTCCACCCATAATCCAGACAGAATGATGCGTTCTCTCGTGATAACACGCGTCCAACTTCTTTTTTCCATCTTTCTTATTCATTTTCATCAGCTTTTATGCGTCTCGCAACAATTCACTTTTTTCAATCCGCATTTTCAATTCCAAATCAATTTTAAATGAAATGATTCATTCGCACTATATCGTTTATACATATTCAAACAAATTGTTTTCATGAATATCATTTAATTGGAATACGACTTTTCACTTGTTTCATTACGAGCGTATAATTTCGAAGCACAATGACCCGATTGTTCATCAGCTTTTATATTCAGCTTTTCATTTTTGCTTGGTCAAATATTCTTTACTGCTTTTGACGCATTCTATTTATATAAACTAGATGATTGCTTATGAATTTAAGTTTATGTGCATAGAATATAAAACTTCAAAGTGCGAGAACAGGTCAAGCAGCCGTTACTGTCGCATAACGATTCTACTTAGTTTTTAGTTTCAAAGAGCAGAACAGAATAGCATTTCAGTAGTGTCAGCTGTTTGACCTAACGCAGAAGCAAACATTATGGACATAACCGGCTGTACTCAAAGCATGTCATTACAGAACAACTGTTTGGAACTAATTAACGCTTAGAAAGTTTTTCTATTTTTAAGCAACTTCTAGATTAAAAAAAAAACAATTGCTATGTAACAACATCAGCAGTATACTGAGTTTGTTAGCATCAATTAAAATGCAAAAATAAAGTTTCTCAGTCGTACATTAAACTTTCAAGCAGCGAATGGCAACAGAAGAGATGTCTATTTGTCAGTTCATCCGTTATTTTGATGCATCAACACAATAGTTAAATTCAATCAAAGTAACAAATAAACAAGTTGAAAGTGTGTATGTATATGTAACTGTAAAAAGTACATCTTTAACGCGACTAGGTCCGTATGTTTTCCGAATTCAACAAATCTAAGTCAAAGAATGAAACAAAATTTTAGCGGAACGACTTCAAGAAAATCAATATTTTTATATTAAATTGAAGAGAAGTGAAATGAAACTTTGATAAGTGACCTACAGGCAGTAAGAATCTTCATGCAATATTGATTTTCAGTCGGTAAAAATACTGTGTCGGTAACAAGGGAAGTTTAAGTAACAAACTTTTCGAACTAAGGACACGCTAGTGCCAAATGGGCACCAATGCTTTGATTAAAAGACAAGAAACAAATTCCTACTCTTAACACTAACCTTATTTTCGTTACAATATTGTTTTCCCAGTTTTGTATTTATTTGTATCAAATTTAAATTACGAGATAATAAGAGGATATTCTTTTACGACAACTCAAAATATTGTAATGATAAGATAAAGAGTATTATTATTTGTAAAAATTACCTGTTAAGTTGTCGAGCATGTAAGACAGCAGCTTATGAGTCCCCGATGGTTCGCCGTATATCGCCATCATCTCCTTACTAAGAGGATTTCCATGAAGTCCGAGCACTTGTAACTGAAACAACTTCCCCAACTCATACGGTAACACGCGCAAGTAATTCTGGTTCAGTAACAACTCCCTGAAAAAGTACACAAATTAATTCTTCAATATTCAGTATTAACCAATTTTGAAATGTTGTTTTCAAACTTAATTCTAAAAATGTATTTTTCATACATTCTTTATACATTTCTAAAATTTAAACTCTTTCTTGATATTTGCAATATCAAGGATTGGCGATTAAAAAAGGGTTATTAAAAATTTACCTGAGATAAATAAGATCTCCGAGTTCTGCCGGCAAGCTGCGTAGCTTGTTACTACTGAGATCCAACGCTCTCAAATTAGTCAGACGACCAATTTCAGAAGGTATCCTCTGAAGACTGTTATCATTCAAATACAGGGCAGTAAGATGAGTTAGCTGCCATAAATTCGGGCTCAGGTTCCTGATGCTTCCTGTTATCTCCAGCTCCGGCCAATAAGATTTCTTCCCAGAGTTAGCTTCCTCCGTAGACATGATCGTGTGTGTACGACGTGGGTTGGTACTTTCATACTTGTCCTTGTGATTTCGGGACATCGTAAATCCTGCAAACCCAACAACATTATTACAAACTTGGAAATCATAAAAAGCTCCTCGCTAAATTAATATCTTTTCCTTGTTATGTTCTTAAGTTTTAAGGAGAAAAACAAATGAAAATAAATTTACCGAACCGTTTCAGCTCTTTGGAGTACTCCACATACTTAATATAGAAAAGGTCTTATTGCTAAGGAGGAAAAACCAAAATGTAGTAATTTATTCAAGAAAAAATAAACAAAAATCCATCAGTTAAAAAACAACCACATAAAAAATACAAATGATACTGAACAAACAAATTATGAAAACATGACTCTGAATTTTGATAAGTAAGTAAAGGCCAACAAGATGATTAAAGGCAGGTAAACAATGAGTGGTTTTTAATGAATGCGCAACCGAGTTTATTTTTTGATAAAATTCACAGTTCCTAAACATAACCTAGTGTTTTCTCATACAAACTTGAATTTTTATAGTAAAAGAATTAACGTAAACATGACAAGTCTATTCGTGTAGATACTTATTCTTGTTTTATAATTACTTTACTTTTTATTACTTTTCAAGACCAAACAAAACGAAAATTCTTATTGACATTTGATGTTAAAACGAAATACAGATAATCTTGAAACGTTTAAACTTCGATCAGTAATGACAAAATGACTGATTAAAATAACAGTGTATATGGAATTTTGTTTATAACATTAGGAACCGTACCAAAGCTAATCTGAATGTCAAACGACAAAGGAATATAAAAGGGTTATGTTGACACCAACAACGGTCTACCAATCACATCAATCATCCGCTTTAAATCCCAAAAACTGATGATTCCTGGACTAAACAATAAAAGTTAAAAACTTTTTTTCTCTTAAAAACCCAGTCACTGTATTTATAACCTAAATTGACGTCAAGCGAAGTACGTAGACAGTCGGTGAAAAGCGCGAACCGATCCTAAATGAACTAAATGTGCATTTACCACAAAACTTTAACGATCAAACGAACAAGCGAAGTCGAAAAAAGCCGAACGGCATGAAATTTCGTTGACAACACTCCGCGAAGATCGAATTGCGCGATCAACTATCACTTGCGGCTCCAAAAGCTCTGGATCGCTAGGTTCCCACTGACAGTTTCTTCCGTGTTGATAATTGCAGGACGGTTCAATTACCTTCATCTACTTCTTGGCAGGCAAGAGGCACTCGGGGAGTTGTTTCAGACTGTATAAGATCGCGTAAACAAAACTGCTTTGACAAACACAAATATCCACCATTTATCAACTGCACCGACTGCTGCTGCACTGGATATTGCAACGCATTCTCATTGGTCGAGCACCGAACATTCCCGAACCGATCCGACCAACTTGTTCTCTGTCTCACTCCCACGCGTTCTAACATGGCGCGTCTCTAGCAGATAGCGCCACCTATCTTCTATTTCTCTCTTCCAGCTGAAAAAGAAAAAGACAAAATCAGACAACCGTTTTACATCACACACAATATACATTTCGCACTGTCTGTCCTTATTGATAGATGGTTATTGAAAAAGGATAAAAAGTTGGAAAATTTTTCAATTAGTGTAAATCAACAATTAGAGAGCCATTTGAACAAAGAAACGAATGGTGCTTTTTTATAAGAAATGAAGAAAGTGTAAACAACTGAGATGATTAGTGTTGAAATTGACGGATAGAGTTGTAACAAGTCGTGTCGAGTGCAACCAATGCATGGTGTAAACACTGTCTTGTGCAACCACGGCAAGTGTTTAGCTTGAATTGAGTAAACGGTTGTTTGCAATTTGCAATCGTACGAAGCATAAGTGGCGATGTTGTACTGCTAGTAAATTCGGTTATTTTACTCGGAGTTTACTGTTGTTTGTTGTAGGATTTTGTGCACCAGGCCCTGACATTTGACAATTGCGAACGAAGAGTCACTGGAAGTGCATCAAGTTGTAAGTCACCAACTTATTTGATTTGAGTTCCAATGTTAACCTTTTTCAATCATTAGACATTGTTTGTTCAGCAATAGACTAATCATCTGTAACATTTTCAGTCACACACGTCCTTGCAGTGAACTTGTTGCAATGTTATTACCTGCGGATGATTGACATAATCTGTGTCCGCTGCATACAGTAGATCCATTAGTTGCATTGTGAGTATCGTTTGTGTTTGTTTTCAGTAATCCTTTAGTTTCATTCCATGTTCTTTTATTGCTCTGTTGAAATAAATAATGTAAAGCTAATAAGTCTGATAAATAAATCAGTGGTGTTTAGAAAAGAAAGTGTTGCATAGCAATGCACAATTTGCGCAATAAATGCAACGATTCACTCTTGACTTGTGCTCGACGCCATATCCAATAGTGCACACTTTTTGTTCTCATAATAAATAACAATTAGCCGATACAAATCCACTAATAGGATTAAATAGTTTAAAAGTTTACATTACAGGTGCAGACCAGTTGTTTCCATATAAACGTTTTGTGACATTTTTGAAGTAGATGTTGAATCAAGGTTATTTGGTCGCACATTATAACATAATGGCAAATTCAGACGGTGCATGCTAATGAACGAATTTAAATAATTTGGAATAACGAAACTGTTTTGTTTTCATTTTATATATCGTTTGTTTCTGCAAAAATTGAACAATTTGAGAAAAAATGAGATAAGAACATCGTTTGAATTGATATTTGAGCTTATTGTATAATTTGTTCGTTTCAGTTCACAAAACTGTATATAAGTAAGGTCATCAGTATAAGAAAACTATTCCATGACTTCAACACCCAATAAATCGTAAGTACTATTGAACTATTAATTTGTCATCAGCTGGTTTTATTCTATCAGAGTATTTGAACTGAAAAATAGAAGATTATTTTATACGACATTTCAAATGATAAATGATCTTGACTTTTTGCACATTTACTGCTGGTTAGAAAAAAAATTGCATTGTGAATTCTGAAGGTTGTTATAAAGACAGTTAATTCATTCCGTTGGTTTTCAGGTTAGAAGTAGAAAATGACAATTTTAGAAGAAGAAAAAAATGTGGATGAACAATTGGCTCCACCTCGGAAAAAACTCTGTCTGTCGCTGTCAGGACGCAATCGTTTTGCTCGACCTCAAACAGAAACTGAACCAACGTTGAAAAACGGACAACCCACTATAAACACAGTCGATTCATATGGTATAATTTGATTTACATTGTATCAATTAAATCTCACTGAATTCAGGACAATTATGATAACTAGAAAATTTAAAATAAAAAAATTTAAATATATAGTTCAACTTTATTTCATTTAGACGAAAAAGTTTAAAATCAATCGATAAAACGGTTGAAAGTATGCATGTTACTATATTGAACAATAATATATCTGCTCGATATTTAACTGTTAACCTTTTCAGTCCTAAATTATACATCTACGAAAGGTATCATTATTTTTCTTGGCACGATTGAAAAAAAGTTGTATGTAAAAACTTTTTCAATGATATCGAATTACTTACATCAAATTTCAAACATATTTGAGTTTTGATATGACCAGTTTCTATCAAAATTTGAGTGACACATATTTAAGAAGAAATAAACTTTGTTGACATGGTATCATCACAATAAAATATTTTCCATCCGTGAAAAATGTCGCGAAGTAAAATATATCTTTCGTTTTTCCAACGTATCATCGACAAACTATTAAAAAAAGCAACATTAAAAATGAATTGTTTTATGCAAAGAAAAGATGTTCAAGGTAAAAAAGAGGCAATTTAAAACACTGAATAAAAGCGCGAATAAACTGAAATAGTTGTTGGAAATGAACTAATAGAGATGTGATTTTACAGGTGCAGACAAAATGTTGAACGGATGTCGAAATCAACCAGCCGCTTATCAAGATTTAAATTATACCACTGATGAAGCGAATGATAACTTCCGAATAGCATCTTTGTGCAACCTTGGAAACACATGCTTTTTGAACAGTGTTTTATATACTTTGCGATTTGCACCTTCCTTCTTGCATAATTTACATCATTTAGCAACAGATCTGAACAGTTTGAATGATAAGAGTAATCAAACGAAGGTCAGTATTGAATATCATCCGTTATTCGCTTTGTTATGTTCAATTTTCAGCTTATCAATGAAAAAGCTGATAAATAATCACGCTCATGATTTTCAGATAAAGTCAAGTTCTCTTGGTAGGACCGGAGTACCGCTGACAACCAGTGGCAGTCGCAGTTTGAGCAGTAAAGATCTTCTGACTTTTACAAGCTCAGTTGGCGATACGAACAAATCCAAAATTCAGTATGCTACTGAAAAATTGCACGACTTGTTTAAAGCACTACGGATAGCTGAAGTCAAAGATAACACTGATGCTTAT
This sequence comes from Telenomus remus, assembly GCA_020615435.1. NCBI lineage: Eukaryota > Metazoa > Arthropoda > Insecta > Hymenoptera > Scelionidae > Telenomus > Telenomus remus. The sequence continues at coordinate 8,212,498 of CM036345.1, read as the reverse complement.
CAACCGGATGCCTTTCTTCAAGCTCTCAGGTAAAACTTTAATTCAACAAATACCAATAAAACTTTGGATAAAAAGAAATAATATTAATAAATAATTGTATGATTTTGCAGGGAATTGAATCCTTTTTTTGAAGGCAACCAACAGCACGATGCTCATGAACTTCTAGTCTGCTTACTTGACAACATTAGAGAAACATTTCAGTTGTTAGTAAAGCAAAGGGAAACTTTGTTTGGCCAACGAAACCGAAACTCTGACAGCGGTGTAGACAGCATAGTCGACTCTCAACCAGAAAGTAATAACGCTGCTAAACGGAACACTCGAAAATCGTTAAAAAAGAAGAAATCAAAAAACTTGAATCAAATGTTACTCACGACGAATTCGAACGGCGCAATTCAATGCAAACCTGTGGAAAATGGGCATGTGGAACATCAGCAGAGCAACGGCAGCATCTCAGTTAAGCAAGAGAGCAGAAACTGTTTCATCACTGAAGACTTCGAGGGTGTAACTTTGATAAGAACCACTTGTATAGAATGCGAAAATGTTACCGAGACAAAGGAACGCTTCAGTGACATTTGTGTCCCGATTGAAACCGATTGTTATATGGATAGTAGCGGTAGGTTTATCTTTCTTCTAAATTAAATAATGACTTTCCAATTTTGGAAGACAAATTTCAATGAGTTTTTTTATTCTTTAGATGCTGACAAAAATTTAAGCGACGACGAAAGGTACAAAAAAGCCGTAGTAACTAGCGAACTTTTATGCGGAACAGAAAAGTACTGGTGTTCCATTTGTCTGCGAAAAAATGAAGCGAAACGAGCAGTTTCCTTTCCAGTGCTTCCTAGACTGCTTATTCTTCAGCTGAAAAGATTTTCCACCACAGTTGGGTAAGACATTTTTTAATTTCATTAAACAATTGAAAAAAAGGAATATTTAACACTAGAACTACCACAATTCTTACTCTAACTCCTTTGTAGTTCTAGGTAACTTAAATCAAAAATTTTAAATTCAAACAATCAAATCAATATCTGCCGCTAAAAGTATATAATCTGCAAAAAACTGGACTTCTTAGAAGCGTTTTCAGTTAAAAAGGAACAAATTTGTTCCTGTGGTGGTTCTAGCGTTAAAGAAATATTCGAAAAATGCGAATAAATCATTCAAGAAGGAAGGTACTAAAAAGTTGTAACAGTTCCACAGAAAAGAATATCAATTACATGCCAACGCCTCAGATCTTACAGTGCTTTTGCGTGGATTGTTGCAACGAATCTCAGCGAAGCACGTCAGGTGTTCGCGAGTCGCGGCATACCTACAATCTCTACTCGGTAATCATGCATCAAGGTGTGACGATAACTGCTGGCCATTACGTGGCGTACACCAAACTTCCAGAAGCTTCAGCTTACAACGAGTATCTAAGTTGCAACCGCAACAATAAGCAGCAAGCAAACCATCAGGCTGAGAGCAGCTCGGTCGACAAAACCCGCAAAGCGAAACTTTTTTGCAAGTTTCTTCGCCATAAGCAAAGCACCAACGAGACAAAGGAGCAGCCCATGCGGACGGGTTGTCGCGGCCTGGAATGTTGCGGCGTCTGTCAAGAAAAACACGCCGGCTCTTGGCTCGAGTGCGACGATGAGGCTGTACGTATCATTCCTTGGCAAGAGCTTGAGGACAAATTAAAGCCCAATCATAGAAACACAGCCACTCCGTACCTACTCTTCTACGTCAGATCCACTACATAAAAGCATTCCGTCAGATACGTCGCGTGTCTCGTATACCTTCACTACTAAACTCCGCTTTAATCTTACTGCTATTTAAAAACTGTGTTGCCAAACGGTCCGATCCGCAAACAATCTTTCATTTTTTTTTTTGAGGATCATTTCCGGTCTCACCGTATCAATGTTTCTCAAATACGTTTGTCCTTGTCTCAATGGTCTTCGATATCTTGTCTGTTATATTTGTTCTCGTTTTCATTACAATTCATTGTACTTGCATTTTTGCCTTGAACCGATCATGCTGATTCGATCTTTAATTTATTAAAAGTAAAAGAATTTTTTTTTAAAAAAAATTGACTCGCAAAAAAATTTCTCATGGTTAATATCAAGTTTGTGTATGAAAACATGTAGAAACGTAAATAGGCGCTCATAGTCTGTGATTTTACTTGTTCTAAGATTTGGGCCATACCTGAAATTCCGTAGTGAGATAGCTGATGGTAGACTTACAAATTGCTTTGAACAATTGTCAACGAGTTTCATCTTGAAGATTGTGAGAAAATTATTGTAGGTCTATTTTTTATAAAATCGCAACAGACTGAAAACAATTAATTGGCCAAAATATAATTTAGATATGAGAAAAAGTTTTGGTTTCTATAAATCAAAGTCTCTCCTATTGTATTGGCCAATCAAACTTTTATAACCTTTGTTTTTTTCTGCTCGTTCGATCGTTTACATGATTCAAACGTTTGACTGTGTCAGACAGTGGATATAAACAAGATCTGTACATTTTGCAGGCCTGTAAGGAACCAACCTGAAATTGAATGCGTTCCATTATAATAGACTTGAAAAACATGCAATTTATACATTGATTCACGATATTGCAAGTTTAGATAAAACATCTCTATGTGATGAAATCTCTTTCTATCATCTGAATGTCGACAATTTTTTTGTTACTTGAAATATTTTGTATAAATTTGCCTCTTTTTTTATTCAAATGACTGACTTTCTGATGAATTATATTACGGCAATCTAAGCTGGAATGTTAACAATTTAAAAAATATTTAATTCATTTAAAATTTGCATAAATGTGATTTCTTTATAAATATAATAACAAAACGCTTCGAGTACTGTTGATCCGTGAAATAACTATGCCCTTGCGCAAATTTATACTGTAACATTTATAAATGTCCTTCTGTTTTGCCACTTTGATAGTATGTTAATGTCAAACATGTGACATGATTTATGAGTACGGATGGATTACTTTTCAAAATTCAGGTGAATCTTACAAAATTCAATATCATAGAAATGTCGTGTGAGTAGTTTTATTTTTTGTTTATTCAACCGATGTACTTTAATCTTTATGATCGAAGTAAAAGCAATTAAATTTGAAAAACAATCTCAAGTTTTACTAAAAGATCTTGCAAACTATTATTTTTTGAAATAACAATGATTCGTTTAGAACCAGTACAATCTCATATGATATGAATTAGCAGTATTTAACAATAGTAAATAATTAGAGATGGTGATTTTCATGCTTCCATATAAGTCAAATAAACAGGGTACTGCGATTAAGTGGACGCTTTTGTATAACAAAGACTATCAACTTGTAGAACTTTGATACAAATAGGTATTCTGTAACAAAAGATAATTTTTAAAAAGTTTTCTATCAACTTTTTTTATCGTAATGTTAAAAAATACTGAGCAAATAACGGCCTACACTAACATTCAATTGAAAATTTTGCTTTTCTATCAATCAACAGACTTTTAGAGGTTCGTGTAGACTATACAGTTCTGATTCTATGTATGAGAACATTGTTTTCAACCAAATAAATTTACTCGATCGAAGGCCTACTCAGGAAATTCTTCCATACACTGTGAGCTGATACAGCTGAAAATGATGTTTCGAAAATCTATTTTATCACAATGCATATGATATAAAAATATCTCATGCGATGATTTTTCATGAAAACGTGATTCAATGTTGAAATTGCATTTCTCACTTTATAGTGTCAATGATATTTCTTATTAAATTGTCAGATTTGGCTTACGATATTGGTAATGCTTGAACAAATGTAATGAAGAATGAAATAAACAGTTGACATTAGCATGTGAGCAAAGTATACAATTAAGTCAATTAAAGTGAAAATAAAAAAAAACTTGTACGATTATTTGTGATAAATTGTAATGTTAAGAACACGACAAACAGTTTGAAAAGTAGAAGATGAATTAAAGTGGTGTGTTTGTCTGACAACGGAATGTTTAATTTCATTCTAAATTGATTTTGGTGGCGTTTAAAAATGTTTATCGTTGAAAACAACTGGAATGCATGGACACAAGTGTTCAAAATTGTGTTTGCACAAAGTTTCTCAATTGCGCGACATATTTTTAAGCCTAAATAAGAGCCTTTGTGAATGTACATCCATTAGTGGCTAGAACAAGTTATATCCAGATATAATAATACTCCATTTATTTGATTTATATTAATAAAGATAGAACCGGCGCGTTGCTGATGGCGAAGCTATGTGAAATCTGTAGAAACTGACATAGTAATATTATGTATATAGAAAAGTGCATAATAACATCTTTTGACCTGTATATATGGCATTGAAAGCAAAAATATTTTTCTGTAATTATGAAGATATCTTGCATTGCCGTTATTCATTAATAAATAAGTAGAGACATTAATCGTTGTTTCATTTATTTCATGCCCAAAATAATGACGATTCGCAAAGTGGTTGTTGAGAACAAATGTCAAACTTTTAAAGAGACAGACGATGAAATAAAAATGAAACATATTATGTACATTGAGCTTGCCTTTTCTATCTTTATCCTGTCTGTATGCATATCTTGGTATTTTCTCGCGAGTCTTTCACACCTAGGGTTCATTGATCTTGACCCGAGGTTAAGATTGTTCAAGGTACGATTGAACTTTTCTCTATGCTATCGGTCTACACTTCTTGAAACAAGACTACACTTCCTGTTACCTTGCACTATCGCAAGCCGAACAACAGATTAATTAAAAAAGTGATCAATTACAAATTGTATCATGTAGATCATTCGTTTTAGTACGATTGTTAGAATTGAAATATTTTTCGCTATTTTGCAAAAAAAGTTGTGAATAAAAATTAAAAGAGGAATGTATAAACAATAGAAAAATGATTCTAGTTGATAGGTCAAGATGCTGGGCACACTACTTGTTGTATATGGGAACCTAAATTGAAAAGCGCAGATCAATATTGATTTTGCAAAACTCCTAACACAAGGAGAGATTCAAAGACGTCAAGGACTTGCTCGCGAGGTAAGATTATTCCTAGTCGAAACAAAAACATTTCACAGTTATTTATGCGATGTTTGTCAATATTTTTGCATCCGCGAAGATACTTGAAACCTGATTTTGACACAGGTTGACACTTTTTAATCACCCTTAATTGGACATCTGGATTTAGACCGGTTGTCAGGTTTTGCGCCCCGAACAGGTGCGCGACCTGTTCATTTTCTCACATATCCATAAATAGCCGACAGATAACAAACTCTGTATGAACACACTTTTTGTTAAAAATATTTTGCGAAAACGTTGACGATCAAAGAAAAATACCAATTTTAATAGTTCTGCGACACGTCTAATGCTTTAATTATAAGCTATCGATTCTCATTTAAAAAAAAAGTATTCCAATTAAAGCTGGTTTTTCTGAAAAATCAAATTGTAAGTGGGCTCGAAACATCGTTAACACCAACGCTTATGACGAGAATATAAGTGGTTGTCATTTTGTTCTTTCACTCAAATTTATGAGACCTGAAAAGAATCGCAATTTTTGACGAAATCCGCATTTATAACACTAAATTAAAATGCAATACATAAAATTCCAGTAAATAACAAGTGCAATCTAGACTGATAATGAACGAGTATGTATTTACGATAAAGTAAGAAGAAAAAGAAATGAAAGGAGGATAGAGATCAAATGATGTAAATCTGTGAGGCATCATTGTGTACTTGAATATAAGATATCGTAGTAGCCCAATTAAGCGCTGGTAGGTGGCGCAAATTAAGCATTCATAAAAACGTGAGATTCGTGAGCAATTAAGCACTCGATGGGACGCTTCAAATGATGGGATAAAGACACTCGAAGCAACGATCGACGTCTGGGCAGTATATTTGTATTCAGTCGCGCGCATTATGCAACATCACCAACTCGCGTTCTGACAGCCATTAAATACAATCCACCTTCATCATTTATGTAGCCCGCCGTGCTCGGAATAATAAGAGCCACAATTCAAGATCAAGTTCATGATCGGGCACTCGCACAAAATTCCAACCGATTCGTTACACTGGGCCAAGGTCCTTTGTATACAAAATTTCGCTCAGTTTTATTTTTGAGCACGCCTCCTTATATTATAGGATTGCTGCCGGGTGCGTTGACCCTATCGTAACCGAATTTTTACAACGATCTTATCAGCCGACTTAACGATAATTAATTTTGGCCCTGTCAAATATTTAGAGAGCGCCGATGAGTAATCGAGGCTGCGCATTTGAATAATGAAAAAATAAACGCGCGCACATCTAAAAAGGCTACTTCATTTTGAGCCGTACCGTTAGCGAGCATAATTTGTTGACTCATTGCGCGACCAAAAATATGTAAATGGGCTGCAGCGCAGTTTGTTATATAAACAAAAGCGTCAATGTATAAATATACGTTTAACTGCGTCCTCTTTGTGGAGGAAAAAAATGCACCCACCGTGACGTGAATTTTCTGCACCCATTCAGATATAAGCACAAACGTGACTTGGGTTTGCTGATGGCAAGCTCACGAGCGACGTAACTGAAAGTGTTATCAGGCGCGCACACATTATGTCTCCCTCGCCCATTAATTCTATTATTAATTAACGCGTGTCTTTCATATATATATATACCAGAGTGTATACAACTATATACTGTTAGATACAAATTTCGTAAACGTTGCTCCGATAAGAATTTTCGCAATCCAATTTGAAGCATTATTATTTAGGCAAGCAAGCGGAACAGTTATGAGTTGACGAAAAAATGCGATTTTGCTATTTACATATCTGATGTAGAGAGCATTCTTTCAAATATGCAATCTACATTAATGCATCTAAATGTTGGTCAGGCTTCTGCTGAAAAAAGATCAACTCAAATAGATCGTCAAACTGATTATAAAACATTATCATGCCAAAGTTAAGGGAATACCCGGCTTTGTACGTTTACTTCTCATGCTCCGTTAGTCTGGATTAACATTTTCAAAAAGTCCGACAAAACCGCGAGTCGATTCTGTAACCGAGAAATATTGTTCATTTCACATATTATATTCATCTTCCTTGAACGCTAGTACTTTTGTTATTATTATTCAATTATAGGGATATCACACTTCAATTAAGAGTTTTTCAATCAAGCGTGTTACATAATTAATTAAGTTATTAACCGTATAAGACATGATTAAATTGAATCACTATGCAGCAACATGAAATCGATGTCGTGTAGCAAATTTTCATGAGATAATATCTGATATCAATGGCATTCCTGTTAAAGTCATTATTTTTACCATCATAAAATCAAATTTATTCTTATGATCACCTTCAATTAGATTGAGACTTATTTGCAAATCAGGATGATTGACTGCAATTGAATTTATTTTCGCAATAAACATCGAGCCCCAATGTATTCAATCGCAGTGTCGTTTGATGTGTAACGGTTCTATTAATAAAGAGTAAAAAAATATGCTGATGCTGCATTAAAAGTATACGCGAATAAGCCATGGTCCATATTGGACCATGTTCAAAAATTGTAATTAAATTTTGAAATTCTGATGGTTATTAATTAGGTTGATTAATTATTTCATCATTGGCATGAAAAATAGTTTGAATAAACAAGCTTTTAAAGTATGATAAAAGCGAAATGCAAAATAGCGAATTGCGACACGAGTATTTGTGTTTGGTATAACGGAATCTGATTTTTGAAGCACATATTCTGAATAAAACTGAAAAAGGGTCGTCTCGTGCAACTGTACCTACTTTATGAACTTACACGCGTGCGAGGTTTATCTTTACGTTGGATTCATATCGGAATCAGAGAGTAAAAGCTTCATTATCAATTTTACACTAAATCCGGAAACGTTCTCAGTATCAACGCGTGTGAACTCGACATTGATTGGTCAAACTCTATATACTTCCGTCGATAGTGGGAACATAAGCTAAGTGAGAAAAGGTAACGGTCCAGCTCAACTTTTGGAATAAAAACCCTTATAAACTTGATACAATCTTGTAAGCGATAAACTTTCAAACAAAACATTTCAATTCAACTTTTTAATTTAACTTTAATAAACAACAACGAGAGCCATAAGAGACTTTTCACTCTACTTACAAACAAATGTCAAATAAAAATTCGAACGAGCAAAACGTGTAGGAAATGTTAATATGCAAAAATAAAAGGTTCCCTTGAATGGCTTCCTTTCTGGATAATAATTCAATCTTTTATGGCAGCCTCGGGATGTTAGAGCTTCGGTATTTTTGATATAAGAATAACTGCGATGAAAGTTAAGAGACCCGAGCACGAAGATGCAACAGCAAGCAGAAACATTGAGGAAGACGCGAGTGCCGAGTTATAAACAGGCTTAGGGCTTGATTGCGAGCGGCCGTTTGCTGCGATAACCTGTACTTTTCGATAACAAGCCAATGATAAAATACTTGCGCCACACAATCAAAAAATTACTATCTCTCTGGCTATGTACACATGCGCGACAATCCCAACATTAAATAAACCCGCCAATAATGATTCATTGTGCTCCATGCTTCAAACAACAACAATTATTATACAACGAAAAACCGAAACACTTGATATTTGTTGATATTTAAAAGTTGTTAAGTCATTAAGTAAATTGCAAATTAAAAGTGATTTATTCTCTTCTTCACTTAGTTAAGAATTTTTCAAGCCGGGGTTTTTCCTTTTTATTTTATCCTTGGATGTGTATCAGTTTTCCAAAATCGATTTGGGTTTTTATCAGATTGCAAAAAAATCTTGGACGCGAAAATGAGCGACGATTTAATAGATGACGTAATGAATCGTGAATGATGATCGGAGGTGAATCGGTTATTAAAATGCCATCATCGTTAGAAATCTCACATCTTATATTGTGCGGTGTGATGGTAATAAGTTTGCATTGATGCATCTATCAACGTTTTCATAGACTTTTGACAAACGTAGATTTGTCGACGTGATAGATCAGTGAGTCACTTTTTTCATAAAATGCCTAACATTTGTGTTGTTTGCCGATTTGAATTTGTGATACCCTTGGATGATGAGAGATAGAATGAAACTATCGTATGACACATAACACGTGTGCTTGAATCCTGGCGCCGCCGACCACAGCCTGTGCCCGCAGCCTTACGTCCATTTTCACAGTTAATGTAATTGCATTGAAAACCGCTGGCACGTGTTTCACGGTCGCCCACTGCTTTCTTAAACGCGACTCGCTCTCGCACCTCAATTGGCTATATCACACTTTGACATCTGCATTTTATCTTTTGCGTTGACAGATTTTCACTATAAAAGTACACTTTTTCTCTCCAATCAAGCAAATTACATTCTTTTGTTCTGCTTTATTTTTTTTTACCAGCACTCAGCTTACTAATGAATTTTACCGTGCTGATTATAAAAAGCAAAAGTTAATCAAGTTTTACTTTTATCCTAGATGTGCGCAAAAAGTATATTGATAATCGTGAATAATAATTTTTACATTTTATTTCATTTTATTGTATATGGTCTGAAATCGAGCTCTTCACGCCGGCTGTTGATATCTATCTCAATCCAGATATATAATTAGAGCTGAGTAGCCCCGTTACCCCGTTCGAAAAGTATAACCGTGTAATTTGAGCTTTTCTTCCTCTTGTTGTTCACATGAATAATCGATATTCATATCAATCATTTTGTTGGCATGCAACAAAGACAAAATAAATGACAATTTCTTTCTCCACACGAGACCAATTTTAAACACATCTTATCGCATCAATTTTATGGAACAATAACACGTGTATGAATATATGGGTCAAGCGCGTTTTTGCACGGAACCAAAATCGTGTTATGTATTTTGCATTCTCTACAGAAGAAACTGGACAAAACATATAAAGTCTACATCGAGTATATAGAGTATATGGCGTCTTGAATTGCCATCATTTATGAGATTGTTGCTTTTCAGAAGAAACAAGTCTGGTGTGATCCGAATACCTGGACTCCCGCCGATATCATTCAATGTAAATCATTTGTTAGTGAGCCGAGAAATCACAAAAATAAGTGTCAACTACTAAAAGTTGAGACTCTAAAACTTAGCCATCAGTCCTTTTATCTTGATTGAACTAATTATTGTAATATTGAAATAAAACTGAATATCAGCAATAATTATTAAAGAGAATGGCTCTCTCAAGGAAATTCAAAATGTTCAATTTTGTTTTCACATTGATTGAATATGTACAAAATTTGAATTTTATTTATGACTGAAATTGATTTCGCGTGTCAGTCAGTTTTTTGTCAGCCTATGAGATCACGTTTCTGAAGTGATTCTTCATATGAAAATACTGGATGAAAATCGTGCTGCGATTTGTACAAGAATTGTTGAAAATAGCTCGCCAACTTTTTGCGTCAATATCGAAGCAGCGCCGCGTCAATCACTAAATACAAAACTAGAGTGCGTCGCAAGAAAGACGGGATAATACTTGCGATTGGACGGCATAGTTTGGATTCTTAGACGGTGGTATTACTGTAATTATAGTTAAATAAAAAAAGCAATCGTTCGTAAAGCGAGCAAAGAAATGCATTGGGGGATCAATTAGAAGCTTTTTGTTGTGTTCGTGACATTCATGGGAATGCACTTGATTGTTTTATTTGGATGTCAGCGCAATTGCCAATTGCATGTCGCGAATATGCTAATCAAACGAAATTCGTATCAGTGTTACGCCAGATGCATATTCATTTAAAATCGACTCGCCGGCAAAGATGGAATATTTTAACGGTTCATCTGTTATTCGCGTAGAGAACAACGGTCGCAAATAAAGATCGGCCAGACGCAGCTTCACACCTCCGCTGATTGTACTAACAATCGCGCCACGATTCGATCCTTTCATTTTTGCACGCGATCCATCTGATAAACTGAAATTAGATTTTACGACCAGCAGCAATCTCAAATTCATTAATAATCCCACTGCCAACTATAGTCCCGAGCTGCCACAATAAAAACAACTTGCCTCCTCTGATTGCAATAATTCATTTTATACGCAACAAACAATGATTTCTCTTACAAAAAATCATTCCACTAGAGAACAAATATGAAGAAACATTCAATGTTTCGTCTCATCTCATTTATAAAGAATTTTCTTACATTTTCAAACCAATTAAACATCGTAAATAATATCCGATGAGAAAAATAGAAAAATAAAAAAAAAAACTAATCGCAGAACAAAAATAGATTGAATTTTTTCAATTTAGATTTGTATGAATGTTTCTTCTGGCAGTAATAAAAAGGGATAAAAACGCTTTCACTATCTGCTAATTGAAATCCATGTTAAGTCAATCAATTAGTTAACTAATATAACACCATGAAATTACTCGACCAAATGAACGGCTGTTATCTGGTTTACAGCACACAAGTATCTAAATCGATGCATTTCTCCAATTACGTTTGCTGAAAACCCCTGTATAAGGATTTGCCACATTTACATACCTTATAGCTTGCAGTTGATGGAATTCTTGAAGAAAAACAAAACGCAAGGACGGGTACATTGTCTCATTAAGAAGGTATATATGTTTTTAATGTGCGCTATGATAAGTAGTAGTATGATAGAATTTTAATTGCTGAATTATTGATTGTTACGAGTTTAATGATTACTAATAAGCATTTCTCATCGATTGCAGACACAAATTTTATTGTTATTTTAACATTCTGCCATCAATCTGCGCGTTGTTCATTTAGTAATAATCTAATTTTGATCATTGTTTTGATAAATTTGGCGGTTTCTTGATGTATTTGACTTGAAAGTGCATTGAAGCAGAACAATTATGGGACGCCCTGTATAAGGTATCATCAATTTTCAGTTACACTCCACGGTCGGTGACTGTGATAGCCGCGACAATGACACAAAAAATCTAAACACTTGAATAAGATTGATGGAGCTTAGCGCGCTGTGATTGCTCCACAAAAAGTTGCCGTTTCAAAGAAAGAGTAATTGTCAATTTAACTTTTGGAACCAATTATGAATGAAAATTTAAAAACAAAAACCTAAAACACGTCATGTGTTATGCGGAATTGAACGAATGATTGTAATTTCATGAACTCTGAAGACGAAATTTGTATTCGAAGATTTCAGGTTTTTCTTATTCTTGTAATACGCGTTACGATCTTGATTCAAAGATTATTCTTAAATCATGCCTAATTGCGCGTGTACGTAATTATGCAAAAAAGTGCATCCGCGCTTGCAGGGAGAAATAATTTAGAATGATGATTCGCGCGACTGCAAAACATCAAAATAATTTGACGTTCGTAGCAAATACTTGAATTAGAAGCGGAAGCAATACAAATAACTTGTCAAAATAGCTGTTGTGAGGAGGCTATAATTTGATGCAAATCAAATGACTTATAATTAGGGCTTCAATAATTAATATTGGCTTTATGGTGTCGGGATGAAAATAATGTTGTCGTCGTGTGTACACACAAACCAGCCAGACAAATATACATATATATATATATATATATATATCTCTCTGTTAACATTTTGTCTGCGAACTTGATTCAAAGAATTCGATTTTTCGATGTATCAGCTATGCAAATGTATACTTTTTTTCGTTGCCTGCGACATGAATAAAAATCTGATAGATGTAGGTGATGATAACGCGTGATGTGTCAGCGATTGCACGTTTTACACTGATTGCAAGAATTTAAATCTTGATAAAATGTGTGTTCGCGGAGTTCATTTCTATTTATATGAGAAAGTGAATATGCTCGCAAGAGTACAATATACGCGACCAGAAAAATGTACGTGCCATCACTTTTAAGGCAGTGAATCTGCATTTCAATTAATACTCAATGTCAAAAAATATTTCATCGCCGATAAATCTTCTATCCCACGCATCGATTAATTTGTTTAACACTAACAATTTTTGCATTTATTTATCACAGCAATAAACTTTGTGTACTCATAAACATATATACCGTTTTTCAAGGGTAGAGTATCTCATTGGTGGATGGAGGTGAAAATGACAGAAAGATGGAAAATCCATTCAATGATCGATTTTAAACAGAAGAATTCCTGCATCGAACGAATAAATCGCATAAGTGTGGAGATATCTCGATACTTGACACCAAACATCTCACACGTCATCGAGCATCTCTTAGCTATATTGTACTGTACCCTTTTTATCCATTCTTTCAACTGGTAGAAGAGACCTTGACTCATTCAGCCAGGTTCAGTTGTTTTGCAAAATTTTCAGTTCAACAGTCATCACTGACGAAGGTAAGAAAATGAATTAATTATAAAAAAGAGAAGAGCTTTGAGTTATGAAATCAAATTCTTTTTCTAGAATATAAAATTTCAATGTCAGATGATTGTGTGCTGATAAATTTTCCGTACTTCAATATGAGATTCGATTATTGCAATTAGTCATGATAAACCAGATGTGAGGTGTGCGATTATTGCAATTTGTATAAGTATAAATTCTTCACTTTTGACTTACAGTGAAGTTGCGAATTTTTAATTTGCTGAATAGTAAGTGGTGTTTTTGTTGTTTCCTCTTGAAAGATAAACATGTCTCGCGAGATATTTTTTGAAGTCAAAGACAATTATTATTCTGAACAGAAAAGAGACAATATTCTTAACTTGGTCCAACTCAAAGTAATTATTCATATGAGTTATGTTGTACCTGGCTGGAAAATGACTTTTGTTCACATGCACACATCGAACATTTTTCTATTTGCGTTCCAACAAACCCAAACACTTGTAACAACACAATTCTATATAGTCAACATTTAATTGCTCCTCGGTGCTATAAATAATTTACTCGCATTAAAAGAATAAGATGAACAAATTAATCGCAGATGCAAAAAATTGCAATTACATGGTAGTCAAAACACTTGTCGTACAAGCCGATAAATTAAATTTATTTTTTGCATGCATGTGTAATGAAAAGAGACGTGTGTAATAATGCGAAGCGTACGTCACGGTAATGATCCATCCGTCAACAGCACAGTAACAGAAAGAGCTTCTCTCGCTTCTGTCTGTTCTCTTTCTCTTAAAGGCTCAATGACTCGGTCTGATATAGCGCAAACATCCAGCGCTACTGAAACGTGCATTACGAACTCAGGCACAGGTTCAAATAAAAACGTAAAATTTAACTCGAACCTGTCATTCATATTTCCCCACAACCAGTCATAATCAAACTACAATCTAGGACTTTTGAGAAAAAAATATTACTGTAAATTATCATCCATGCATGGGATAATACAAAAATGTTCCTCTTTTAACTGCTTAGAAGAGGAGTGACAAAAAATTGTCAATGAGCAACGTACTACTTGCGAGATTACATTCTTGCATAAACTAAATGTCTTTCTCGGAAACTTTTTATTCGAATGTGGCCTATAAGATGAAAAAAGTATATAGCGGAGAAGACAAAAATTATCTGATAAAATTGCGTGTTACAATTACATAATGCAGATTGAGCATATATTTTGGAGTGACTGATTGAAGGGGGCACGAGATTGATGATTTCTGATTGGTAAGTGTGTGTGTGTGTGTGTCGTGTTTATTGCGAACGGAGTAAACACGACTGGTTATGGTGGAGCGGAAAAAATTGCTGCTCGATTTTTGTCCTTTTTGATTAATGGTTGTTCATTTCAATACCGAGAAAATGTCCTCGTTATCGCGAACATTGCCGGGAATCTTCAGAATGGTTTCCACTTACGCGGCAAATGACATCCTATTGCTGACTTGTTTTGCGCTAGTTCGTAGAAACTAAAACTGCCCCGCGCGAAAGGAAGTGCGGCGCCGCGCCGACACTTTTCTCGCTTGCACACCCCGCTCTATATCATTAAACGGCTTATCATTTATTTTTGACAACGAGCCATGAAATTGTGCCCTTTTTATTTTACCATGCACCTCTCTCTCGTGATGTACTTAACATTCAATCACGTCGTCCGATGTGTTAATTCGGCAAAAAAATGTTTAATCAGCGGCCGCACTTAGGACGTTTTTTAAAGAGTTGCGGCTGAGAATTTAATCTTATCTGGTCACTTAGTCTGATGCGCGACGTAGCATTCGGAATGTTTGTGTGATCTGAAAATGATGAAAATGGGTTGGCAAAGGTCGTGACGAGATGAGCAACCCAATGACTTATTAAGTTGACCCGATTTTATTCCGCGCATGAAAGTAAAAGCATAATTGCTTTTTACAGCAAATGAGAGATGGGATGCGCGCGATAAGCACTCGGGGGGGTCCACGAATTGACACCAACGATCTGTTATATTACAATGTAATCGCGAAATTCAAATCAGTCAATTAGCTCAACGGCTGCTCTATTCAATATAAGAGCTATAGTAGCGTTTGATATAAAGTGATGTTATCATTTGTCTTTATGTACTAATGCGTGTCGTCAATTCGCACGTGAATCTTCATTGGATGCTTACTTAATTCAAACAGATAGCGTGTAATAGCACGCGAATAAACTTGCTTGCTCCTCTCGGAACCAACTTTTGCTTTAATTCTTCACCCACTAAACAGACCCGCGAAGCATTGAACCTGCTTACAGCTCGATGCAAAAACACCGCCAGAGGACAATGGACCGTTTCTCAAGGGGGCTTCCCATAAACGTCAGCGTTTTCGCCATAAAAATATCCACCATTGGTGCTCGCACCGACCATTATAGCCACTTGCGCGCAACAGCTTTTAACCTTTTCTATACTTCTAAGTAACAACCTGCGCAAGCATCATCCCTCTTGTCAACCGTTTATGAATTATTTCAAACTCACACATATATCTACCGATTCACCTGTCAAGCTGAATTTTCTTTCTAAACAACCAGACTCCTTTCAATCTCATCCCTTTTATTGTTTCGCAAAACTTCATTATTGTCATCGCGCACACGCCGCCGCTCTGACAACAGTTTCTCTCAGCCAACATCCCACCCTTCAATATCTTTATATATATACGATTACTACCGCTCGCATTTAAGCAACTACTTCTTACTTCGAGTCTTTCATCGCATATTTATCCATTTTTGTTGTCTTGACAAGTTTTTAAATATGCTTCATTATTCAAAATAACGCGCTTTATCAAATATTGTACTCTTATTAAGTGGTGAATTTCAAGCAGTCAGACATTTGTTGCAACAACAACTTTTTCGCTTGCGCAGACGAATAATATTTTTCTCTGATCTTCTTCTCTGCCAACCGGAAATAAAAAAATGTATAAGAGAATCAATCATAATTAAAAGATGAGCCAAATACCGTTATTATAAATATTTAATTTTGTGATTAACAAAACTATAATGAAAAATGAATGAAAAAATATTACTATTTGTAATTAAATAAAGTAATTATGACACTTAGATTGTCGGACTAATTTGCACGTCAGCTCAAAAAGAATCGTGGCTTTCAAGTGAAAGTGAGCACAAAATAATTACAGTATAAATGCATTAATTAATAGTTATTCGAACTTCGAATTTGGTTTGTCATTAAGATATAAAAGTAATTAACATTTAGGCCAATTGACCTAAATCTAATTTAAATTAGAATAAAACATTAGAACATCATTTAAAATGAGTTGCATAGTGATACATGATACTTGATAAAATATATAGAGTAGTTATAAAATAGGACAGAGTCATGGATGGTACATTACATTATAATAAACGTCAAAATTTGCGTTGTGCAACGACAAACTTCAATTCTGTGAATAAGTACTATCAAATATTCATCTACGATTTTACACATTCAAATTAATTAATCGTACCTAAATCATAGGGTACATTCTGTCAAATTACATAAACAGGAAAAAATCATTTTAGTTGATGAAGCAAGAAGCTACAAAAAAACACGTTTGTCGCATCATGTTTCTTGGAATGCCGATTTACGCGCCTTAACAATAATTAAAACAATGAAAAATAAACAGGTGCATTAAATTTAATACATAACTTATGACATAATGTTTGCGTTGGTGAAAATTCAAAAGTCGCTTGTATTGTTTCAATTATGTTAGGATGTTTCAAGTGATGTAATTGTTTACAATTGACATTATTTTATATAAAAAGTTGTGGAATGTGAATGTAGAAATAAACGTTTAAATTTAGTTTTACATTTGTTTGCCTAAATGTATAGCTCATTGAGTTTGTAATATGTCTCGGATAATTTACTGTACCTGTACAAATTGTTTTACTACTTTTACACTTGAGTACTTCTCATGTCGGTGGATGTAGATTTATTGAGATAAATGTAGTTAGCAAAATCCTCATAACACATTATTGTATGGTGCAGCGGGCTGAGCAAACGGTCCATTCCAGCGGCACATGTATTAAACATAAACGATTCGAATAAATGTCGACTAATATAAGTGTTATTACCACTTTCGAACCGTTAAATTGAATGTTGTAAATGTAATCCAACTGATTACACATATTATCAACAAGGCTCATAATACATCTCAATTTTCAATTCAACTTTATCAATATATCTTTTAAATACCTTGTTTAAAAATATCTTAAATTTAAATGAAATTCCCATCGGCGAATGTCAACACGAAGATGAAAAAAAATTGCAAACTTCAAGTACTCAAAATCATCTCTTATCTTAATGATTACCTTCGGGATAACAAATAATTATTAGTTCAATTATAGATTTTTAATAGCGGCCATGTTTATTATCGATGAATCAATGAAAAAGATTGAAAAACAAACTGAAACTGACTCTTCGATAATTTTGAAGTTGTGACAAATGCAATAACCTTGAGAGGCGATCCTTACGGTTTCTCATAAGCAAAAAGATACTACAAAATAGGACTACAGATTCCTCTGAATAAGATATAACATTTAACGGCACAAGTTGATAATAAGTTTGTCATATTTTTCTCTTCGTTGACTCAAATCGCGACATTTGAATCAGAATGTTCAAAAATAAAAATTCGTGAATGTTCGTTTGTATTGTTGTATGATTGTTTACAGAGTCGCGAGCAGTGCTTGAATGCCGAGTAAATTCAGAAGCTATCAAACATATTTATAGTCCTGCCGAGTGTATCTAAACTGTATCGAACTCGCTGCAAGGTATATTTAAAAACGTGTAATCAGGATTCAAAGTCACGCTTTATATTACAAACATTCCTCTTGCTTTTGCTTGTCCTTTTATGAATATAACATTTTTCAATATATGAATGATATCATTCTTTTCTGTTTGACTTTATTTTTATTTGTGAAACAAACGACGGCGAAATTTTTGGCAGATACGTTTGAATGGTTGCGAATAGCTTTGGTTGTTTACGTTTGAGCAAAATGATTGATCAGAGTGACGAAGGGATGATGAGTGCGAGATAGGAGAGTGCAATTATTATGGAGTAAAATGGTTTGAAATGGCACGCGTGCGATGACAATGGATTGACGTAATGTGTAACAAGATGGGGCATGTAACTGACGGAAACACGCCGGTTGTGTCCCCTTCCACGTTTGAGCGCGGTGCGATTCTTTCTTAGGGACACACGCCAATTGGAGAAGCGACGTCTTGACCAAGTCTTTATAAGTAGGAGCCATCCGCGTCCTCGGAACTTACTCCCTCTCGAGAACGTGGCTCGATCGGAAACCGATTTTCAGACTATAGCCGCGCCGCTGTCGAACACCGGGTGTTGTTCAACACAGCAGGGCAATCGCATTAACGCGAGGAACAACTTCTAAGTGATCCGAAAACTCGATTTAGCGTGTTTCAGAAAAGGGATTCCCCGATCTCTTTCTTTTTCATCTGAGCCAAAGCTAGCTAGGCGACCCAACACCTTCACGCATCTCGTGATCCGAGATGCGATTATCGACCACGTGAAACAATTTCGCCAAAGCCCACCAAGGTGAGTTGAGCGTCAAATCGCTTGAACGCATTCCATCAACTTTTTACTCTTACCTTTTCCGCCAATATCTCACATACATCTTTTGCATCGTTTCATTTTGTTCATCCACTCATTGTCACCGCCACAAGAAGATGACCAACACTCCATCTCTCGCATCAAACAACTCACGGCTCACTCACCCACACAATTAGCATGCGCATTTTCTGCTTCCATTTCATAATTGCAGCTGATGCTAATTGTTTCACATCACACATCTCATTCAATAGAGAGTCCAATCATTTACGTAATAATCGACGACGCGTGCTCTGCCACCGCACCGGCCAATCTCCATATCAAATCGGCACACATTTTCTTTTGTTTGTTTGTCAATTCCGTCTACTTTTATCACTCAGTCAGATTTTCAAAAAAAAAAAACCACTTTCGCTTTCACTTGTCTTATACAAAAAAAAATGACTAATCACCCTTATTAGCAACATTATTATCGATGGTCTAAGTTAATTACGACTTAGGTGGCAAAGTCGGTAGGATGAATGTGTGTCATGATTATCGCTGGTAGATTATTCATTAGATCAAAATTTCAGCAGCGCGAGATATAAAATTGTCGTTGAATTATGACAGCGCCGGGTTGATCTAATCGTAATGAAATAAAGCCTCATCGTTGAACGTAATGGACATGAGCTTGCATTGTTTCGTGCCTTATAAGTCCGCGCATCGTTTCCTCGCGCTATATCTCAATCTTGGTACGATCTCCTCTCCTGCTTCTTCACACTTAACCCTTTAAATACTTCAATTCTCGGTATTTCTCACTTTTGTATTAACCTATACATATTCTGCATATCTCGAACCTTAAGCGCTATTTATCCAACTCATTGCATTTTGCTATTTTGAGAAAAACAGAATGATCGTATGATTTGTTATTTATATTTTAAAACGCCAACTTGGGATTTAATTATTCTCGTGTTTATTGCATTGCTGAACAGATGTTTCTTTTTTTTCTCCATTATGTACAAGACTATAAAAAGCATCCAAGAAAATTGAGCTTAGAAGCGATAATTTCTCAAAGGTTGAGAATAAATAAATGTTCGGCAAGAAAAAAAGCAAGATTCAAACCGGAAACGACGTGCTTTCGTACCGCTCATTGGCTTAAACAAATTGAGAATTGAAGTCAAACAGCAAAAAGGGCAATAATTGGTTCTTTTACTATCTGCAAACTGTCGGTTTGTCACCTTCATGGCTATTTATCGAATCGTTTGATTGCTGTTACAATTTAGACGGATCATTTATTTTCACATTTGTTAGAAAATTAGTGTGTTGTTGTTGATTGAATGGAATAATAAAAATGTGTCGACCTCGGCGTGGGAATAAATCATATTTCGCAGAGATAAGGAAGGTCGATCGGTTATCCGACATGGTGTTTACACGGTAATCGTAAACTTGTGTATATTTATCGACAGGATCTGCGTGGAAAAAATATATTATCATTCATGTCATCGGTATAATCAAGTTCGGCATAAAGTTTG
Organism: Telenomus remus; assembly: GCA_020615435.1. Classification (NCBI taxonomy): domain Eukaryota; kingdom Metazoa; phylum Arthropoda; class Insecta; order Hymenoptera; family Scelionidae; genus Telenomus; species Telenomus remus. The sequence continues at coordinate 8,192,187 of CM036345.1, read as the reverse complement.
TGGATATCGCTTATTTTGATTCAGACCAACGCCAATTTCGATTGACATTGATACATCGACGGACAATTCCGGTTTGCAAAGTGCTGAATTATGCGCGGGCCGTCGAGCGGTGTCAGCGTGATTTAATTGAATTAAAAAAGCACAAATCAAAAACACTGGACAGTAATTAAGACGTAGGGACTCGGGGCAGGCATCAACATCGTCTGATTTATGCACAGTGACCATTTAGCTGCATCCTCACGACTCACATGAACTCGCCAGATCAATCACTCGAACGCTCTCATACCACCAAATCCGACCAATTATTATCATACACTTATTCATTCAATATTACCAATTGACGTGACTCATAATACTTGTAGACGTACAGATATAAAGCATTCAAATCATCTCATGATTGATGCTAACTTTTATCCCTGACATAGCCGCGATCTACCACCTTTATACCTCACAAAACCTGGTCAAGGTTGATTCAAATCAATTATTACATTTATTTATTATTCCAACAAGTTTTTTTTTCTTTTTTCATTATCAATCAACTTTTTTTGTTTCTTCAGTTAACATTTATGTTCTCAAAAAGTTGATCTAATTTTTATCATCCGTTTTTAAAGTCGGATCAGCCACTGTACTATCAAAATTAAGAAGTCAGTTACATTGATAATCAATTTTGTACAATGATCATTTTTTCAATGACGCTGATGATAAATTTGGTTATTAATTATTTTGAGCAAAGATAAATGAAGTCAACTAGAATAAGAGGCAGAAGATTATTAAAACGTCAGCGGATTAATGTGCAGTCGAGGTACATCGAATGCAAAATTGACAATCGGATAGTGTAATGGACATTCCTAACATCAGTTAAGATTCAACATTGTTTGATCTAAGCATGCCGATAAGCAATGATTTGAAGGATTGACGGACGCATGACAGAATCGATCAATAATTTTTGAATCTCAATCATGATTAGCCAAGTTTGTGGAAAACACTTGCTCCCTCTTACGTTGCAATTGCCTTCTGAATTGTTATTGATTATTTGTTCTTAAGACTATCACTCGCAGCGCTTATTTACTTGACTAATAACTGTGATTTCGGATGATATATTATTCTGACGCGAAAAGTGAATAAACTAATTTGTATGGCCTTACATAAATATTTCCACAGTACTGAGCAATTTTGAATGGAGAATGTGAAAAAATATTGTAGGTCACGGTAATCCATCAAGTGTAATTGCCAAGTTATAATCAAATAGTTAACAATAGAGGGGTTAACAGATGCTCAATCTATTTGTCACTTTCTTCGTCAGATTTATCTGCCTTTTTATATTATTCATTGAAGCACGCGAAAATGTCCAAACAATTTTGCAATAAGGACTCGTTGACATTAGAATTTATTTTGGTTCATTAAATTCAACATTTAGACAAATCAGATGTATAAAGTTCATAAAGTTCGATCATTTCTTTGAGTCTGAATTGGGAAAATCGTACACTTTTTAGTACATTTAATTGAAGAAATTACATTTCAACTCAGAGTGCATACGTTCTCTTTTCTGAGAATCCAGCGCTTTATTATGTGACAATAATTTGAAAGAAAAATGTCTATTATAATATGTTTGCGTCTTTGCTTGATTACCCAGACTTAGTCACATAATTGCAATGCTTGCAATAATAATCACTAGTATAATCAAACTACAATAAAGGAAGTTCCAAAAAGTGACAACCAAGGACGCTTTTGACTCGACGAAGGAATTTTCAATCGTATTTTTTTATTATTATTTGGACTACCTTCACAGATAATCAAAATATTTGTATAATTTCAAAACTGGTAAAGCAACGCAAATTTTCATACAAGAAACTGATAATTTCAAACGAAAAGTTGTTAAAAACTGAAAAAATGTTGAGGCACTTTTAATGAAAGCATTATAACATCTCACATTCACGCTGAATTTTCTTTATTTCGTATATCTTATCCTAGACTGATGTATATGTACACCGTGTGAGATCTTCTCGAGCTTCATCGCATTTTCACGCAAATCTTAGGTACGAACAGAAAAGCAAATAGAATGGTATGAAATATACGTGACAGCGTATGTAATTTGCACGCACCTTTTTAATTGCGCTTGCTATGTGGAACTTGGAACAAAAGAGAGTGCGATTAAAAGTTGACTTATTAAACAAAAGCAACGACAAGTTATGTATTAAACACGACGAAATGAAAGATGATGACGAATCATTTGCGGGTGAATTTGTTTGCCAATTCGCGGTGAATCAAAGCTTGCGTTCAAGGAAGTTATAGGTCGTGAAATTGCATAATTATAATGCTTAAATGGATGATTGATCATTCTAATTGGGGGGAAATCGCGATAAGGAGAGTAACATAAAGTATAGGAAAGAAAGTATAAAGAGGGTACAGGTAGATGGAAAGAAAAAGAGAACATGCTATAGAGAGGCAGAGGGGAACAAACGGCCTTGCTACTTTCAATGGCAAGGCTGCAGCGCTCGTACCATAATAGTGATGCTCGCTGCTTCGAGCGCGTTTTATGTCATTACAGCTATAAAGACTGCAATACTTATATCATCTTCCTAGATACTCTCACTTGGTGCACTTAGCAGCCCAACGTATTATTATCGTCAATAAAGAATAGATTTTTACGTGCACACGCCGCAGCAATTTGTTCACACAAACTGCATATTTACGACACAAAAAAATATTTACCAAGCAAAAAATCGACGAATCTGAAATTGAATTTCAAAGATATGGCATTTGGATAAAAGTCAGCCTTGTGTAAACTCTCCGGGCAGCTGATAATTAAAATTAGTAGAAGAACGAGACGATACTTGTAGGTAAAATAACGATGAGTGTTTTCCAACATTACACATTAAAGGCGCTTGCGGTGATCAAGGTCCAATTCTAAATTGTATATGTCTCGATTTACAGGCCTGCTAAATGGTGCCGCAGGGCAGACAAACTTCTTCAGAAGCTTCTCTCTTGCGATGAATTCGTAATTTCTGATTTGACAGACTGAATGATAGCTCGAAGGGCAGGAGCTCATGTCCAATCGTATATACTTATACCATAAACTTGTTCCTTGCCTAAACAAATTTTGCTTTTGTGTTTTACTTTGCCGGCTGTAATTGAATCTGACGAACATGCCATTCACCAAGAAACATAAGATGCTATTTTATTATCTCATTTCGTTTGTTTTTTAAATTCAAAATTTAAAGACTCGTCTCTAAATTTGATACGAATGATTATTAAAATTCACTCGTACTTGCGTAACATGTTAATCTCAATCGCATGCATTAACTTAATTACTTAATAGTATACTTGCACTTACGAGCAATTCTGTTATCTCTTTGCAACGACAGGACCATTCAATTTGTTACGCAGTTCAAAATAAGAGATAACACGATTTTATCACCCTTCACTGCACGATGATACGAATCGTAAGCCGGTTATTATAAGCGGGATATCCTTATGATGCTTTGACCGAGATTTGCATTTGTTTTCACAGCAGCCATATTCTTTCCTAAATCAGATACAACTTTATTCACATTTTACGTTCATTATTTCCAAACAAATTATTTCAATTAATATTCAATTGAATAATAAGTATCTCTGTAAGTGAATTATGGATAGAATTTAATTTTTTTTGCAAATTCTGAAAGGGTTGATCGCGTGGTAAAAATTTTTGATCGGCTTAAGAACATAAATCCAGCATAGTTTGAATACAACTATTTTTTCCTCGCTCTAAAACCGATTATGGCAATTGATAACCCAGCTGTCGGAGGTCAGTTACTATTACACCAAACAGTATCAATTTTTTTTTAAAAAGTTCTGTTCGAACTGTACATCCAACTTGCCGCTCCGTGTGACAAAATTGCTTGAAACATGTTTAGCGTTGAAAAATAGTAGCAACCTGTCAGCTTGTGGAGAGTTGAATGCGTGGCGCCATACATCAATATATACATATATATATATATGTAAATTCTTGTTGAATCAGTGCTTATCTCTAAATTTGTGTGTCACATTTATGGTATACATTGAAATATTTCTTTAATTGAACAATAATTGTCAAAATTAACTGAAAAAATCGACTCAGAAATCGGGTTCACAGGGGTTTTCGAGATCATAGGACTCGTAGGTCACAGGACCTGCAGCCTAAGTCAAACATCAAGTTACTTGAATTAGTTAAAATAAGTGATAGTCAGAATTGCGACAGCTGTCTGCGTGATAAACGACTTTTGCGACTTTTCGAACGCTGATTTTTCATCGATTAAGTTGAGCTGTGTGAAATTGGAAAATTTGCTTGAAACAGCATCGATCGTCATTTTGGCACTTGTCTGCCGTAAATCATTCATTTTGCGTACACCTTGGTTGGTTTTTATAATTAAACGAGAGTGCGGTAAGATAAACGGCCTGGTTGGCAGCACGTAGGCCTCTTGTATGCACTGCTGGCGGATCGCCGACCAACACGGTAACCGAAAGACAAGTAGTTCCGATGCAATATAAATTTCCCAGCATTTATAAATAACTTTTCACGACATTATAAAACATGTTCTGTAAAGCAGCTATTAATAGGCCTCAGGTAACAAACAGTTTGAGCGCATCGATACCGACAACCCATTCCGCGCGTTCGTTTTCTATTCAACATTATCATAAATATACGATTAGATTACACTTAAACATCACTATACGGACTTTTATGCGCGACATTAACTGATGCTCGTTCAAAACAACGATAATTGTCACTTTTTTTCATCGTATCGACTAGGAACTTGATATTAGGTTGTATTGGCTTTTGTACCCGCTGCAAAAGTATCACCTCCAGCTTGCTAATTAAATTTAAAGAACAACCAGCTGAATATTATTAGGAGATCATTATTTATCATCCAATACTGCTCATTGTATCTGTCCTGGTATGATGACAAAGATTATTATTCGCAAAACACGTTACACTCGTTTAAGTGATTTCGCTTAAATGAAACAACGTCATTCATCATCAAGCTTCGCACCAATTTGACATTTATTAAATAATATTAACTTGTAGATACCAGTTGGACGGCGCAATCAAGTTAATATCATAACACGATGACAATTTATCAGACAGATTAAAGGAAAACATTGCTTGTTACATCTTTAGTCGACAGTTCTGAAGATTATGTCAGCTATGAAATTTAATCACGCATTTTCATTCGGATAAAATAACAAATGATGATGATCCAGAGTTATTTTTATTGATTATCTCGTAACATGTTTTCTATTTTTTCCTTTTTCATTCATGTGTGATTTAATTTGTAATTGTTTATTACATGATGGTTTTTTGCAAAAAGCATTTAGTTTGCGTATAGCGCTGCGAGTCTTCACAGAGCAACTCTCTGATAGAACGAGAGAAAGTCAACGATCTGTTACGCCTACAGCGTGTGACTCGCTGACACTGACCCTGCAACTCTAAAAGTTACATCACCGAATTGCATTCACTTATGTCACTCGTCTAGCCAATTTACAATCATTAGCATACGTGCAATACGTTACTTGGAATTTACATCCAGTTTCAGTTTTCAATTCGAGTCAGAATTCTATCCACGCACCTTGGATTCGAGGCACTTTTATAGCAACATTTAATGGATGAAAATTGCACGCTTGTATTTTCTCTTAAAATGACGAATTGCCCGTTTATGCAAACTAATAGAACTAATACAACTTTCAATCGGAGAGGACACAAAAAAGCAGTGCAACGTTCGCACTTGATCGCGTAAATTATGGACAAGAATAATAAATTAAATTAATAAAATGAGTTATATGTGATAGGGTCGGTCTCTGAAGGCAAACCCAGGAAACGTATCGCGAAATTCTTCAAGCACACAAATAATATGTTAATGTCGCAATGATTAATCTGATAAATATGTCCCTTTGAACCCGGCATCGTTTCGTTAATTCATAAAAGAAGAGTGTATTGGCGAGCAATTTAGATTACACGTGATTAAAGAAATTTGAAGCTCACGATCTCGCAGCACTTTGAATTAAGATAACAATTAGAATTATAAAGAATCGAGATGGTTCATAAAATAAATTAACACGTGTTTGGTGAACTTCCTACAGCGCCTACGGTAATGGTCTAGACCCATGTATACTCGCTGAACGATCTGTTACGAACCAGAAACGCGTCACGATTCACAAGACTTATGTCACGAGCGTGCACAGATCCTCGCGGATATATTACCATTGAATAGCTAAAGGCCAATTGAAGCGTAGCGCGAGATGTCAAGCATACTGCAGCGTTTTTCTTAATATAACTCACGAAAATGTCATTTTAAATTATAATTGAAGGGTTCTGTTTCCGATTTGATCAATAACCCTTTTGTTATGTTTTTTTAATCATTACAATAAAAATGATAAGCGTGATCGTATTGAAAAATCAAATCATCTGTTTACTTCTCAATGAATTTTTCTTTGACATTCAATTTTGTTCACCTTTCATCAGGCTCAGATACACGTAACTAGACACACGTAACTAATACATACGTTATATTCATAATTGACTTATAAGTGATTAGACATAATATTCGATCAGACGGCTGTTGAGCTGTCTAATCAATCACTCATCTTATTACAAATAAATTTTTAGTATTTTTTTACTTGTAGCACCACGCTTTGATAATTTATTTTTGAGGTGAAATTGTCCAACGTATCATGTATTTTTCTTATCTTGAAGTGCAGATAAAAAATGACCATTCTTTATGTAGTCTAACAGCATCCGCGATTTTTCTCTTGGATTGGAGCCAAAGTATATTGTCCGATGGAATTCTAAATCGTGGGAAATTCATAATTTTTTTTTTTCGTTCAAAATTCTTTAAAACGCTTTTTATGTTCAAAAGAAAATACCAGGAATTGAACTGACACGCACATTCTTTATGTTTTAGTACAAACGCTGAATCGACATGCGGCTGAAATCTAATCGAATACTCGTGCCACTAGTAACAATCGTATCCTGTGTGTTTGCACAAGGTAAGAAATGTTTATTTCAATATCTCATGCTTCATCTTACTTTTTCTATCAGTTGAATTTCATCATCTGGAGCACAAATTTTTTAATCCCAATAAGTAGACCTGTCTGCTAACAATTTCATGTCTATGTTTTTGTACCGATTTCTGTTAATCCAATTGAAACACAAATGAATTTGCGGTCATTCGCTTGGTCGTATAATTTATAATATCAATAGCTCGTGAGGCAAGTTTTTCATCCCTGTCGCGATATATTCAGATGCGATTTTTGTGCCACGAGTTTGTCATCTTTTTCATAATCTTTTTTGAATAAAAAATTTTGGTTTTGTGTAATCACTTTTAACAGGCTGACCAATTACTAGCGTGCCGATTCGTATACACGTCACATACGTGAAGTGTTTATAGAAAGGAAATACACGCAAGTATACGCGGTACGCCACTACTTTTGCCACTTGAAAAGACGAGCAAAGCTCGAGGCGAGAAAGAAAACCTTCGTTGGCAGTTGTTTCGCTGTCGTCAAACAGGTTCGAATGGTGCGCCTTCATTACATAGATGGTAGCCCTTCATAGTTATTCCAGAACATGCGAGCTACCTTGTTTCGGCCTATCTTTGTCGACCTACGATTATTATTCACCTTCGTTGCTTCGAAGAAACCTACTCTTTTGCGGTACAAAAACGCCACACCTCGCCAACTATAACAGGCAACCGTTTCAATTGCGATCATCCAAAGACATTCGTGCATTCTTAAAAATAAGTTATTACCCGTAATTGTTGCTCGTTACATTCGCCTGACAGATAAAAAGTTGTTGTTTTTGTCTTTTTTTTCAGATTACTACGACTATGATAATAACGACAAACGAGATACACCTGTCAACTTCCCGTGCACAAAAGAGGGATTTCATGAAGATCCCAACGACTGTACGATATTTTATAGGTGCGTCGACTGGGGCGATGGCAGAGACATGACTCCTTTCAAATTTGAATGCGGACCAGGAACAGTTTTTTCGAAATCGCGTGGAAACATCTGTACATATCCGTCTGACAGTGGAAGGTCAGAGTGCGGCGATTCTGAAAATAGCATTGACTCTAATCAGAAACCTGCTCAAGCTCAGCATCCTGACCAAGGTCAAAATCAAATTTCGGGATCTGCAATGCCAGAATGTACGACTGAAGGATGGTTGGAAGATCCAGATGATTGTATGAGATACTATCGCTGCGTGGACGAGGGTAACGGATCCCTTAGACGGTACGCGTTTACTTGCGCAGCTGGAACTGTCTGGGATCAGGATTTGTTGACTTGCAACCACCCATCAGATGTCAATCGACCACAATGCAAACAAAGTGTATCAGATGGTCAAGGATCAAATCAACCCACAGATGCCGGGTCTGGATCCGGATCAGCAAGTCCAGATGCTTCTTACCCAGGTAGTTCAGGAGGATCGTACCCCCCAGATTCGCAAAGCGGTCTAGCTCCAGGAGCTTTTCCAGGATCGAGTGGAATTGGGCCTGAAAACCCGAATGCAGGTACCTCGAACCAAATGCCAGATACATCTGATCAAGGCTTTCCTCCACAATCACCGGATAATACTGATCAGAACGAAGTACCAACAGGAACTGAACCGTCAGGATCCTTGCAACCACCAAATAGACCTCAAGAACAAGGTATATTATAATAATCCTGTTTTCTTAAACCGTACTTGGTAGTTTCATTCACTTTTCACAAATTTTGGTAAAGAAAGACAACCTTGAATACACATGATTTTTTGTATGTTTCATAAGTTCCAAGTCGTCCTGGATCCGCGCCATCTGGTTCTCAAAATCCACCGGGTGGAGAGTACTTACCTAGTCGTCCTGGCAGTTCTCAATCATCAGGTTCGGCTCCAAGTGGACCAACTGGTCCAAATGGGCCCGGCGGTCCTAGCGGTCCTCAAGGTGGCTCCAGTGGACTTGGTGGACCTGGTGGTTCTGGTGGTCCTGGTGGACCTGGTGGTCCTGGTGGTCCTGGTGGTCCTGGTGGTCCCAGTGGTCCTGGTGGTCCTCAAGGTGGTCCTGGTGGTCCCAGTGGTCCCAGTGGCCCTGGTGGTCCTAGTGGTCCTCAAGGCGGACCTGGTGGCCCTGGTGGTCCTAGTGGTGCTCAAGGCGGACCTGGTGGCCCTGGTGGTCCTGCAGGTCCTATCGGGCCTAGTGGTGCTCAAGGCCCAGCAAGTCTTGCACCTTCTGACCCCGAAACTAATCAAATGCAAGGCCCCAGTAACGCTGGAACGCAACCTACGTCGTCATTTAAGTGTTCTGCAGAAGGCTTCTTTCCAAATCCAAACAACTGTCGTAAATTTATACGTTGCGTAGGAAACGAAACGGTTGGTTACAGAAGATTTGATTTCGATTGTGGACCTGGAACTGCCTGGGATCAGGGTCTTCAAACATGTAATTACGCGAACCAAGTCGAAGCTTGTCAAAATCAAAATGCTCAGTCTGGACAAACACCCTCACAACCTGGCCAACAGCCTTCACAACCTGGTCAACAGCCTTCACAACCTGGACAACAGCCTTCACAATCTGAGCAAGCAGCCGGTCAACCTGGTCAATCGCCAACACAACCCAGTCTGCCGGCTGGTCAACCACCACAACCTACAGGTAGTCCAAGTGAGGCCGCTACCACTCCAGTCAAAGATGATATGTCTATGGCACCCCCGGGTGCAAGTGAGTGCGACAAAAATAAACCAGCAGTTAATTATACTTACGTGTGTGACGAAGAAGGATTCAAACCCGTACCAGTAGACTGTCGCAAATTCTATCGATGTGTCAACAATGGAAATGGTTTCAATGTCTATCATTTTGAATGCGCTGAAGGCACTGTATTCGATCCAAGCATTAACGTTTGCAACTATCCAGAGTCCGTTTATCCGCCTAGAGATTGTTCTGGTTCCCAAGTTACTTCTCAACCCACTACAGCTGCTACAACAAAGAAGCCAGAAACCACTACTACCACTAAAAAACCAGAAGCAGTTGTTACCACTGAAGCTGCCGCTACTACAACGGAAGCAGGAGCTGCTACTACTACTGAAGCAGGCGTTACTACAACTGAAGCTGGCGCTACTACAACTGAAGCTGGCGCTACTACAACAGAAGCTGGAGCGACAACTGAAGCAGGAGCAACAACAGAAGCCGGTGCAACGACTGAAGCTGGTGCAACCACAACCGAGGGAGGAGAAACTACAACAGAGGCTGGAGCAACGACAGAAGCTGGAGCGACGACAACCGAAGGAGCTGAAACTACAACAGAGGCTGGAGCGACGACAGAAGCTGGAGCAACGACAGAAGCTGGAGCGACGACAACCGAAGGAGGTGAAACTACAACAGAGGCTGGAGCAACGACAGAAGCTGGAGCAACGACCGAAGCTGGAGCAACGACAGAAGCTGGAGCAACGACCGAAGGAGGTGAAACTACGACAGAAGCTGGAGCAACGACCGAAGCTGGAGCAACGACCGAAGCTGGAGCAACGACAGAAGCTGGAGCGACGACAGAAGCAGGAGCGACGACAGAAGCAGGAGCGACGACAGAAGCTGGAGCTACGACAGAAGCTGGAGCTACGACAGAAGCTGGAATGACAACAGAAGCAGGTGCAACTACTGCAGCTTCTGCAGAAGCTACAACTCAAGTTACAGAGACGTCTTCGGCTTTAATTCCCCCTGGAACTTTCCCTTGTCCAGTACCGAATTTGTCTGGAGAACAGTTTGTATTGGCCTGTCCGTCTGGATTCCGAAGATACCCCAAGTACTGCAATCTATTCTACCAGTGTACAACATCTGATGCGATGGAAGTAAAGATTCTAGTCTTCAGTTGTCCTAAGGATACGATCTTTGATGAAAAGAAGATTCAGTGTATTCCTGAAGAGGAGAGTGAGACGCCTTGCGAAGGCTTGGAAAGCAAGCCGTCGCGTGTCTATAGGGCAGCGCCCAATGTACCTTCCACTTCTGTAAGTGATCGTGTTCTAAAGAATTCATTTTTTGTAGCAATGTGATTTGATTAATGTGTATTATTAATATTTTGTTTCTTGTTCCTTCAGATTGAAGTTACTGACGCTCCTTTGTGTCCTGCCGAAGGACATTTCCCGTACAAGAGAGGATGCAGTAATACATTTTATAAATGTACCAGAGGATATAAAGATTCACTGCAAGGATTCTTGTACAAGTGTCCGGAAGGTTTCGTGTATTGGTCTGTATCGAGAAGATGCGAACGAGTAAACCGAGTTGCATCGTGTAGCAATGAGGGAACCAAAAATGTTACCGAGACGTTCAAGAAAAAAGTACTCAGCAATCTCCCAACTGAGTTCTTCAATATATCAGCTAGAAAGAACCGACGAGTGTAATTTTTAATTTTGATCTAAGCTAATCATGGTGAAAGTAAGAGCATATTGATTGCAAAACAAAATCAAAGAAGGCAATAACTTGATAACAGACAACATGGCCACGAAAAATATTCCCACATTACAAAGTCAAGTTGCAAGTCAACATTGAATAGACTGGTATTTTATTAACAAATAAAATAATTTTTTAATTAGTCGAGCGTGTAAGACTTTAAAACTTTGCCGTACAAATCGTTGTATATTTGATATTTTTCGGTGGCCGTCTTGTAAATCGAAAATTTTTTGCTTGCGAATCTTTCAAGCAAAAATATTAGTTCAAAGTTAATTTACTGCCATAAAATACATAGTTAAATGATATAGAAAAGTCCCAAATATAGTATTAAATCGAATTGTGCAATGAACTTAGCTGATAATTGCAACTGTAATGCATTATGATTATAAATGGATTAATATAATACTAAGTATTTAACACAGTAAAACGACGCATGAGAGTATGAATTTGATATAGCTACTTCTAAAATATTTATTTTACAATATTAAAAACCAGTAAGCGTCATTCTAAAGGCGCAATCATGTAAATATATTTCTTTGAAAATGCAGGAAAAATCAAATATTTTTAATATTGAATACGAATAAATGTTTTAGACGTAAGATTTAATCATCTCGAACATAAAACGTGTGAAAAGAGTGTTTCCACGAACAAACGTATTCTTCGTAAACACGAAAAAATGAATCGTACATTAATAAACTTTAGTTTGTATACGTTTAGTTCAGATGATTCGATTTTGTACATATATCTATTTTATTTATGATATTTTTAATAATAAATTGTTCGTCTTATTAGCATCAGTGAAATATAACCTAACGACGTCTTCGAATTGTATAATGAGACATGAAAATGAATAAAGCGAAAAAATTATTTGCAGTGTAATGTTTTTAATTATAATACAAATTGCAATGGCCAATATTTTGTTACAATAAATTTACACTTTTACGTTGCCAACTTGAAATATTTTGACACCATATCTAACATGAATAAATTACGATGACTCTTCATGTTTAATAATTTCTTCTGATATCTGGCATTTGGGTGACATGGTTGATACATGATTTCGAACCTTGGTCAACCAATGTGGAATAATCGGCTGGCACTGAAAGTAAAAAGTTCGCGTGCTCGGATTCTCTTCTGCCAATTCATTAGAATTAATTTTTTTAGAAATTGTCACTCGTAACGTCTCGATTGAATTGATGTCTTCAGTGAGCACCAGATTCTGGTTTCGTGGTATTGCTGCAGTCAATGCTGCATACAAAACAGTTTCCGAAACTGCTTCGGATGAATGAATCTCCAAATGTGACAAAAAACGCATCGTCTGAATAGCATTGCATAGTGCTTCCGATGACAAATTTTCGCACCGGTAAATTTTTAACTTGTTCAACACCAATGAACTCCTCTGAGTTGACAATCCACTGATAGACAAACTTTTTATTTCCAAAGTTTGTAATTTTTGCATATCCATCAGTGCCTGCTTCATACCGTTGTTACTGATGTTTTTACAACCTGCAAAAAGATAGTAATAATTATTACAAGTCCGTTAATTTCATTCAATACCTTTTGAAAAGTGTAACACACATTCCAAAATACTTCTTTCTCATGCAACAAAAAAGGATGAATCAGTCTTGGAATATTTTTTGCGAGATCATTTGGACAACCTTATGACACATTCTGTAAATGTTTATTTTATGAATTATCACTCTTTATACCGCTATTTTTTCTGTAAATCTTCTTGCTGATTGATGACTTGTCATATAAAAGACCCGTTTTCATAATATTATCAAAATAAACCTCTCTCTTTTGAAAAGAAATATGTTTTAATTGAAAAGTTAATGCAAGAAATTACCTGATAGGCCTAGTTCCTTTATTTTTGTACACCTATTTGCAATTAAGATCAAAACTCTATCGACCATTGTATTAATGAAACCCTTGATCGATAGTTCTTCAAGGTTCACTAATTTTGAGATGTTTTCCATCGCCGTTATGGAAATATCACTTCCTTCCTCTACATCTTCCTCTAAGTGTAGTGCTTGAAGTCGAACTAAATATGTTGATAAATTAACCAATGACCGTTCTGTGATTAAATTGCCCTCTATTAATTTTAATTTTCTCATCTGCGACATCCTTCTCAAGAACTATAATATAATGTACCAATTAATTTCAATATTACAATTTTAAAAAAATGTTTCTTGGTACCTTATACAAATATCTTATAACTTACTGGACATAAGACATTAGTTTCAAAATAAATGAAGGAAAATGATATTTGCTGTAAGGTTTCTGGCAAAAGATCTAGATCGATAAGATTGTCGAAGTAATTATAATCTCCTTCCATTTCCAATTTAGTCAATTGACACTGCCTTTGAACGATGTTATTGAAGTCGAACGACTCTTCCATAGAATCCAGCGGTAGGTTGCAGCAACGAATGTACAAGGAAGTAATGTTAAATGCAACTTTTGACAAAACCTGGAGTGCATCGGTCGTTGTAAAATTGTTTGTACTGTACGTGTACGAGTCAAAACGTACGTAACTTGCTGTTTTATTTGATTTGTTAATGGGAATCAGGGACACGTCTCGCAACGATGGACCGCAGTGTTTCAAAATTGCCTGCAACTCCTTCAAACTCAAGGTTTCATTTTTTGTGACAAAACTATGTTCTAAAACTGTAAACTTGGATTCCTTCCAGTTTGATTTTGTTAAATTGTTCCATCGTTCACAAACTAGAATTATAAAATTCAATTAGCATCATTTAATCACAATTATTTTTAAGAAAAAACCAAAAAACAACTAAACAATTTCTACACGGAGATTGAAATTTGATTGTTCATTTTTACCTTTGCTTATATTCAGTCTATCTTTCGGACTGAAATATTGAAAAATGTGCAACAGACAATAATCATTTAACGTATCCATCGCAAGTGTTTAGTTGACAATCGTTTATTTATCAACTTTGGTTCATTTCCAACCTAATAGTAGGTGAATGCAAATTCAATAACAAGTCTGAGAGTTACTATACTCAAAACATCGAGGTTTCTTTTACATACTACGCAAATTCGCAATACACATGCGCAACCTATACATCTGGCGCTAAATTTAATATCTCAGCGACGTCAAAGATTTTGAAATGTAAAATTTTAAGAACATGCAAAAAAAATACAAAATATTCAGTAAACATTAATGTATTCTTTTCATGGAAGGTAAAGAAAGACGCATTTATTGTTATACTAATGTAATATCTAATACATTTATTGATTAAAATACTTGAATACAAATGATTCATTAATCATTTGAACTTAACTTAAATGAATTAATTGTAAATGCATTTGACAATGTTGCATTCAAAATCTTGCACCACGGTGTCCGCCACGTGCGCCCCAATTACCAGCACCGTATCCTCTACCCCTGTTAGCGAAAGCACCGCCTCGATTTCCTCTGAAACCGCCGTAGTTGCCTCGGAAAGCGCCTCCTCGCCCTCCTTGGAACCCGTTATCTGATCGCATCATTTTTGACGGTGGAGGTCCTCCACTGCCTCCTGCACTAAATCCTGTTGCATGGCCACGAGGCGGACGTCGTGATTGGAATCCGCCTCCTGTGATTGGTTCCATCTCAAATCGACATGCGTTCATCCCACACAAGGATTTTATAACTGCCAAAACCTACAGAATTGAAAACAATTGTTCAATTAGTAAAACTTAAATTTTTTAGTTGATTTAAGAAATTATTTATTATTTACTTTTTCTTCAATTGGGCTCAGTTCCAAAATAGCTTCTGGTTCTTTGGCTGCTCTAACAACAAGACTCTCGAGAGCAGGTCTCAAAGCCACAATTGCAGCAGCGTGTTCAGGATTGATATCCAGATTGATCCAATTGTCCAGACGAACCATGTTATCGATATACTCAATTTTACGTGAACCAAACAAAAGCAGATGAATGGGAGATACCATTGTCATCTGCTTACAGGACACTGCTCGTGTACGAATCTAAAATGTAGAAAATACTGTCAGTAAAAAATCACGTAAAGTCCAATTATTGTCATTCCTCTTGAGATAAATACCTTCTCCCCAAAAACGAAGAATGGAAAAGGAAAGATTTGCTCAAAGTTGCTGCAATTGACTGATGTTTTGTGAATCAACGCAGCTTTGGACTCTGTGGTTAATACTTTTCTTTTCTCTTTGTGAAAACAAACGTTTGGGTACAGTCCCATACACAGCAACGCAGTGATGGTGTCCAGGCGTACATCTGCACCAGCTTGATAATTCAAAGGTGTTGGACACAAAGTTTCTTCGGGAAATCCGGCTGTTGTTAACAGCGCTTGCAGCTGATTCTGGAAATAAAAGTAATATCATTTACTTTTGTTTTAATTATAAATTATTTTGTTATATTTTTGCTTGATTTACTTTTGCTTCCCAAGTTATTCTCAAAGTCGGCAAACTCAAGCTCTTAGATTCACAAAAAGCTTCTTCAGCATATTGGCCGCCACCCCTCGCCTCTTCCCAGCATTGGAAAGCATGTAACATAGCAACGTGATCGCTGTATCTTGCGCCAGCAAACCATTTCTGTTGTGTGGTTAAACGTTTGGCATCTGGACCCATGTTGTAAACTTCTGGGAATGTCGTACTGTTTGCAGCCATGGTTGATAATGCATCTCCAACCCGGAACATACATCCCAAGATCATCATTTTGCCCAACCTAGGCTCGATAGGCAGACGAGCAAGAATCTTTCCAAGTGGTGTTAGCTCGTCGTTTTTATCCAAACATTTCATTTCTGCAAACATTCACTCTTTATCATTACAGTTCATTTAAAATATGTACGACATTAAAATGTTGAATCAACTTTTTCACCTCGTAAAATGACTTCTGCTTCGATCACAGCATCAATTGGTGGAGGTTCAATCGCTTTGGACAAAAACTGACCGATACTTCCAAGTTTCAAAAGTTTTATCGACAAAGCAAGCTCATGAAGTGGAGTTCTGAACATTTCTGGTGTCATGTGTTCGTCCAATTTTGCGAATCTTGCTTTGGAGCACAGATGAAAACAAAATCCGGGCTTTACACGACCTGCTCGGCCCTTTCGTTGTTCAAGATTTGTTTTGCTGGCCCAAACAGTCGCGTAGTTTGTCATGTTGTTGTGAGAAGTGAAAAGTTTCATCTTGGCTTTGCACGAATCAATGACATAAACCACGTCGTTAATTGTAATCGAAGTCTCGGCAATGTTAGTTGAAAGTATGATTTTGGTAACACCTGGTGGTACTGTATCAAACACTTTTCGTTGATCTTCACGTGGCAATTGAGAGTGCAAAGGTATGATGATGTAACTCTGGCCGCCAAAAAGCTGGTGCTGTTGCAAGTACTTCATCAGAGCGAATATGAGATTCCATCCAGGAAGAAAAATAAGTACAGCTCCGGGAATTTGTTGGTTTTTGATGTACAACAAGAGAGCTTCGATTAGTTCGAAGCTCACTTCTTTTTCTGACAGTTGTGCCATCGCATTTTTAGTTTGGATATTGTACTCCTGACCTATTTGTTTGTTCATATTCTCTTCAGGTTCCGCATCTGGCAGCTCCTCAGAGTCACGACTTTTACGTTTCTTCGTGTCCATCGGTGGGATGAAGTTTGTCAGATGGATGCAGTCTTCTAAGAAGTATTGTTGCACGGGATAAGATCTGAAAGTTGTTGTCCGCTATTAGTATCCGCGATTTATTTTAATGCATCAATCAATAATGGTACGAGCAAATAATTTACCTTCCAGGAATCTCAATTACTGGACAATTATTGAAATAATGACTGAAAAGAGTTGTATCAATGGTAGCTGACATGAGAATGATTCTCAAATCCGGATAAAGGTGAATCATGTCACGCAAGACAACCATAATAAAATCAGAGTTAACGTCACGTTCGTGGATCTCGTCAACAATGACATGTGACACTCCTCTTAAGCCACCTTCCAATTTCCGAAGCAACACTCCAACAGTGCAAAACATTATGCTGGCGTAAGGTCTGGGCAGAACAGACTCAAATCGTACTGAATATCCTACAGACTGACCAAGCTGTTCACATCTTTCTGACGCCACACGATCTGCTACTGAAACAGCTGAGATTCTGCGGGGTTGCGTAACAGCGATTGAACAGTATGCTCCCTGGCCTGAACCAATGTAGTCGTCCAAGATGAACTGACAGACTTGAGTCGTTTTACCGCAGCCAGTATTGCCTCTGATAATTACAACTGGATTGTCATTGATCGCCGCCATTATTTCATTCTTCTTCGCAAAAACTGGCAGACTTGATCGATCTTTGATGCTCTTTTGCAGGTTCACGTCATTTTGTTTTCGGTCAGTTTCGTCTCGCAAAATATCGTCTGATAATGAGTCAAGTGAAATTGAAGCGAGCGGACCTTCGTCGATGTTGCAACCAGTCCAAGGGTTCCAGTTCTGTTGGGGAGGAGACCAACTCACTACTCCAGCTGGTTGCGGTTTAGAAGATATAAAATCGTCAAGAACGTGATCAGTTATCAATGATACTCCAGTTTGACTTCTTCCAGCAGATCCATCCGCTTCAGGTTGCGGCGGAGGCTGCAATTTTTTTTTTTTTTTTTGTTCATTTGAATCTTAAATGTTTTTGTTATGCAATATTTCAATAAAAACTTGTTTTTTTTTGCTTACGGCACTTGCAGCAGCAGCAGCAGCAAAAACATTAATTGGAGCGATCTCCAGACCACTCAGAACTTCCTGTATTTCGGTGTACAAGTCAGGAGATAGCTTAACTGGGTACGGCTTCATAATATCTAATTCCTTGTTCTTTTTTAGTGTTCCAGAAAAGGGTTCAATGATGCCCAAATGGTAAAGTTGTCTCACCAGAGAAAGCGCACAACTTTTGGATGCTGTTTGTTTGTTTGATGCTGTTTCTCGACCAGTGATTTCTGTAACAAAATTGATAACATTTTGAATGACCAAATTATTAAATAACAATGAAATTAATTGATCATTTTTTGGACTCACGCCGTCCCAATTTCTTCACATAGATCGTCATTTCAGCCATGAAACTTCTAAAATGGTAATGAAATAATGATATTAGAAAAATTGGTTTAATTTTCGTTGGCAAAGTGTTGCAGTTGAAAGCATAAAGTAATTTCATAAGTGAGATACAAAAATAAACATAAATTGAACAAAAAAGTTGGCAACACATAATGACATTGTTTCAAATAATGAAACTCACCATCTGACGCAACAGGATACCAGATTGGAGTACACTTTTGTTCGTTGTTCTTTCTATTGTATCATCGTAGACCAAAACAATTAACAACTCATCTTGTTAAAAGTTTTGGCAAATTATTCTGTACAGTGAACGATAATACCAAGTCTTAGCTCGACTTGTTGTCAGTATTCAGTGAACTCCAAACTGATACCCCGAAAAGTCAAACAGATTCGATTATCAAAAACCCAAAATCAGATATTAAAATTGCAATATCAAATTTTGGCTCAATAAATAAGCTACGATTCAAACTGCCGAAACCATCCAGTACCTTGTATGGTCACTACCAACGGGGGTGTATTTATAATCGGCATTTATTTTGTTAGCCTGCAAAAATTGATGCAGTTTTGATTTCGCATTTTCTATCGTCCAGTTGCCATGAATTCCAGCATTCACATCGAGGTCTTCAGCGTCCTCAACTTTTTTTTGTTCTGCAATTCTGTCTATGTAGGTGTAATTTCCCTGGCCTCTCTCGTTGTAAGGCCTGTAGGCTTGACCAATGTCATTTGGTGTCATTCCATCCTGGAATACAGATTTTGCTGGACCCGCACTGCTACTTGCGTTATTAAATCCAGTCGTTTGCGCGACCAACATGTCTCCAGGAACGTCATTTGGATTAACCTTGCCGATCCGCACAAGGTAATTAATGAAATCTCGAGACGCATTTCCCTGAGCATCTTTTTTGTTTGTTGAATTTCCTGCCCCTGTGTAGTCGTAACCACTTACTCGCAATTCGCAAATGAATCTTTGACGATGCTTTGGACCTAAAATCAACAATCAGAACTGTCTTATCGTCTTTGTGTTTTGTAAAAAAAAGAACAAATACCATAAAATACAAAAGATAATTTTAGTATCTTCCTCGCTCTCTCAAAACAAGATAAACTTGGAAAGTCTAGAAATCGATGAAACGTGTAAGGCCATTGTCCGCCTCTAATGAGTAAGTATTTCCCATTTATTATCTTATAAACAAATGTACATTACCTGTAGGTCGAACGTCAAACTGAGGTTCAACAGAATTTTTGACACACCACTGGTGCAAAAACGATTTGATGTCTCCCATCTCAAGCTGCTTCTTAACAGCTTTTATTAATACTGATATCTTTATTTGTTTAGTGAAATCGGTAATTGTAAATAACCGACGAGGCTTGGGTATATACCTCTTGTTCACTCTGTTGTAGTCACAGCAAGTCACAGAAATATTGACGCTCTATGCAGTCTATGCTCTAATGAACTTTTAGTATTGCTTCACCGGTAATAGATGAAATTGTACTTACCAACGGCAAAACTAAAGATCGCGCTCATGTTATTTATTAATTCTAATTCAAATGAGCGATGTAAATTCACCTTTTTGAAATAAGGATGAATACAAATTGAACTATCCATAACTTAAAAAAATAAAAACATCAATCAAGCTAGTGAAATTAATTGATATATTTTTCAACGTATATTATCAACATTTAGAGTTTGGATTTCATGGGTAGGTTCAGAATAAATGATATTTTTATTAGGTATATATAAGAAAACTTTATTATTCAAACTGCATATATGCACACTGTACAAGGTAAATACAAAATATAACAAACTGGAATGAAAATTGAGGAAATAATCACTAGGAATTAAAATAATAAACACTTAATTAAGTTAGATAATGAAGTACGTGCAAGTAAATGAACCAAAACGAAAAATTCAATTGGAATAGAAAATTAAAGCTAAAACCATATTAGAATATGACGACAATAACAAAAATGAAAATTATCACAGAAAAGTTGTACTTACACGATCTTACCTACGACCAAAGGTGAACTCACTTTCCATGTCGGACTTCAGATTTGGACCCAAATGGCAAACCAGAAATTAATGAAAACGAAAAAAATCATCATTAATCTTTTGATCAATTCAATCATCATCCTTAAATTTAATGAAAAAATATATTTTGAAATATGTTAGCAGTTACATATTACTGGTTTTTACATGATTATCATTTGTTGAATCAATGAATAATGGTAATTAAATATTTAAATTTCCATAAGTACAAATTTGAAGTATAAGATATTGATAAGTATTAAGAGGTTTTTTCTAGCGGTGACCACTCTGGTACTTTTTTACTACTGTCAGAATTATTATTTGTTATTTTCTTTACGAGAAAAGTTATAACTGCGTTTGTTTGCGAAATTCATTTCAGTCGGGGCAAACATGCTTTTTCCAAACGAACTACAATCTGTTGCAAAATGAAAACAACATTTCTCATGGATGGTAAAAAATGTATTAAAAATGTTGTAAATTACTTACAACGATCGATTAATCTTAAAACTCTGTCATGGACCACAGTCATTGAAAATTTTAAAGAATCTTCATAATTTTTAGTGTAAAATTTATTCAACTTTATTGATTGTGATCGAACTTTATAATTTGATGTTAAAAAGTTCATCAGCTTTATTTTTCATATGAGTTTCATATTACATAGAAAGAAATACAATCCTGCAGTTAATGAATATCAAAACAAAAGTTTGATTGTCCTAAATAATGTTGAGCCTGTTAAAAGATCTTATACTGACCAAGATGGGTATTAATAAAGACCACCCTACATTACATCATGCATCACTCTTTGAAATCAAGTAATAAATATATTGTTGTAACTCTAAAATTTCATTCTAATGTATCCTACCTGCATCTGTGCTACACAGGCCTATCAAGTCTGTTGTAGATGCTAGATATTCCTCAGTTTCTTCTACCTGCCTGTCACTATAGTATCTTCATATCATTTTATTCATCTTCTTTATTTGGTTTTGAACTAACTCTAATAAGTGCGAGTATCTTTTCTATTTATTGTTTTGAAACAAATAATTGAATCTTTGATTTGTTAGATTTGTTGTATGATAAAGAATTAAATAAACGTCACACAAGTTTGTGTATGCTCATTTTGTTAATTACATTTATTTCATCCTCAAATCTCTTACAAATTGGTTGGAGTAAAAAATAATGAAAACCCAAAAACTGCGACTTGCGTTTAGTTGTCAATATCAGAGTGATTATTAGGTATTTGAAAAATTACAATGACAAATTGAAATGATCTCGTTCTAAGTAGCAGTCTACAATTTGCAATGATTCTGATTACAATAGCTCAAGTTGTCACCTGCATTGAAACATCGCAACAATCCTAAGTGTGTTTTCATATGCGCACCCTTTGTTTTCTCATTTTACATCACTTCGCTCTTATGTTTATGCCTCAAGTCTTACATCCTATGCTGTTTTCTAACCTGGGCTAAATATTCTTGTATTTATAAATAAATGTTTGCTAATATACGGACCACTAAGTACGATTAACTCTGCGAATAAAACAGCGATGACTAATTATGGTAAATTAGTTGATTTAAATGAAAAAAATGTCTTTTTTTTTCAAATATTAATATAACTTAATTGCACACTATGTAAAAATTTTGTTCGATATATACAATTTACGTAAGGTCTATTTGAAACTATTTCAAAACTCAAACCGAGCAATTAAAAAAAAGTTCTATACAGTAGTACCCGTATTATCAACTTATGTTTGCCAGCATTGTACGCATTGCAAAAGTTTAGAATTGAAATTGAAAAGCGACGCGTCTGATGGTTCATGTATTTTTTATTAGCTAAAAAAACAAGAAACTTGAAACAGTACAACTTAATAGTTAGTGTTATTCTAAACCTAGGTATCCTACAGAAATGCTTGCCAAAACGTACATTTTGTGTTTCAATAAACTTACACAAGTTCAAGCGACAAAAATGAAACAAAAAAGAAAAAAAAGTAATCAAGAGTAGAAACATCAGTCCGTAACACTTAGAAAATTAGAGGTCAATGTTTATTATGACAAATATTTCATCATTTTATCAATTATTATTATGTTTCACACGACTGGATGCTTGAAATTGTTCGGGCAAGTCGATTATAAAATGTTGAGCGCATTCCATTCGATAATGAATCAATTATTATGGTTATTCAAAAAGTGACTTATATAAAATAAATAATCGGATTTAGTGTATTCCCGTCTATGTACTTTGTCGTTACTTACTATCGTAGAAAAAAAAAAAGTTTTTCTATGAGTTAGAAACATTCGGAGTAACGCAGTTGATAAATTCATGAATGAATCGCGTATTTTGAGTAGTCGATTTGAACGTATATACTGATATATCGTAGGTGCTAGGTACCAAATATAAAGACATTTTGTTTTTCATATGATAGGCAATTGATTAAGCCTGCCTCTCTTCGAACTAATAGGTGACGCTTCTTTGTCCTGAATCCTGATTGTCCTGTCTGGTCCTGTTACTAGCTTCTAGCCCTGCCTGCCTCTCCAAACTAAACTGTACCGAAGTACTTGACGATTAGACGACTAGAAGTAGGGTCACCTGAGGTTCAAAATTCGAAAATCTGTTAGTCAAGTTACACCTAAACACTGGGTAACGAAAACGGATATCCATTTAATAGCATTGCTCTGAAACCATCCTATTTAATGTTTCAGTTCCAACGTTTTCATTCAAATCTAAAAGTTGATGTAGCCTATAGTTAGTTTTAGTTAGATAGTATCGTGAAAAATTATTATGTATTTAAAAAATTCCTAATTCAGTTTTTTCGGGCTGTGTGTTAATATTACTTTTTTGGAAAGATAAATAAAAGAGGAAGTCCTAATGAAGAAACATTGTAGTCAAGAACGTTATTCTGAGCAATGCATGCGAGTTGTTGGTGCAAGTTTTTGACCTTTTACGGTTAAACTAAAAACATGACATAACCCTGGTCTAAACGAAGTCTAGCTCCTCAACTGCTAATGGTAACGAATAGTTGACCAGTAGTTGAACAAAGTGTCAAAAGTCAAACAGCAATGTGAACGTTTATCCAATGAAATGAATAAACTAGAAACACTCAACTGTTCAGACTGTCAATTCATCGAACTATTGGGATGCCGCTGATGTGAACATCGTTGAATTGTGACAAGTTAAGTACCCTAAAGTATGACTTCGTATCTCGAGCCTTACATTAGGTGATTTTTCAGTCTTTATTCTACAAACAACACAAGTCCTAACTGCGAAAACTTGACTGACTTTAACAAGTAATTCTCACGTCAAATATTATCAAGATTCTATGAGTGCAATGTTATCATATTTTCATTCTGACGCTGTGGTCCCAAAAAGTCAGTTGTGATTTTTCACATGTACTAGATAGGGTAGATCTTTTTTGACGCTATTGTGATAAAATTAAAATTCAAGTTTTTATCCATCGTTCACTTTTTGTGTGCAAAATGAGTGACCAAATGATAAAGTGAAATTGCAGTTAGTTCAATCGTGATGTCGAGAAAACGTTAGTGTTAACAAAGCTTACCATTAGGAGGAGAGACAATGGACGTCATGTCGAACTTAGTATCGTCTGCCACCACCTCCCATGTTTCCACCTCCTCCCATATTGCCATATCCTCCTTGGTTACCGCCACCGTAACCGCCGCCGCCACCTCCACCTCCGCCGCCACCGGAACCACCACCCATTGGAGGCCCTGAAATTTCAGATTCAACACATTCATTATCCAATATATATAAATATGTTTTACATTTTGCAACAATTGGACCAACCGTATGGGCTAGGTCTGCCACCAGAATTAAAGTTGTTCCTCACTGGGCCTCCGCCGTAGCCCTGTTGGTAACCCCCACCAAAGTTGTCATTGTTCCAATTTCCACCGCTATTGTAGCCACCGCCGCCGCCACCACCTCCTCCTCCTTGGCCTCCTTGATTTCCCCATCCTGATGATTTTTTTTTGTTTTAATTTTCGTAATATTCGAAGTAATGTTGTTAATGTTATATTCATGTATGTAATTCAATACCTTGGTTTTGGTTCTCCCAAGGTCCATTTCCACCCCAACCTTGGTTACCACCGCCATAATTATCCTGATTTCCAGAATTATTCCAGCCGTTATTTCCACCACCTCCGCGGTTACCCCAGTTGCCACCGCCTTGGTTTCCAACTCGTGGGCCCCGTCCTGAACCTTGTCCACCTCGACCACCACTACCTCCACGGCCTCCGCCACCGCCACCACCACCACCGCCACCACCTCCGCCACTGCCACCACCTCCGGAAGCAGACGCGATCTCAGCCCTGCTAAGAGCCTGCAAAATAAACGAATACTTTTAGTTGCTTGAAAACAGATATAATTTGAAATTAATTTAAAAGAACAGGCCCATTACCTTCTTAACATCTACGTGCTTTCCACGAATCTGGTGGTGCCTCTGGAGACAGATTTTGTCAACGGGGTCGTAATCATCAAACTCGACAAATCCGAATCCGCGCTTCTTGCCGCTTTCTTTGTCCGTAACTATGCTGATGGAATTGATGTTGCCATAGCTTTGGAAGTAAATCCGAAGATCTTCCTCTTCATGGTCTTCTTTCAATCCACCAACAAACAACTTTTTCACTGTCGCGCCAGCTTCTGGACGACCGATTTCTTGTCTTGGAACAGCCCTCTTTGGCTCCACAACACGACCGTCTACTCTGTGAGGCCTAATAAACAGTATCAAAATGAACTTAATTTTATCTGTCAAAAAATGAATTCTAGTTTGATTTTGAAAATTACCTTGCATTTTGAGCATCATCAACCATATGAGCTCGAGAGTATGTAATGAATCCAAAACCACGAGACCGTTTGGTTTTCGGATCTTTCATCACAACAACATCTACGATTTCGCCCCATTGTTCAAAATGCTTCTTCAGAGAGTCGTCAGTTGTTCTGTAGTCAAGTCCACCAATAAAAAGTTTACGAACGTGCTCAGGCTCGTTCTTTGCATCCTGTTAAAAAGAAAACATTCAATGAAGTCATACAACCTTTATTTATTTATTTATAAACATTATATAACTTCGATCACAAGTTATATTTCAAATATAAACTAGTTTCAAAGCCAATGAAATTTATTTATTAAACAAAAGTCATTGAAATATGAATGTCAGTATGATATAACCTCATTCTCAAAGCCCATTCCTTTGGAAAACCGTTGATACGATTCCAAGAACATGATAAAACCGTTTATAATGTTGTAAAAAAGAACTTTCAAAGGAAACAACGAAGTGCTTAACAAAACGTTCTTCAGAAATGAGAAAAGAAACAAAAGACACTCGATTTCAACTTTTTATTAAGCCGAGTTTGGATTTCGAATCAAACATGGCGTAGCGTCGCAATGCTCAAATTTGGTTATTTGTCACAAGGTTATCCATTTAAAATATCGCATCTTCTGTTTGGTAAATAAAAAATAACTACTCTCAAATTTATAAAGTTAACATTTCATTTATTATTGTTTAACACTTCTTTCAAGTGCGACACTTCCCAACAATCATCATATAGAAACTAAACTACAGATGTAACAATTAAAAAAATAACAATATCAAAAAGAATCTTCATCGAGAAGCTTGTTAAAATGTTTTTGAAAAAACTTGGGGCAAATTTTTAAGGATGTAACAAATGTTTTATTTTTTCTTGACAATTATTATAAGAACTGATCGGAATACTCACGTCATGTTCCATTTTCACCATTTTGGCAAAAACCAAACGAAATTAGATGAAAACTACTTTCGTAGACAAAACACAGGATTCAATGGCGTGACACGTACTGCAGAGCTTGGATTATATTTAATATTACAATAGCATACAATAGGGAGTCAAATGATGCTCAGCTTCAATGGCCGACGCTCTCCCTCTATTGATTATATATATATAACCTCCGTGGATGTCTGTGTGTAGACCCCTAATTAGGAAATACTACTTTAGTCAAAAGCGCGGCCTCATCTAGTTACGGAACATTTTCAAAAAAATTAGATGTTAATTTCACTTAGACCAGATTAAATCAACCAAAGATCAACTCATATTGAAATTCTAAATAGTTTGAAATAACAAATCATACCCCTCTTTAATTAAAATAAATATTATTCCATTTAAGTGGATTTACCAAACAGTTTTTTTTTCTTAACTTGGCATTCTAGTGGTCTCGATTTTCAGAATTTGTCTGTTTCGCACTTAAATCAATATATATAGGCTTGACATAGGATAATAGTAATTTGAGTTTGGTTGTATTTCGCAGCAACCGCTTCCGGAAATAAACAAAGCAATTGAAGATTTTCACACTGATGTAATTGTAATATACTTTTTAAATTTTTAAAGCTGTGCAATTTTGGTTTTACATAGTACAAAGGCAACACGCAGTTGGTGAGTTTCATGGGCTAAAAAAATTAGGTTTCTCTGTTTTTAATAATTTAATCGCTTTGTGATTAAGGGAGAATTTGAAGCACAATTAAATGAATGACGATGATTTTAGTTTTTTTTTCTAAACATAACCTATGAAAATGTTTTTTAAGGGATGATTTTTAAATACTGCGTAATACACTTATAGTGATATTCAATAAAGATCGATAGTAAAATTGATAACGAAATTGGTAGTGGTCTGTGATTATAATGATGATTGTATTTTCAGATAAAGTTTTGCAAAAATGAGCAAAACTAAGTTGTTTGACGAAACTCAACCTCATGGTTTCAAAAGAAAATTGCAAGCCGAAAAAATAATTGGGGCAACTGACACCAGTGGAGAGTTGATGTTTTTGATGAAATGGTAATTTATAAATCATCATCTGACAACAGAGAAGAACAACAATTTTTAACTAGCTCAAAAGACTAAGTAGAAGGAATTTTCTGAAACTGAATTGAGAATAAGATTTTCGCTTCTGGTTCATTTAGTTTAAATTCTTTTGATCTTTAAATTAAAGAGTATTTATCATTCGTACTTTTCAGGAAGGGCACAGAAGAGACAGATCTGGTAACTGCAAAAGAAGCGAACGTTCAGTGTCCCCAAGTAGTAATACGTTTTTATGAAGACAGATTGACATGGAATACTGGTAAACATAAGATAAAATAAGTCTCACATAATGTTTGCAATTGGCGTTTTTGAAGTCTATAATATGTAATACGATTGATTTTAAGTTTTAATTTAAGAAAAAATGACTATTATCTATAAAATGTACGTTTTAATTGAATTTCAACGAAGATCTCAATGAAGAATCAAAAAGCATATGATATTATCTCAACGTAAACAAAAAAAAGATATTTATTTTATTTTTCTTTCAAATGTATGATTTGCATTTTGAAAACTGCTATCTGACTAAATAGCAGTCGTACTGAATCTAAAAAACATTACGAGATGATAAAAGCTTTAAAAATGAGCATATTAATTCTAGTCATTGAGCGGTAAATGTTGTGCGACTTGCATTGTCCAAGTTTGATGATCTTTATAGATGTTTAAGAGTATTAAATATTGTACAATATATCTGTTGACATTGTGTGAAAGATTTACGTTTTATATAGTAGTTTCAAATTGGCTATAGAAAAAAATGTCAAAGTGTCCACACGCAACTCGTCATTGATTATAATAATTATCCATTGAGTTTTAAAATATCATTACGACTGATATTGTAATGTTTCATGTAGAACATAACTTAATCAGTTTAGCTCACAGTAAACAAAATCTTGTCGAAACTCATCACTCTTGTAACCAACGAAACAGATGTACTTTATTTATCTGATTTCTATGAATCTTGTAGTACTAGCGTAACTTTGTATCAGTATTGTTTTTATAACTTTTTATTCGAATAAAATTTGTGTAAAAGCTTATGGAAATGTTGATTTCATTTCTAGCCATTTCATATCAAGGCGGTTTGCTTAATGTTGGTTCACACTAATTAAATGTTTCTTTCTGAATGCACCAAAATATTTACAAATGAAGAGACAGTTCGCCACATTTGTTCGCACAGTTTGCTCTATTCTAAATTGTATAAAATGGAAAGTATTGACGACGGTTCGTTAATGCACATCTTGGAATTTCTTCCACTCACTTCATTACCACGACTAACAATTGGTAAGATATTCTAATGCTGAGCTAATTTTTGGACGTCAGTGCTTGAAGTGAGCGTTTTTAGTTTGCCACAGGTGGAATAGAGTGATCAAAAAAATGTGGCAAAACGTTACCGAGTTGAAGGTTTGCGAATATTTTCGTGAGCATGGACTACCGCGATTGCCATTGGAGGAAGTAATGCCTGTGCTGAAACTTTGCGAATCCTATATCAAAGTATTGCATGTTACTCTACCTAATATGGACTGGATGCCTGTTGCGTTTTTTCACATTGGCAAATGTTGCTACGTCGAGTCATACTGGACTCCAAAAACGTTAGAGAAATTATTCACAACAGATTTTCTCGCTTTTGAAAATGTAGAGGTTTTGCAACTTTTAATTAGTGCTCAGCGAGAGTACACGGACAACCTCCTCTCTACAATGCTTTCAAATGTTTATGTTACATGTAAAAAACTCCGAAAGCTCATCGTGTTCAGTGAGTTAATAATTTTTTTACATTACAAACAAGTTAGGCCCAAGGTAGGCCTAAGAGAATTGTAATCCCTCGACTTTGCCTCGGGCAAAACTTGTCGCTGCCCTCCCTTATTGATTAATATACTAAAATTCGAATTATTTTTTCTCAGGCAACATTAGACTAAGAGCTGATGAAATATTGCCCTTGTTTAAGGAACTTCCCTTATTAGAAAGCGTTATGTTGAGAGCAAAGGTATTAGGCATCGACCACAAGGACATCACTACCTTGCCTCATATGAAGGACATAAAACTCTCCTGCAATTTCATACCAGAAACTGAATTCAACAGTTTGATAGACTTTCTTGAAAAGATGCCTCAACTGATCTATGTAACACTTGCTGGTGTAAATGAAGATTATGTTCTCGACATGGCCAAGCGCTTGCTGGACAGATACATGCCACAAAAACGGAACATCAATATCAACAGCAAACGTGACAATAGAGCCCTGTACTGCTACCCAAACAGAGAAGAGTACCCGGAAACTGAACACTCGCCTCTGATCCGGCTGGTGGTAGAAACAACTCCCGTCAATTATTTAAAACAGATTATCCTATATACTAGGCAAAAGTATCCCTTTTACAAATATAAACTAGTTAAAAGAACAATTACTGAGATTTAGATTGTTTGATAGTGTACTTTTAATAATATATAATTGTGTAATGTTATTTTATGCGGGTGCAACGAAATTTCTATAGCAAACATTGTAAATGAGAATTAAATAAAAGTAATTTGTATCGATAAGTTAAAGTTGCGTTTTTTTTTCAAATTGAATTATATAAAAACTTATAGAGGTAGGAGTGGTTTGAAAATAATAAAAAACAGTCGATTATTTGTCAGTTGCGGTTTATTGGAGACGTCGGCAAAGAACCATCAGCAACAAATCCGTTCGATGCTTCGTACAAAAATACGAAAAGTATCAAATTTAGTCAAAAAGACCAAAGCCCATGTCCTCATCCTCGGATTCAGACTCTTCCTTCTCAGCGGCCTTCGCTGCGGGAGCAGCTGCTGCAGCAGCGGCTGGGGCAGCACTAACGGCAACAGCGGCAAACTTGCTCGGATCCTGCAAAAATAAAACAACAAATTAATGTCGTTGCCCTCATTTCCTGTGGACGATATTTCTAATTTGTTTTTCAAGCTTCAGACCACGTGTAACACGTAACTTATCTACACCGACCCGGACGAACTGATGGGTTCAGCTATTTCTAGCTTCAGCTCGTTGGTTCCGATTCTCAGACGTGTCAAGTTTTCATCATTAAGTTTAAATCGTTGATTTTGGAATATGTATTGAAATTTGGATAATATTTTTTGAAATATACCTTGATGTACTCCTTGATGGTCTTGGCCTCCTCGAATTCAATCTCAGTAGCAGCAGCAACGGCCAAGAGATTCTTGAATCCGTTGATAATGCTGTGCGGAGCGCTAGCCACAGTCGGATATCCAATGGACAAACAAACTGCAGCAACGTTGGCAACTCCAGCCATGAACTTCTGGCGCAGATCTTCGGGTTTAATGTCGAGGATTTCGGGAGCAAAGATGGTGCCGGAATCGTACACCTGTTCAACGATCAAACCGTATGAGAACGGAGAGATGTTCAACATGTTCAGAAGAGTGGCTTCTGAAGCACCAACTTTG
The DNA here is from genome assembly GCA_020615435.1 of Telenomus remus. Taxonomy (NCBI): domain Eukaryota; kingdom Metazoa; phylum Arthropoda; class Insecta; order Hymenoptera; family Scelionidae; genus Telenomus; species Telenomus remus. The sequence continues at coordinate 8,161,470 of CM036345.1, read as the reverse complement.
TCGCCGGGTTTCAAGATGTGGACATCGTTGATGATTTCAATGGTACCCTTGGAGATCTTGGTTGGGATGCTCAGAGCTTGGAAGAAAGATGTTTTCTCAGGACCCAAGCCGGTGTTTTGTGCTGGGATGATTACACTGAGAGGAGCGATAGCTCCGTTTCTGGCAGGGGCACGCACTTTGTTCTCAAGCAGCTTGTCGCGAATTTCCACGAGATCGGCCTTCGTGAACACGAAACCGACGTTGTTCTTGATGTGTGGCAGAAGCTTCTCCAAAGCGGCATTACGTTCAATGTGGCCGCGGATTGCTTTGCGCATCATCGTGTTCTTTCCCATGAGAACGACCGCGCTGCCACGCAGTGACATTCGGATCTGTTGCATTTGCTTCGAGCCGACATTGTCTGCACCCACAATGAAACATTTTGGATAGTCTTCCAAAAGTTGCTGCAAAATTAATATCATTGTCAGTTCAGACTTTTCAACTGTACTTCAATTGTGTTTAAACATTTCAAAGGGTAGAATTTGAGCGCTATAAATGTTAGTGCTGATAACATTTTATACAAATATTTAAAAGATTTGTTACAACTAACTACATCAATGTTACATTTAAAAACAAAAATAAAAAATATGCAAGCATTAAGTTAAATTGAATTATATTAATAAAAACTAATGATCAACATTTTTCTTACAATAAGTTTGGTGAAGTAGTTAGACTTCCATGTGGCTTTGTCCTCCCTACCCATCTTGAAGTGTGTAAGGATACCAAATTTGGAATTTTAAGGACTAGAAAAAGAACAAGTTTTTCTTAAATATTGTTAATATTATCGAAAATACTAATATTGAATAAGCTATAATTTTATTTTTTGAATCAAAATTTTGTCATGAAAAGATGAATGATAAAAAATATTGTATATTACTGGACACGTGATAACTTTGAAGACTTATTAACTTTAAATGTTAGTTTTTATACTCCATAAAAACTGCAAGAACTGTATAATTTGAATCTATCAAAAATTTTTAAGAATAATGACAAATGTTGTTACATTACTCCCAGTCTTTTAATTGTTAAACGTGAAAAATAAGCATATGGTGTTATAACCTCAAAAGATCATGATTTAGTTAAAACTGAATTGCAGATAAACTAAACAACGAGTAACGAACATTATTACATTAAATTGTTCGTTATTTTTTATTTTTTAAATTTGAATCGGATTGTATAATCTATAAGTGATGATTATTATTATAAATTCAACACATTATTTTGTGTACGTACCTCCACAGGTTGATGGCGGGTAATAGAAAGAGTCGGAAGTGCGGTTGCACGACGAACCCGATTCCGGATGTAGTAGCGCCGTCTAGTTCATTGAGCTGCAATTAAAATACGATTCAAATTTTTAAAACGTATTGTGTATTTGTTGTTTACGAATTGATGACAATGTTTTTGATTTTGCTGTTTACAAAGTACTATGAAAATATGATGAATACACATTGTTATAAATTATCAATATAATTTTACAAATAAGAAAATATTTCCTTTGCAAAAAAGTTCTTTTCTATTGAGTTTATTCGAGTTGAGTTATATATATTAATAAACCCATATTCATTCTGAGTACCCCATAAGTTCATCATAATTGAAATAAACTAGCTACTGGCGCAAAAGTGAATCACCAATCAGAAGCTTGGAGAGAAACCTTTCTTTTTCTGATTGGTGGTAAATTTTTGCGCCAGTATATAGCTATATACATAATCTGTCTTTTCACAGTTGACTTCTGTTATTTCACTATAAGTGCAAATTTCATTCTTCATTTCTTATAACTATACCGCTGTACCTATTTGACTATTTTTTTCTGTGCATCAATTTATAAATGACACTTGTATTGGTGATTAACGTAACGTTATTTGCGATGTTGTAAATATATTTACATATATACTTGCACACCATGGATTGTTGAGACGCGTATACAGAAGAGAGCGCTGCAATCAACGATAAGATTGACGTCAACGCGCGTTTTCGCTGATTTTCGCCGCTAATGGTGCGCGGGATTGGCGCTCGGCTCGGCCGGCGAACCAATTGTGGCGCGCGTTTCTCCGCAATGGTCGCGTAAAAAGCCGGCGGCCATTTTGTGTTATTATTTTCGAAAATCTTGGTGGTCGCGCGTGTTGTGGTGTGAGTGTGTAGTGTACATGCGACTATAGTGTGACACGACTGGGCCCCAAGTGTGTGCGAAAAGTCATCGGCACGGCTGTGTTGTTGCGAGGAGTCGAGTTGCTCCAAGCGAGCGCGCCGCTGGTAGTCGCACGCTACGAGAATTGCGTGAGCTGCCGTTTTGCCCGCGTCGATCAACGGCCTCTTCTCCTGGTGGGTATTCGTTAATCGAGCACGCGCGCCAAAATCCAAAACAGCCTCTTACAACGAGCGAGACCCCGTTGCCCCCACCCTTCGGTCGATTCGCGCGCGCTTTTGAGGTTACCCGGACGCCCGGCCCGCGCGCGCCTCCAAAGACAGACGATTATAACCTATAAGCTTCTTCTAGTTGGCGCGACGCGCGTGCACACACACTTCGACAGCCTGCTGCTCTCGTGCCTCATCGTCGCCGGCGACCTTTTTTGCAACGCGCTTCATTTTCAATGTCACGCACCCGCGTCCCCGGACAGCAACTTTCACCGGAGTAACCGTGCCGAGGTGTGCTCATGCCTGCTGCAAATCCTTATCTTCCTTCTTCCTTTCTTCTTAACGCGCGATATCCTACAGGTTAAACTCATTTCATAAGTCACCGCCGCGCGCCGTCAATTTATTTATCAAAATTTTTTCCTCCACATTCTGAGTGTTATGTTGTGCGTGCGCCAGTTCCTTGATAACCAGCTTCTTCAATTATTCTCACATGTTTAGCCCTTCAAAATCGACTCGCCGAAACGCAAGTACACAACTCTCTTCGACACCTAACATCCTCAACCTACTTTTTGTTTATGACAATTTTCCTTGTGTTCATTCCTTCTTTTCTTGCGTTTTTCGCATTCATGCAATTTTCGCGAAAAACAACTTTTTGCAATTGAAGCTGGTTCTCAGAGATACTTTTGTTATACGATGCCTGCTGTGTGAGTGTGTATGTGTGAGAGAATTTGTGTGCTGGTGGGTTGTGTTTGTGTGCGTGCGTGCAAATAATTTTGATGGACGTCTGATGTTGAGTTTGTTGTCTGTACGAATTGCTGCGACGAGTTCTTGAGGTTATGTGACCTGGGGACACTTTCTGCGCAAACAGTTTCGCAGCCGCGCCGCGCCAATTTTCCAACCCTATTTCATTGCGACTGTCCTCTGCCACGCTTATTTTTGCTGGCACTTTTGTCCGTTAGAAGAAACGTTTCAAAACGTGGCTGCCTTTGTTTCCAACTTTGTCAGTTGGGCATTGAGTTGAATTTGCTTCTTTTTTGAAAAAGGCTTCGTTTTTGAAACAAACTTGTGATGCTCAGAGTTGCACATAACCTCAACTTTGAATACTCAGTTCTGTATGTTTTGTAAGTCTTTTGTATGTAACGGTTAAGTAGCAGACTGAATAAATGTAACGATTGTTAAAGTAACAAACAAAAATAGCAATAAGTGGACTATATAATTTTAATGGCAATTTATGTATTTATTGTAACCACGAATCAAATTTTATAATTGAAACTAAAAAGAGCCGAATAAACAATATTGTTGAGAGTTGAATTGCATTGTTTATGTGATCACTTTGTAACATGCATGTCATACATCAGGGCCACTCAACTTTAACAACAATTTTTCTTTTACAATTTTGCTATTATTTTTGTTGTTTTGTTTTTGTTTGTTTTTTGTTTGGAATACAAACGAGAGCAAATCTTGTGGATTGATGACTTGTGGGAGGATGTGAAGATGTTGATGGAACGAGGAGGAAGGATGATAGAGAAGTGAACGAGTGAAAATAGCCTGAGTACGATGACCGAAGCAACAACTGTAATTAATCAATTTGATAAATTTGATTTTACAGATATTAAGTTCGCGGAGAATCAATCAATTAATGATTAGCAATGGCAAATCTAACGGAACAAGCGTCCAAATTGCTGGACTTCAATCAGAAGTTAGATATAATGCTATTGGACAATATAGTAGGATGCATGTATTCTGGTATAGGTGAACAACAGCGAGCAGCACAAGAAGTTTTGACAAGACTCAAAGAACACCCAGATGCCTGGACGCGCGTAGATACTATATTAGAGTATTCACAGGTATTCTAATCTTTTCACCTTTATTAGTAGTTGCTCACACTTTTCAGTTTGACTGAAATTCATTTTTTATTATATCCAAATCAGAATCAACAGACGAAATATTACGCACTGCAAATATTGGAACAAGTTATTAAAACAAGATGGAAAGTTTTACCGCGAAATCAGTGCGAGGGAATCAAGAAGTACATTGTAGGATTAATTATCAAAACAAGCAGCGATCCGGAAACGATGGAAAATTCAAAAGTTTATCTCAGCAAGCTGAACATGATTCTTGTTCAGGTAATGAACAAAAGAGTCTGTCCATTTTGAATTTGTAATTGAAAGAAAGACATTTGGAAGTAAAATAATGATTGCTTGCAGGTATTGAAGCAAGAATGGCCAAAAAATTGGGAATCGTTTATCGGTGACATTGTCGGAGCCAGTAAGACAAACGAGAGCCTGTGTCAGAACAACATGGCGATCCTCAAACTCCTGTCCGAGGAGGTCTTCGACTTCTCATCCGGCCAGATGACTCAAACTAAAGCGAAACATCTCAAGGACACGATGTGCAGCGAGTTCTCGCAAATCTTTCAGCTCTGTCAGTTTGTGATGGACAATTCGAAGAACGTTCAACTCATTCTAATCACACTGGAGACGCTTTTAAGATTTCTCAACTGGATTCCACTGGGTTACATCTTTGAGACCAAACTTATAACGCAATTAATTTACAACGTAAGCTCAAAAGCATTATACAAAAATTGGGTTTAAAATTTAAAAGAACTAATTAACATTTGTTGATTTGTCGCAGTTCCTGAATGTACCGATATTCCGTAACGTGACGCTCAAGTGTCTGACCGAGATCGCAGGCGTGACTGTGACAAATTACGACGAGATGTTCCTTGTGCTGTTTGTCAACACAATTCAACTGTTGGAAGAGATGTTGCCGGTAAATACAAACATCCGCGAGGCGTACGCTCGCGGCCAGGATCAAGAACAAAACTTCATACAAAATTTGGCCATGTTTCTGTGCACCTACCTGAAAGAGCACGGACAGCTCGTTGAGAAGAAACAGCTTAACGACATGATGCTGAAAGCACTGCACTACCTTGTGCTTATTTCTGAGGTCGAGGAAGTCGAGATCTTCAAAATCTGTCTGGAATACTGGAACAGTCTGGCTGCCGATCTGTACAAAGAGAATCCATTTCTGCAAAGTCCGTCGCCGTTCGTGAAGAATAATATTTCTCCGGGTCCGCGACGAGTGTTTTACAGTCAAGTTCTTACCAAGGTCAGATATATAATGATCAGCCGCATGGCCAAGCCGGAGGAGGTCCTCGTGGTTGAAAACGAGAACGGAGAGGTAGTTCGAGAATTCATGAAGGACACAGACTCGATAAACTTGTACAAAAATATGAGAGAAACGTTGGTCTACCTGACTCATCTTGATTACGTCGATACAGAAAGAGTTATGACGGAAAAGCTCCAGAACCAAGTCAACGGAACCGAATGGTCTTGGAAAAACCTCAACACTGTACGACATTCAAATTTATTCTTACAAAATTAGTCTACTGCCTAATATGAATTCTAACAAATCTTGTTTTTTACAGCTCTGCTGGGCTATTGGAAGTATTTCCGGTGCGATGCATGAGGAAGATGAGAAACGCTTTTTGGTAACGGTAATTAAAGATTTGTTAGGACTTTGTGAGCAGAAAAAAGGCAAGGACAACAAAGCCATTATTGCGAGTAACATCATGTACGTGGTTGGACAGTATCCGAGGTTCTTACGGGCGCACTGGAAATTCCTCAAAACTGTTGTCAATAAGTTGTTTGAATTCATGCACGGTAAGTTTTACAATTCAGCTTATAGTTTAAACATCAGAATATTTATGAAGTACTCATGTAAATCGAAATTTGTTTAGAAACACACGCCGGAGTGCAGGACATGGCTTGTGATACATTCATCAAGATTGCCCACAAATGTAGAAGACACTTCGTTACAGTACAAGTGACAGAGATGATGCCTTTCATTGAAGAAATCCTCTCGCAGATGAGCAGTATCATTTGTGATCTTCAACCACAGCAGGTGCACACGTTTTATGAGGCTGTTGGTTACATGATAAGCGCACAGCTAGACACGTTTATGCAAGAGCAGCTGATAGAAAAGTACATGCTGTTGCCGAATTCAGTTTGGGATGACATCATCAGCCAGGCATCCAAGAACGTTAACGTTTTAAGGGATCCAGATGCTGTCAAAGAGCTTGCCAACATTCTCAAAACGAACGTGAGAGCGTGCAAGGCACTCGGCCATCCATATGTGATGCAATTAGGAAGAATTTATTTAGATATGCTGAATGTTTATAAGGTGAGAAGGTTCATTCGCTTGCGAAGGTACTATTGTTTTGCTCTGTATAGTTAATCGATTATTTGATCACAACAGGTGATGAGTGGAAACATAACCGCAGCGATTGCAATGAATGGCGAAGCGGTTACAAAACAACCACTGATCAAAAGTATGCGTGTCGTCAAAAAAGAAACCCTCAAACTTATTTCCGACTGGGTCGATAGATCGACCGACCCTCAGATAGTAAGATATTGATATTTTTTGTTTAACTTAATTTTCAAATTCAGTGATACTATAGTTCGACTGTTTTGTTTTTGAAGGTCTTGGAGAATTTCATACCACCCCTGTTGGACGCGGTACTTTTGGATTATGAGAAGACAAATGTTCCCTCAGCCCGCGAACCAGAGGTGTTGAGCGCCATGGCAACAATCGTTCACAGATTAGAATGTCACATTACTTCCGAGGTTCCCAAAATATTTGACGCAGTTTTTGAATGCACTCTTAGTATGATAAACAAAAACTTTGAAGAATTCCCTGAACACAGAACCAATTTCTTCCTTCTCCTTCAGGTGAAAAGATTATCAATATTCGTTAATTACTAAATAATAATTGGCTTACAATCTTCAAAACGTTTGTTTGTTTCATTTACAGGCAGTGAATTGTCATTGTTTCCCTGCATTCCTAACGATTCCACCGGCCCAGTTCAAGCTAGTCCTCGACTCTATCATTTGGGCGTTCAAACACACAATGCGAAATGTCGCGGACACGGGTTTGCAAATACTGTACGAGCTTCTGCAAAACATCGAGCAGCACGAACAAGCCGCTCAGAGTTTTTATCAAACATACTTTACCGATATCTTGCAACATATATTCAGTGTCGTTACAGATACGTCACATACTGCTGGTAATTTTTGAATTTTCAAAAAAAAAAGATCAATCAAACGTAATTCTAGATATTTGATGATATTTCAAAGTAATAAACTCATTTATATTACAGGTCTGACCATGCACGCAACAATTTTGGCGTACATGTTCACGTTGGTTGAAATTGGAAAGATCCAAGTACCGCTGGGACCCATCCCGGACAACACGTTGTACGTGCAGGAGTTTGTTGCAAGATTACTCAAAGTAGCATTCCCGCATCTAACGGACAACCAAATTAAAATCACTGTCCAAGGGCTCTTCAATCTCAATCATGACATCCCGGCTTTCAAGGAACATTTGCGAGATTTCTTGGTTCAAATCAGGGTAATTGCTGTTGTGTTGATGAAAAGGAATAATATGATATCCAAAGTGTGTTTTCGATGTTATGTCAACTTTATTTTCGATCGCAGGAATACACTGGTGAGGACGACTCTGACTTGTACTTGGAGGAGCGAGAGAACGCGCTGAAGCAGGCACAAGAAGAGAAGAGGCGACAGCAGATGGTTGTGCCTGGTATCATAAACCCACACGACTTACCCGAAGAGATGCAGGACTGAATAAGCCGCGGGCAGAAGCTTATTAGCGTGTGTTTAAGTAAGAATGGGAAACACGAAGTGGTACCGACTTATTTTTCTGCCAGAAATTCAACAAAAAAAAAGGAAAAAAATTTACCACCTATTGTTACAATATTGTTCATCGTTGCTCCCGCAAAGCCAGACAAACCGTTAACGACAATGACATGTTTTTGTCGACAACAATTATCAAACGCAGTTTACAATTAATTCAGTTGTCATTGATACCTATCGAAGCCTAAGAGTGTAATATTAAATTTCATATATACTCTTGTTACGGAGTTCAGCCAAGAGAACGGCCATCTTCTCATTGTCCGTTATAGGATTTTAATGATGAAAATGATACTAGTTTTTGTTATGAAAATAAAATTAAACTAACGAATGGGTTAAAAAAGGAAACGTATTAACGATTATACAGATTGCTGATCAAACACGATTGTCTGCTTGGCGATGCTATTTTGTGTGATTGTACATTTCGCGCCTGTCATAATAATATAATTTATGTACGATAATAATGAGCTGTTAACGGGTTGCAACCATTTGTTTCCATTGCGATTGAACTGTTTTTATGTTATCTTTTTCTTGTGCTTTTCAAGAGGGCGTCCCCGTGATTATCTGTAAAATGTATCCACAGCATTTCGCAGCGTTTAAACTTTTATAAGACAGTCAGACGCCGATCACAATCAGTTTGATAGTTTAGACAACGACAGTAAAGCACCCTTTTGAATATTTGAAAAGTATTCATGCTGAGAAAGGTTTGATGAGAGTGTGAGAGGAGAACAAACGAGTGTGAGTTTGATACACGTAATTTTGATAAAAAATAATAAGAATGAAAAAAAATTGAAAAAAAAACAAAATCACAAAATGATTGAATAAACGATGACAAGTTGATAAACGTGAAATTACAATTACATCCTTTGTATCTCATCCTCTTTTAGGTCTTTTTTTTCATGTGTTCGATTTTTGTTTAGTGAGTTTTTTTTTTTTTTTTTTGAGTGTTTCATCGAATCAATTGTTCTAATCAACAAGATACAACGAAGGCAAAATGTGTTGCGTCTTGAGACATTTGAGTGAGTTTTGATATCACAAGTGGGATTTTATCATTGTGGGTGTGAGTGCGAGTGTTTTTTTCTGTCAAAATTAATATTGTTTTTGTTTAAACTGCTTCGTTGAACGTGTAAAGATACGTATCTTATGCATCAAATAGGATCGCCCAAGCAGGATCACCGTATCGGATTAAATAAAATAAGGAACATTAGATAAGAGAGAATAAAAATGCGAAAATGAAAGGTAAATGTGCTAGATGAATATGTGTGTTTTTATTCGACAGAAATGTTCGCGAATTCGCAAGTGTCGTGGTGAGCCGCAAAAAGAACATTTTTTTTAAAGCCGAATAGCTAAATAGCAAGGATCTAACAAAATATTTTCTACGGATACAAAAATGCAACCTTTATATATATAAGAAATGGGAAACTATTAAACAAAGCAACATGAACTTGTGGAGAAGAGAAAAAATGAGATGAGTGCGAGTGAATAATAAAAGAATATACAGATGAGCAGTGAACAAGTGTGTGCAGAGACAAAGAGTGAAAGAGAAGCAGAGGAGAGGCTCGAGGAGCACAGTTGCTGACTTCATGTGTTATTAAGTTTTACTGCGGAGCGAATTGGCTAGCGAGTTTCATTATCTCAACCGTGCTTGCGTCCACTTCAAGACTTTAAGGATTATACAAATACAGAATACAAAATTGTATAGCGTTGTATGTTGAATAAAATAACTTGTAGAGTAATTGTATAAAAAATGTCTTTTGGCTAAATAAATGTAACATGATGACTTTGTAAAACCAGGCACGAATATTCTGATTCTAATTTTTTCACTTTATTTTTTGAATTTCTATACAAATTTCATAAGTCTGTATGTATATTTTTTTAAAAAAAATTACGACTTTTTATGATTACAATATTTATGCAAACTATAATGACGACTAAAATCTAAACTGCTTGAACAAGGACTTAATAATTATCCGCGGCACAATCCGAATGATAAAAAAGATGACGAAGAAGATGATAAAGAAACCGTCAAAGGTAATGGTGAGGAATTTTCAGACAAAAAGGTCAATCTGTCCGAAATAAGTTTTTAAGAATGAATCCGTCGTTGAGTTACGTGATTGCAAAAGTTGGCGCTTGGTCGGCTGGGGTCAATTTACGCGCGCGCGTTTACTGTAAAGAAAGCATGCGCGCGCATTGTATACTAAAATCATATGGAAGGCTGCATAAAACGTAGTCTGCTGAGTGATACCATCTGTAATTCATTGTTGTATTATTGTCAACTGTGGGTCGAATGGCAAACCTCAGCCATAGCCAAGGAAAAAAACAGTTCCCAATAATTTGTGCGTCCAGCGGTGTATAATTGTTTGATTGGCTTCTGGTCATCCTGACAGGATCAAACGGAGCTGTACAATGACGTCTTGACAACAATCGATGGGAGCAAAAGATACAAAAACAAACATCAAAATCTAGACCTAACAATTGGATATATTTTCTGTTGTCAACTTTGCAACTTGTGAAACAATGTCCTGTCAAATTAAAGAGGTCGCCAGTATTGTCAATTTGCAAGATGTCAAGCAGCAACTTTTGGCCGGGATGCACTTTAAATGTAATTTGCACAATATATCTAATTTATTATGTTTGAAATTGCTTTCAACATTCGTACATTATTTGAGGTTATAATTTTAGCAAACAATCATCAGAAAGAAGATGTCATTTTTCAAGATAGTTTAATATCGCTGTCCCCTACTGGAGAAATTTTGGCCATCGGTTGGAATAGTAGGATAGTAGTTTTAGAATGTAAGTATAAATATTCTAAAACAGCATAAATAAAAATAACGTTTTACAATTCATTTGATATATATTTGTAGCTAAGTGGGATTCTCAAGAACCAGGCCAGGTGAAAAATAAACTGACACCGTCCTGGAACAAAGAAGTTTCCAACACGTACAAGTAAATAAACAATGATAAGTAAAAGAACTAGTTTCAAGTGATGAGTTACTAATGGGCTGTGAAATAAATTTCAGTGAAAGAATAACTGCGATAGCCTGTATACCCCTTATCCTGTTGGGCAAATCTGGAGCTGGCGTCAGCACGGATTGGACATGCATCGCGATTGGATTCACAACCGGTTTTATCAAATTTTACACAGACGTAATGTTGATTTTATCTTACAGACACATTCAATCATTGAAACGTTTTTGATTGAAACTCTGTTCCACAGGACGGGACTTTTCTTCTCGAAACGCAACTACACAATGAAAGTATCATTGGAATCAAATGTCAATCATTTTCAGCGTCCAAATATTCCGAAGACATTGCGCAAGTTGAGGAGCTGCATGTTATTTACAACTCGGTTGTTTGTGTCCTGCAGGGATTTTCATTATGTACTACCTTGAGGTCTTATAGAACTCATTTAGCTAAGGGTTATTATACTATAACTTATGTTCTCAAATGTTCAATCTCATTTGAAATATGAAGAATTAAATTGCAAAATGTTGATTTGATCAGTACAAGCAAACTGCACTCAGCCGCCGCCCGACATAAATCTGGTATGCAAAAAATGGGGCTTTAGAAATCAGGATTTGATGAACGACTGTCAGGTCATCGGTTCAACCTCTGTGAATACGTTTGATCATTTGACAACAGCCTCGATTTGCGGCGGATTCAATGCAAATTATCGATCGAGCGCGCCGCAGCATACACTCGTTACTGCTACTGGCAAAAGGCCTTTTGTCGGATTCCATTATGTTCTCGAGGGAGGCTCTGCTCCGGTTTTAACTGATGTTGCCATTGCGATGGCTAGCAAAGTAGCTAATGCTATAGGTTCTGCTGTACCGTTAGTTATCAATTGCAATTACAAAATAATACCAACATTCGTCAATCAAATTCGTCCATTCATTATTTGTTCGTTTCAGTTGGTTTTTACGAGGAAATAAAACTCTTACAATCCCGGAGAAAAATAAGGGAGTGCTAACAGAGCCAGCCGAATCAATGACGTGCAGATTCGGGTTGAGCGATCTCACTCGCGAAGGCTACACCATAGTTCCCAGCCCAAACAAGATGTTATCTGCAATAAGCGACGGCGTAGGACGAGTCATCCTTGTTGACAACATTCAGGGCGTTGCTGTCAGAATGTTCAAAGGATACCGAGATGCTCAGTGCGGTTGGGTTGAAGTTGTTGAAGAAAAGCACCGAAGTTTTGATTCCGCTGATGGCAGCAGATCGAGGGATTCTAAATCTCGACTTCGCCGTGCATTATTTTTGGTCATCTATGCTCCGAAAAAAGGTGTTATTGATATTTGGCTGGCACAGCATGGAACCAAAATTGCTACCTTTTCGGCAGGCAAAAATGGAAGGTACAAATCAAAACTGCATCAGCCAACTAAGCACAATTAATCAAAATTTTTTCATATTCTGAATTTATCTTTTAGATTACTGTATCTGAATTACGGTCTGTTTGGTTTGAACGATACTATGACACCTTCCAGACCGAACCGAGCTCATTATCCTTGTGTGTTCATTGATTCTCTTGGTGGAATTAAAGAAATAATAGTGCCGTTTCACTTTGCTCTGGACAGCCAGAACAGTCAAAAATCACGGGATTTGCATTTATTTAGAAAACTCAAAATCTTTCTGCGCGAAGAGATGTACGACAACGAGAAACTGATTAATGAAATTAAAAATACCTGCACAGAATTACGAACCAACGAAGTGAAGCTGCAAATCCTTGAGATGTTGATGACTAATAAAAATATCGTACCTGATGCACTAACTTGTGCTGCAGCTTGTCTCCATAATGCTGAATTAGATTTGAGTCAGTTTTCACTTGATTCTTATTTTGTTCAACAATTTTGTTTAACCAATTGGATGGAATTAATTGATCCTGTTTCTTTTTTTAGCTAATGAAAAACTAGAGCCTGTACAAAAGTCTGTTTATTTGTTATCCTCTCAATTACTACAAGTAATTGAGTTTTACAAATACGTCAGATCAAATTTTGACGATACTCCAAATTTCAATACAGAAAAACCTATGCACTGTATTCTGCAAACGTCTGAAAGAGAAGCTCATAGAATGCTCAAACTTTCAAAAACTGTGAAAGAATTGGAAAGTGTTAACATAAAAGGCCAGAATAGGGTAAAATTCGAAGAGGATGAGCGCGCTTTCCTCAATTTCATGTCCTGCTTTGAGTTCAACGAGAAGGACATGGTTACTGTGCGCAAGACCATTTCTTTGTACGACAAGTGTGCTCTTGGTAAGTGCTTATTTGTTTTTATTTTTTGTAAAAACTGTTTCTTTTTCTTTTCACACTCATCTCTCGTTTGCAGTGGAATTGATTTATGACGGCAAGATGTATTCCTATGAAACAATCTCAACTTGGCAAAAAGCTGCAAAGCAAAGTCGAATCCAACCATCTACGTTAATGGAACTGTTGCTATTTTATTGGTTGAATAGAAAATTCACTGACTGTTTGGAATTTGAAGTGATAAGATGCTTGGAGATGGTGCATGCCGTCTGCTCATTATCCTGTGAGAAAAAATGTGCTGAATAATTAAAGCTGTATCTGTTATTTATCGGATTTGAATCTTGAAATCATGTTTTTGTAGCGATTGACGAGGTGTGCGCGGCAGAGAATAATCAGACATCACAATGGTGGGATAATGTGCGTCAAGTGCTATCAAACTCGACAAATCCGTTCCATGCTCTGATTGTTGCAATGGCTTGCCGAGTTGTGGCTTTGTCGTTAGAGAGGAACAAAGAATTATGCGCCAACATTACTGGTGATAATGGCAGTGCTAACTGCGACGAGTATGATAAGCTCGCGAGGACTCCATCAGTAGATCAAGCACAGAACTCTGAGACCAGAAATACCACAGTTAGTTCATCAATTTCAGCTCAAAGTTCGATTAGCGATTGGGAGAACGTCAGCACTGAAACTTGTCAGTTTTCGCTCTTGATTGGCAACTTAGAAGACATCACTACTTTGAGTGCCATTGTTAGGTAATAATGCTTTATCTCTTATCAAAGATGGTATCAAAATTTATTCTTCTTTTCTCATCTCATACTATTCCAGCAAAAAACCACATTTGGATTCGAGCACGGAGTTTTTGGCTTTGGAGTATGAAAAAATTAATGTATCCCTAGAGACAATAATTAACCGAGGAAAAGGTACATAAAATTACGTATATTAAAATATAGTCAACCAAGCGTTGATGTGTATTTGTAATAAAATAATAGTTAGAGAACACGTTTGCAGGTTCTATATCTGAGATTGTTGCTAAGTGGTTGAGTTCATCTGGTGTTGATCCAATCAAACTAATAGACACGACAGACATAGAGTTCGATCGGTTGCATCTCATCCAAGAGTTGTTAAAGAACGAGGCTCATTTGCAATCTACGGATGTTCCCGAATTGTCCGTACAATCGTCACTTGCCGCTATTGAAACCGGCTCCGAGGCAAAAGACGAGGAAGATACGTGCCTCTTGCAAACAACAAGTAATTCTCCATTTAACGAGTACATTTTTATCGTTCAATTGAAGTGTATATTTAAATTCGATATTCAAATTGTTCGCAGAAAAAGTGAGCTTGCTGAAATTACACTTCCCGTACAGTCTGACCAGCAGCGTGTTACTGGCAAATCTCTGTTGGGAGTACGTTATGTTATGGAATGAAGACAAAACTCGATTAGACGCTTTCGATGCAGCTGTGACAATCATACGTAATATCCCGATGAAACACATGCGTCATGGTATGCCAAAGCTTCATTATCAATACAAAATCTTGATGCCTATTAGCGTTGATTAATCGCAAATTTCGATTGCTTTAACTGTACATTTAATTATCTCGATAATCATTAATTAGCTTCGATTGACTTGATTTTTTTGTTAGTTTCATTCATTGATTAATTGCGTTCCTTTTATGTAGGTGTTTGCAGTCTTTTGTGGACGCTGCACGTCAAACAACGAATGGAAGTCATAGCTGAGTTAATGAATGAGCACGGCCAGTTACCGAAAAAGGGCTACTTCGTTAATTTCAGCACAATCGGATTGACTGTTAATCAAATTGTGACGTTCCTGCAAACGTGTGTCAACTTTTTAGATATATTTTTGGACGTATGTACCTAATCAATCGGTATATCTAATAAGGGAAATGTTGGATTCAATGTATTCAATATACTTTTTAGGCGGAAATTCTCGAGTCTGATAAATGCATTGAGATAAGATTTGAAGAGTTGTGGGAAACTCAAGCAGCTGGTCCGGAACCTCTGGCTACGTTAGCGGTGTCTCAGGCACCGGCTTGGTATGATTCTGTTATGCTGCATTCAATGCTTGCTAACGTGCTTTACATGATGGCTCATTTCAACCTGACCGTCTTTAAACCATTGAATAATTTATTTGCCTCTACGGTAAGTTGAGACTGGAAATGAAATCTCGTTTGAACGTAAATGATTGTAATTATATTTTGACTTTCAGGAGCAGAGATCATTATTCCAAGATATTTGCGACAAGCCGATGTTTGTGGTGCAACAGGACCCGCAGTTGGACAGCTGTCGGATGGAATTTTTGCGACGCGTGATCACGTCGTCAATGGAATCAATTCAGCAAGACACCACCGAAGCGAGCAACTTTAATTTCCAGCAAGCCTTTAGTTGGATGTGCAAATGTCAAACAATGGCGTCCATCTGGAAGATAAACACTGATGAGTTGAGAATCCATCAAGTTTGCCAGCTTTACCAGGATGGATTCGATCGATTGGCTGATGAGGTGAGGCTGCTCTCAATGACTACAAAATGAGAATTGAAATTCGAAATTCAACCTATCTCAAAGTTATCGCCAATCAATCCACTTCGTCGACTTTGCTTTGCAACATGATTCGTTTTGAAATGAATTTCATGGATTCGTTTATTACATTGCAGGTGATTATCTCTGTAAACGATACCGCAAAGTTGGCGGAAAATTTATTACCAATTGCAGGCGGTCGACTCAGATCTCATCTTTCAAAAGTTTACGGCCAAACTTTTTTAAATGATGTTTCCAGGATAAGCCCTACTTTGAGAACTTATTTGCTGGGACTTGATTATGTACGTGCACGCCATACAATCATTGTAGCATTAATCCCATGGCATTGTCTTAAATACATGGACGCTTTTCTTTTAGGTTGAGTCGAATCGAGTGTTCACGAATTGCACAAACGACGATACTATTGAATTGGCACGCAAGGTGGCGACCAACTTGCCGGAAACTAGCAACAATTATCATCTTGCGCAATTGATATTGGACGCCACGTTGATATTGACCGACGACACGTGACACGAGTCAACATTGTTCGCCTCTACCAGGTCCTTCTTTCGTAATAAGTTTTTATAAGAATCATTTATCGAACCGAGCTTTAAATCTTGCTACATTTTTGTCCTTTCTATACGAGTTTTTAATATTTATAAGCATTTTCTATTGTAATTTATCGAATTCAGTTGATTCAGTTAACGTTTATTGTTATAACAATTCTTAATGAATTTTCAAGTGACCTGCAACTGATGATTTATATTGAACTTAGGATAATGCCAAAGCAGTGCTCGGAATAATATACACTTAAGTATAAAATAGACATTTATTGTTAGACCATGATAACGTTTTATTTTTATAATAATAGTGAAGAAACTGTCTTGAATAATTGGCAACTGTTGATAATGATGAAATATTGTTTAACTCTAAAAATAAATAAAGAAAGTTGAATTAATTGGAAATCAAACAAAGTTTGTTGAGTGCAAATAAAAAAAGCCAATCTATATGATCAAAGTTGGCATGAAAGTTTGATTGAAAAGTTATCGAGAGGATGGAACAATAAATAATTTTGATTAGCTGTTTGCTGATTTATTTTCGTAAAAATGGCGATGGAATAACAAAGTCAAATTTCATTTGATTGCAGTCAGATTATAAGTTGTCGTTTGATAAGACTAGTGACAAAAAGGTCTCCATACATATGACATTATCGTACACTCATGCAATCTGGCACAGCCGCGCATACTTCACACTCTCAAACAAAAGGTAATAAACTGTACATATATTTTTTTATCGATTCTCCTTTCGTTTCTTTATCTCTCGCAGACTTCACTGAAGCTGATTGTCAATATTTTTTATCGGTCCAGTTGATCCGCAAACTTGGACCAATATATATTTCAAACTTTTGCTCTATCAGTGTTCACTTTCCGAATACCAAACTTGTATTCGCTCCCAGATATGATAGTCACAAGCTCTGACTCGCAACAATCATACCTGTAGCCTTTTTACATACTGATTGCTCGTACTAAATTAATAAGGTACACGATTTTTTTGCGCTCCGCTTACTCGTTACATCTTTCTTCGTGCAGTTTAAAAACGCATGTTGAATCCCTTGTAGTACATTCGTGTGATATATTCTCGATTCGTAAATTCAACGTGATGTATCTCGCTTCCTGGACTACCAACTGTTGTTAACCATTGCGCCCTGTAACAAAATTGAATATTCAAACTTTCGAAATTAAATCAAATCTCGATTCATTTAAACATTCGTTCAAACTTTCTTTTCGACATTTTATCACATTTACATGATCCTGTCTGATAAACTCGAACTTGGCTCGAATTTCAACACAAAACTAAAATAACTGAATCGGCAAATTTGGCTCCTTTTAAATTGTACATAGCTCATCCTTCTTGTGCGCAATATTCGTTACGTAACGCAAAATATTACCAAAAACGTTCATCGTTTCAAAAAATAAATCTTGTTTTTCAGTTCAGAACTTTGTTTCACAACTTGTTATTCAATCAAGAGACGGTTTTGGGGCGTCTTAAAAAACATTTCTTGACACAGTCTTGATGAGCGTCAAAGTGGCATGAAGAATTAATTTCAAAACTGATCAAGTGCATTTAATTTGAGAAGTCTTTTTGTTGATTGGACCAGGGCCAGGAGGATTTGTTTGTGACCTCGAATTATGCGTATGCACGGCGTTTGTTACAGAGATAATGTGAGAAAAAGAGTGAAGCTTTTGTGCAGCGTCCCAAGTTCTCAATTGTTTCCTTCGGCGATCGATTATTTGCGAGGATCAAATTAATTTTCAGTCACACCAACGCGCACACCCATTGACAGATTAAATAGATTAGTAGGTCTCTTGCTTGAAATAACAACTGTTGATTCGGCTTGCCGATTGTCATTGAGATCTCTCAGATCTATTATTTAATACACCAAATTATAATTACACATTTTATTCGCTCTCTGCCTTTATTATACCGCAACGACTTTAATCAAGCAACTCAATAAAATTGTATAATTTCATTCCAAGCTTAACGGCGATTCTCGAAACTTTGACATTACATAAATTCGCAAAACGAACTTTGAATTGAGCTTAGAATTCCGACGAATGGAACAATTCGAATTATAGAACGCGTTGACTTACATTTGTTGAACCATAGATTCGGGTCCTTGCATCATTCCAAGGATCGTTCCTTGAGGCGTGTTCTTTACCCAACCACCGAGGCCCAGTTGTCTACTAATGTCTCGCACATATTTTGGAAAATAACAGCCTAAATATCCGTCCATAAAGTAGAAATTCAAGCAAATCAATTAATGCTAGCGATGTGATAAATGAACACATAAAATAATAATTGTTACGTGATGAAAAGTGAAAAAAGAAGTGATGAAAAATTAACACGCGAACACAACTCACCCTGTACTTTTCCATACACTTCGAATTCAACGGACACGATGGGATCATTTTGGGGATCATTCATGGACATTTTTGTCCTTTGATTCGTCCAATCCGAAAGCTATGACAGAAAGTTGGAACCAAATCTTGAACGTCGTTCGTTCGTTCGCACGAGAGCAAAGGTGACAATTTGAATTTGATCACAATTTGTAATTGATCGGCTGCAATTTAGCAACGATAGCCCTCTCAAACTGATTTTGTTTTAAGCAACGACGCGTTCTACAATATGTTATCCTCAAATAGATTTCCCCACTCGCATGGTCACACACTCTTCGGCCCGTCCGCGATCAGTCCAACTTCGATCGACTAATCAACTCCTACCAATCATTTATTTCTTTCTCATATCCCAGTTTACAACTTGCTTCTCAGTTTCATTGTCTTCGTCATCTTTAATGATCACACCTAATAATCAAATACAAAATCTTAAGGTAATTTGTGATTCAACAATTAATGCGATACAGTTTGAAAAGATTACACCGAATTGACTTTAACCGGAAAATAGCTCAGCGCGTTTCAATGCAACTTGCACTCGACGCAATGTGCTGCATATGTACGTTTATGCAAATCACTTTTAATACCCGCTATCTACTGCATATCAACGAGACACTTACTAAATACACTGGTTCTGATCGTCGCTTTAACCATGGCCAACGCGCCAACACAAACCTATTCTCAAATTTGATCCGTTTTAAAATTGAAAACATTCTGAATAATTTGCACCTACTCGAGTTCATCTCTTTTTGTACAAAACATATACAAGAGAGTCCCCTGCACGTTATTCAACTGTTATTTAAACTTAATTTTTGCAAACATTATTTTGTTATTTCAACATTTCGAGAGTGCAGTAAAAACGGATCGCACAGTTTTAAGCGGATAGTCCGTGATATATGATGGTACAAATGAAAGCATCAGCAAACGAAACACTGCTTTTTTAGCATCCGTGTATACTTGGTAGATCTCATTAAAGGTGCAGACACTTGACCCGGTATTGTTAATTGCACTGCACGCGAGTAAGCCGAAAAAAGGTAAGAACAAGTGTGGTGTGCGACAAGGAAGCAAAAGAGATCACTGGATCGAATGCAAAAGTAGCCAGAATTACTCACTTATGCACGTACGTCCATCATCTAACCATGTCTGCACTTGAAACTTGTCTAACGCCCAGGCATAAGAGTTTGCGACACGCCAAACCTGCCAATTCAGTCTCGTTTAACAAATCGTTACAACAACCAAAATATTACGCCACACTCCATTTTCTCTACATTTTAATTTGACAACAAAAAATTGCAACTCCAAGATGCAATTTTGAACAAAATGTTTGACAAATTACACTCTTAACAAAACGACTCTAATATTTTTATCTCTTCTTTTTGTAATCTTCAAGATTGTTTTTAAAATAGGAGCATAAGATGCTCCTTACACCAAGTTAGGGTGAAAAATGAATCTTGCTCAATTCATCTTACTGTTTCCAAGATTCTCTTCTATAAATCTTCATTTTTCCTTAGTTGTCCTGTACTCAAATGTTGATCATTTTATTCGACAATGTTCAATTATCTCGCACTGACGTTTTACCACTTTTTTGCCTTTATAAAGCTCACAAAAAATATCGCACGCTTAGCTTATTAATTTTAACGAGGTCACTTTCAATAATGGTAATCGATACAAATTTATTATTAGATATATTAGAATTCTGCAAAGTGCCTAAATGAATTTGGTAGGATTTCTTAACATCTAATTGTATTCTCTAAACTTTCATCCAACTTTTAACAAAAAAACATCATCAGTTTATTGTGCAACAAAATAAACTGACAACACTCAGGCACTTAAAATTTGAATGCCACAGAAGACAGAAAGGAACGATCCAAAAGTTGGCAATATCATTTTTGATAAAAAAACGAAGAAAAGATTTGTTGATAAAAAGTGAGATAAAAAATGATGTTTTGGATGATTATAGGTTGGCCTTTAGATAATACTTCACCTTGCATGAACAAGGGGTGTAGTTAGGTCGCGGGGAGGATCTGTTCTCACACGTCGCTGCTCTACAAAGTAAGCGTTGACGTCGTGTAGGCGCATGTATATTAATAGGCGATGGATATATTCAGAGCCGATATACTCGCTCCATCGTGGATCCTTTTCGTCACTATTTCATACGATTTCTGTCCCTATTTTTTCATCCACCCAACTGCTTTGATCGATCATTAACAGCACAATGAATTTTGGCTGAGCATCACCTGCGTGATGCACGCTTTTCCATCATACCACCAATCGTTCCAATTCTAACGCACTACATCTGTTCTGCTGCTTCCAGCATCATCAAAGCTATATTTCATTATATATATCCCAAAAAAATGGTATTTAAAAAACAAACATTTTCTCATGTAGGCTTTATGAACAACTTATGCAAGTTTTTTTTGGCTCTAATATAAATTCACTTGAGGCACATTTGATGAGAAAAGTGAAGATTCACGAATCCGACACTCATTAAATCTCTTTTCATATATGAAAACTAAAGAAGTTTGTAAAGAAAAATGTATTTTCATTGAAATGAAGACTGTAGTGAAATTGAAAGGTGAAAGCATTGAGTAATTGAATAAGTAGAAGAGTGTACAAAAACATGGAAAGAAAAGTGTGCGAATGATTGTTGTGCAATAGAGCTGTTAAGTGAGAGCTTTTGTGTTGAAGTCGGTGGGAGAATTGGACTTTTAATTGAAGGTTCTGATTTGGGATAAGAAAATGGAGAAGAATGGTTAGATAAAAAAGTGTTGTGTTGCGGTTGATTAAGATTGAAGTGGAATAAAAATGTATTAATCGATGGCGGCTGAAGATGATGGTTGGAGCGCGCGCGCACGCGGCTCTCGCAACACGCGCTGGCTTTGGCTTGCCGCTAGTTAGCGATGCTTACGAGTAGTCGGACTTCAGTCGTTGTTGATCGTCGCCCGTCAGCATTGTCTGACATTTGTGTGCCAAAGTTACACAGTTGTGTCGAGTCGGCCGTGCATGCCTCTCTCGCTCTCTCTCATTCAATCTCTCTTTCTCTCTCTCTCTTCTCGCGCCCAACTTCGTCACCGATCATTCCAAGTACTAACTTTTGTCTCAACTTTTTTATTCGACATTTAATCCATCTCCTTTTGACATTTTATCTTTATTTACCACAAACTTTATTCTTGCATTCTTTTTTCCCACTTACATTTCTGACTTGACAAAATGATGATACTAAACTTTCAGATTTTTCGCACATCAAAAATAAACTTTTCTTATATGCAATTCATTATTGTAACTTAAAATAAAGTTTCAAAGAAAATGCCCATTAATTTGTTTTGTCATTTATATTTTTACGGGTCAACATTCGTTACCAGTATAGAAAACAGTAAATATGCAAGATGATAAAAATAAATGCTAAATTTTGTGGCAATTTCAAATCGTTAAATTTAGATCAAAGAGGAAAAAAGCAGCGCGCATAAAAGAGTGTTTATTATAACGCGTTCGGATGATTAATTTGAAAAAAAAAAGCCAAAGCAACCGCGATTCCCTGAGTCAATAGTCTGTGAACAATTGGTATAACAAGATAAAAGTATTCTCGGTTAAGGTGAAGCAAATTTTACAAATACCTCTCTCCCAATTTTTGGTCGCACTATAATTTAGCATCGAAATTCTTCAAAAAAAAAAAGTTTTGAGCATTTTTAAAATTAGACACCGATCGCAAATTCAAATAATTCACTCAATTTAAGCGCTTTTGCGCCGGCCAATTGCCACGAATAAATAAATATCATATTTATAGATTCACGTGCATTCGCATTTCCTATCAGGCTATTTTCATTGCGAACAATTTCAGTTGAGTTCAGTTTTTCTACCTTCTCACTTGAACGGCCAATCAGCTCGCAAAGAAATAATAAAAACAAAAATCAATGTTTTGTAAAATCAACAGAAAATAAAGTGAACAAACAAAGAATCCTGATTGAAGAGAAAATCGGAGGAAGAGAAATATTTTGAAAGAAAATTTAAACAATTATTTCAAAACTTCTGGCTGATTGGTAATTTTATCGATTCAAACAAGTGAATGGGATTCGAATGAAAAAAGAAGTCGCAAGTCTGAGATAAGCCAAGTGCGCGTATGTGCCGGTTTAAATTGTTCCAATCAATGTATATATCCGTCGAGATGAATCACTGACAAACTCAACTCTCACGTCAAACTCAGGATGCTGTGATTTCACTGTTAACATTTGCCAAGATGGACAAGGAGCGCCAAGTTCAAGGTAAGAGTATTTCTTAACAACTTCATTTTTTCGATTTCACAATCTAACATTTTACATTTCCCAGAAAGCTCAACTTCCTGTAAAGAAGTTTCAAGTAGAAAGACAACGTTTTTGGTCAGACGTTACGATATAATTTGATTATATTCAAGTTCAAATTCAAATCTAAATAATAGAAGTTCGAATGGAAGTATTTTATCAATATCTGCATATTACATTCATATATCTGACGGAGAAGGAAGAAACTTAGTTGATAGATTATGAAACAATCACTAACCTGAGGTTAGTCAGTTATTTGGTATTAAATAATAATTTGTAATGGATCACAGAAAAGCGTTGTATTTGATGTATTAAAGAGGGTCTAATATTTTGGGGTATCATTAAAATCAGAAAGTGATTTATTATTTATGTGCCATATCTTATTCATTCGATCATATCTAAAAGTTATAAATCTCAAGTAGCTGTTTCTGAAAAATACCCTACGCCAATTTATAATCAATAGTTATGATTTCGTCGACCGTCTAAGTGTCAAGGGAAAGGTCTGTTTTTGTTATAAATTAGAATTTTTTGTGTGTCACCGTTAATTTCATTACTACTCAAGACAATGCAAAATATTATCATGTAACGTAGTAATGATAAAACTAACCGAAGTTACCCTGTGGAAATCAAAGTTTGTGTGGTCAAAATTGAATCACAAACAAAAGAATAATACTTGTCAAATAAAACATCCCTTAATTGGAATGGAACACGAACAAATGGTCGAGGAATCAATGCGTATTCCTGTCGTTTTAGTCAGCGGCGTCAGAAGCACTCCACCTCATAAATTTTAAGCTTTCTAAGGTTTCGCCTTTGTGTTATTAGATTATTAGATTTATTCTACTTGCTTTGGACCAATCTTGTACTCAACAAACTTTTTCATTCACCTGTGCATTTTTTCTGTTTTCATTCAAATTCCTTCTACAATTTTCGGCATTTAATTAAGTTGAGAACAACTTTTTTCACAAAACAAAGCACTTTATTTCACCGGTAAGAAGTTTTCCTGTGATAAAAACTGTTTACGGTAAATAGTTTTTAATTAAACTTTCATAAGATGGGATTGAGAATTGATTTGAGTATGATTAAATTAAATTAAAGTAGTCGAATGATTGAATACTTTTGATTGCGACAAGATTTCTAATAAATAGATTTGCATGTGCGGAATAAAAGACAAACAAAATGAGGAAAGTAATCTGTCAAAAGCAGAGTGATCGTGAGTGCTTTCTTAAACTTTCTAGGTCACAAGAATAAAAAGCGCGATCCAGTTTTTTCTTACCACAATTTTTTGGCTGTTCGAAAAACGTTTATTTTTTTTGATCAAGAAGTAACGTTCATTTGCTGGAAATCAGGTAACAGGTTAACTGCAGCTGATTTAACTGCGGATCTGAATTGTCACCTTTGATTAATCGTTAAGGAGAAAAAAAGGTTGCAATCATCAGACTGACAGGTTTTCGCAAAAGCGCAAACTTTTTACAGTTTCAGCAGTATAAGAAGCGGAGACTCATTCATTAGACATGAATATTTTTGCTGACGCTTTACACCTTTTGAAGGTTTTCTACATTTGTGAAAAAAGTTCCTTGCAATTTTGTAACAATAGTCTCAAATCTTTTTTTGTCTTAAAATGCATCATTCAACTTTCATATAGATGAACACTTTTTTGCTACTGATATTAACTGTTTGCGCTGTAAAATAAAAAAAGCTAAAAATAACTCTTTTTCGAAGCAGCTTTTTTTCGAAACTTGAATGTCGAGGTTCAATTATCAACTAGGTGTAAATTAATCGTAAATTTATTGAGAAAACAATCTGTCGAGCACGAAAGTGCGTAAACTATTTACATGTGGTTAGAGGCCCTTTGCCTGTAGATTCTGAGGCCACTGTAAAGTGCTTACCGAAGGACTCAAATTGTACTTCTTTTTCTCGATCACATTATTCACCGCCGAGTTGATTCATGTCTGATGCACATGTGATTATTCCATCTCATCGAGTTGCTTTTCGTATCGCAAGGCCGCGAGACATCTGAAAGGCTGACCAAATACATATATTATTATATTCGGTGTAGTATCGGATAAATCGATATTGTCTTCAGCCTATAATACACTCGTACACACTCTAATGACAAGACTAAAACATAATCTCGCATATATCAAGTTACGCTCAAGTTTAAGTCACCCGTTTGTAATTAGCTTGGCGTGTACAAAAGGTGGCATTGATCTTGGTAAAAAACTGGATACAACAAGACGAAATCACAGGCTACAAATAAACAAACAACCACATCATTAACCCAACAATTTAACGACAATTATGATCACCAAAAATAACAAAGTAATCCTATAAATACCAGTTTGATTTTGCATCGATTGTGCTCATCGGAGCTTTTGAAAAAATTTGGCAGCTTGTGAAATCTCTTGTATACCCATAAAAGAAAACACGAGAATAAACGATGTAAAAGTTTAAAAATAACTAGCAATCGATTTTTACAGGAGGTGCATTTATCTTCATACGACGTTTGTGTTGGGAGAGAAAAAAAGTTTATGCAATTACAACGGTCTCTATGGAACCGCATGAGGGAAAAAGTGATTTTGTTTGACGTTGATCAATTAGTCTTTTAGCTGTCAATTTCATTCAAGAAATTTTGTTAATCGATGTTCTATCTTTTGCTCGTGAGATAATCCTTTTCGATCTCGAAATTCAATTTTTTTACCGTCAATCAACAAATATCGTATCCCACTTTTTTATTCTTACAAATTGTAGTTCAACTTGAAATCGATATAGACTATATCAAATATTGGTGGATGTTTAATGAATTCAATTGGTTTCTAATTAGTGTTAAACAATTAGCAAACTGTTTTGTATATTTGTGTTGAATAATGAAATTTATAATAATGATTTGGATGCAGTCGCAGAGACGAGAGTGGAGGGTTAACTACCAATTTTCGGTAGTTTGGACTCAATTAGAGTTTGTTAAAGTTGTTGAGTTGCTGCTGCGACTTCTGGTCTATTCTATTTTGCATTATTCATGTAAAATTCGATGGACCCATTTAGTTAACTGTTTGAATTCATATCCTCAGGATTATAAGGAATATAATTAACCGCTAAAACGTGATGCGGTTAACTGTAAGAAGTTTCGCAAACGCTCTCGCGAATGCAACCCAATTTCCTGGTTAAACTTGAGTTTCCCTTAACTTGTAGAATCGTGCCGAGACATTTTAATATTCAACTATAATTCACCATTTTTTCTCCGTGCGGACCATTATTTGTCGTCCTTATAGTTTTTCAATACCGTTTAAACCTATCTCTAATGAAAAGAAATGGTTTATCACGGTTGCTCGAAAAATTGAAACTTATACAGCTTTTTGTGGTTGAAAAATGTTCCAAGCTACAATAATGATTGTAAATTAATGTTACAGATAGACAATTTATCTAGTCTAGTTAAATAAAAGAAGAAAATTCGTGATCGAATTCATGAAGTATGAAAAAAAACTGAACGAAAATGTTTATTAGATTTTAAAAAGGGCATTATAGTGAAATAACATTAACGTTTGGTAAAAGTGCAATTCTGGTTCGAGTGTTTTTCACTGGTGTTTATGTTGACTGATTACAAAGCGCTCCGAGGCTTCGTAAATGGTTGCCACTAAATTTGTTATTGTTTAGAATTATCCTCAACGTTTATTAGTTTAGGATCGATCTGACGAAATTTGATTTAAACAACGCTTTTTTGTCTGTCACGAGGCGCTATTTTTCAAACTGTTAACGAATAATGGCAGGTCCGAACAAAAGCTTCTCCGAGGAAATTGTTTAAATAAGGAAAATATAAGGTAATTAGTAGAAACAAATGTACCATTAAAAGGTGTGCAAAAAGTAGAACACTAGGCGCTTGATTTTT
Organism: Telenomus remus; assembly: GCA_020615435.1. Taxonomy (NCBI): domain Eukaryota; kingdom Metazoa; phylum Arthropoda; class Insecta; order Hymenoptera; family Scelionidae; genus Telenomus; species Telenomus remus. The sequence goes on along the minus strand of CM036345.1, from coordinate 8,134,471 downwards.
GAAGTGCCGCTTTTTTTATCTTTTGTTTTTATTGTTTTTTAGTACAACTTACTTCGTCTATAAATGTTTAAAAATAGCTTGGATACATGTCAAATCGATACTCATAAAATTTTACAATACAAAGAGTAAATGAGTGAACATTATTGTATTTTTAACGATATCTTTTCACGATCCTACAGTTATTTCCTTTACTTTTTAGACACGAGTAGAATGGTTTTGTTGCCCTCGTCAATAAACAGCAATCGTAGGCATTAAGTTGGAGTAGTTCTCTTTTGGATCGCTTAAAAACAATAATTTTTATCGCATGTTTCAAATAAAAGCTTAAAATTGTACGCTGTAAATCGACTTGGTAAGTTCACGGGGTCAATTTTCACGTCTGCGTTAATGTAGACGGCTAAAAATTTAATAATGTCGTAATAAACGGTTAACGCGACTGATAACATCGCACCATTCAAAAGTTTTCAAGTATTCGCAGCCAGTGTGGAGTCTGCAGATCCTTGGCACAAATCCCAGGCCACAATAATCAAATTCTTCCACATTCTCTATTACCAAGAATTTTCTTATTTTCTATTGCAAGAATTTGACTGTTCCTATTGATCCGCGATCGAATCAGAATCTTACTGATCTGCTCATTTTATTTATTTATTTTTTTTCATTACTTTGCTCCCTTCTCAGAGAACTAATAACAGCATTCAGCATCATTATCGAGGAACAATTGAATAGTGAATGAAGCTCTAATTAATAGCTCCCGCATGATTATTTAATAGGGTTGGCCAATATTGCATAGCATTTTTAACGTTCATAAATGCAAATGCTCAAATAATATTTTAATGATCAATTAAAAGCGAGAAAATCGTTTTCATTTTTAATGTTAACCCAATTTTCACTAAAAATGGAGATAAGAAAAATGTTTCATCAGAGATTTCATCATGCAATTGGTTGTGTTACGAATGCTTGATTTTCATATTTCTTGCAGATTTGCTCGAGTCTTGTGTTGTCAGAGAAGATGTTTTTGAACCTTGCACTTTTAGGTGTGGCGTTGATAAGCGATAAACCGAGCAGGGAGGAAAAGGATGCTATTAAGAATGCTTTGTACTGTTAATTTTGAGCTGACATCTGGTTGGATTGGATTTTGTCTTATTTCTGATTGTGTAATAAGCTGTGCAGGCTGTAGCCCAATATCGATCACGCGGACCGTATCTAATTATTGGTCTCAAGGCTGGAAAATCAGTCGAAATTTAAATTGATGTCGACGTATTGTTGAAGTGGATTTTACACTACATTATAACTATCACAGACATCAAAGCTAACGAGCTCATTATCACAGCTACTATCTTGACATCATTCTCAACACAATCGGATCTCACAACTGTCTCATCACACGTTTACAACTGTTATTTGTGTCTGATAAAAAATAGGTTTGCAAATTTCATTGATGCCTATACAATCAAACGTCATATAACCGTCCTGAAATGAAATGATCGTGGAAGCCATTTTCGTAAAGTTGAGTCGTCGAACATTAGGATCGCGTGTTATTCTGTTATACCAAGCGATGCATCGCTGGGGACAATTTTAAAGTGCTATTACGTAAATGCATATGTATAAGCAAATCAATAATCAGATTTGGCTTCGCCGGAGAGACTTTCTGTAAATACTTCTTATTTGTCTTTTCGGTTCCATGAATTTCGCAATTGTCTCTCTTTTCTGCCGGATTTCCTTCCTAATACAAACGAATTTCTATCGATCAATTCAATTGTTCCACTTTCATGTCCACATTTTCTCTTGTTTCCTGTTTTTAAACTTATATTTGAGTGTCGTGAAACAATTTTATATCGTTTTGCTATCCGCATTGCAAGTTTTTTATTTAAAATATAAAGAACCAAAGGATCAAATGAATGAAACAGATAGTTAAACAAAAGTGTTTAAAAATAACTCAGAAATAGTGCTAATTTACTAACACAAATCGTATTGTTATCAATATTTCATTTAAAAAAGAGAGATAAATATCTTGTCTTCTTGCAGTAAAATGTGTCTCAGGATGCATATAAACTTGGACGATAAAATTCGTCCGAAAAAACTCTTATGTTTTATTATATAGAAACAATGATGAGGATTTTCTCCTTCATGCGGTATAATTTGCATCTCAACAACTCATATTTAATGCTCTGGCTCAACAAATATTTAGTTTGGCAAAATTGCAGTGAAAACATTTTTTGGCTAGAAAAACAGGCTCTTTCATTAGAGCATTTTTATGAATGCGCAAATTCCATATGATTTCATTCTAAAAAGTCATAAAAACATTCTTTCGGCTGTAAATCAAAAAAAGGAAATAAAAAGTTTATCGGAAACGTTTTGATTGGATACTTGAAAGAAATTGAATTGAATTTGTAAAAATGTTATAAATTATTTCGATATTGCGCATATGCTACAACTTAATATTCTAATCATATTTCAGCGCTAATTATCTTTTATTGAATTGGCCAGTCCGCAAATTTATTACGGTAGATTAATAACTAAGACAATTTTTGTTCTATAAAGCTCGATTGATTAACAGATCTTTATGTTGTTAAAGGTTGAAAAATGTTCAAAGAATAAAATGAAAACACATTTCTACTATTTATTGCACTGAGTCGTAAAACTCAAGCGATTTATCCGAGCGGTAGAAAGCGAATCAAAACCAAAGTCCGTAACATTCTATAATGAGCTATTATTTCATGAAAGCTTCATCCGAAAAATCTCGTTTCATCTCAGAACGTTGTCGTAAAAGTGGTTTTAACACAGGAACTGTTTTTACTGAAAATAATTAATTTCAACCAACCGGATTTGAGAAAAAACTTGAAAACTCTAGCTTCTATCTTATACATCGGAGGTTTTTATCTTAGATTTTCCTAAATTAGCTTATTCATCAAATAAGGCCTGTTTTAAGGGAAAATGATCACATTTGGTCAGACAAACATTTTCGATTACAAAATAACACGAATACTTGTCAAACAAGTTCTGTTTCAAGTGAAACTGATACAGTCAGACCAAAACCACCAAACTTTGTTGCGTCAAAAAGAATATGTTTGTCGACGTAACACAAAAATGTAATCTCGCTGAAAAGAACGCTTAAAATTGTGCAATCTAATTTGTGATAAATAAAAAAAAAAGAAATGAATTAATTATTCGATTGTATGTTGTTAGTCTAAGAATATGTTAATTGGTGTTTGGTGGGTTTTAACTGTAGGTGATGTGTTTGAGAAAAGTTGTTTTTTCTCGGTGGTGATTAGAGCGCCCGGACGCGGGTCGCGCGCTTGCGCTCAGATTGCCCGGAGCTTCGAAGCATTCGGGCTGGCGCGGCATATATTTTTTCGAGCTTTGGTCGGCGCGGTGTCGATTGTGGATGCTCGATGCACGGTAGTCGACTCGGTCAACACGTGGAGTCGCGTGCTCGTCGGCGTGCGTATGTAGTGCCGCGCTCAGCTGTGCCGAAAAACGTGTCGTCCGCGCGACTCAGACATGACTTGTAGCCACGCTTCGCCGATCACAAGATCCAACCTCCGACTAAAGCATGACTCTTTCATGCTTTGCCAATCCCCGCAATCCGTGATCAAGTAAATTACACATTTCTTTCAAACCACAAACAAGTAAGACAAACCATTTCATTATTGTTTTTACTTTTTTCTACTCTTTCCACATCACAAAGCCAAATTTCATTTTGAATCAAAAACAACATCACGATTTAAGTCTCATTTCTTGAATACATCTTTTTATTTGTCAAAAGATTGACACTTAACTTGGGTAAGTTTCGAACCAACTTACCGTAAGCTCTGGATTGTTGCATATCAATTAATTGATTACTTTAAAATACATCCAATAATGAAGCTCATAATTAAACGCTTATGTAACGTCGAGGAAAAACTCATTTACGTCTAAACAAAACTTCCTGCTTCTTCGTACAAAATGGTAATGGTGAAACATAAGTTTCGATGTATATTTATGAACTTTGATATCCCAGTTTTAGTATGGACAAAAAAGTATATTATATTTTTTTGAATTCAAATTAATTCAAGTCACTCATCATTTTCATTGTTATCACGAACTTTTTTTAATCCTATTGATTTTTTCCCAATGGCCTATTGATTAGTGAACAGGCAGAATAAGAAACGTGTGTTTCTCAAAAAGCTCCAAGATGAATAAAACTAAATTGGGACAAATTGTACAGCGAAAAAGTTCATTATATGATTCGAATTTCGGATGAAATCCGTGGCGAAAGCTTAACATTGAACATTCCTGATGATGATGATTAATGTTCAGTGCATAACGTGAACTAACAAAAGGGCTCCATTATATTGCATTATAGTTACGCAACAAATTACTCATTTATTAACAGATCGGTATATTTTGGACAAATGTGTAAGCGAATTTCGCGTTATCGAATATTAATGGACTTTGTTGTTACGACGATCAATCATTCTCTATTTAACCAAAGAAACGACCAATCGAAGGAATAATTGAATGTTGAATTCCATTGTAAATTTATGACCCAGCAGTGAAATAGAACCCCAAGTATGTATGATGAAGCTGATTTTATAAATAGACAGCTCAAATTCGTATTCTCAACTGTCTTTTAATTTGTTAGTACAGTATTGACAGAATGAGAATTGATAAGTGAAGTAAGAAAATAAGCAGTTATAATAAATTTGTGAAAAATGTCAATTGATGATTTGGACATTTATTTTTACCTAGTTATCTATAAAACAAACATCAACCGTTGGTGTTATTTGTTGGGTATTTTTGTGATTCTTTTCAATGATTAATAGCATTGGATCAATCATTATTCAATTTATATTAGATAAAAAATGAGTGCAAGGTTCATCGTTTTGATGGGAAATCGATTTGATTATTGATAAAAGGTACTCGGGGATAAATGTGATTTACCTATTTTGGAGAATTTAGTATATTACTCACGAGATTGGACAAGCAAATTATCAGCTAATTGCGATGTTCCCGAATGTTTGGATATAGTATATGCGTATATAGGCTTACTTTCAAGTCGACCAAAAGCAATATTTCATTTGTTTTCAACTGTCAATTTACGGTACCAGACGACAAATTTGTGGACAAAATTAAACGCGTCACAATTACTCCCAATCGACCCCCCTACTTTTTATATTTGTATTGTACTTTCTGGTCTTGTACGTGGTGAAATCGATTTTGCTGCGGTGAATTCAATTCTTGAGTGAAATATGATTTCTGTAAATTTGTGTGGCACTAGGTTAAAAATCTTATCTTGGCAGTCCAAAACACTGCATAAATGCTCATATTTCATACAAGTTTGCTTTAAGTAAATGAAAAATCGTTTACAAAAATATTATTCCATTCCAATACATTGTTATTCTATTATTTGAACTGAGCGATTCCTCTGTGGTTTAACCAACAGAGTGTAATTAAAATACATAGCGGTAGAAATAATAATTTCATAATCGCCGCTTACAAAGCCCGCAGAAAAGAATCAACAATCTGAGTTGAATAATTGATAATTTGAGGGTGAATTCCTTTTCAAAGTATATCGTGAATGAAAATGTAACTGTATGCAGAAAAAGTTGAATGTTATCTTGAATTGCAATTTGTCAAAAAACTTATGTAATACAAAGAGACATTCAAATCGAACACATTACGTGATGTTCCTGAGAAATAAGTAATTTGGAAATTTGTTTTTCCCGTTGGGTTTTTTATTAGATTTAGACGTCTGTTTACATTTACATGATTGCGATAGACACCGCGTACAAATTCTTAAAGAAGTACCATTCTTGAGATACTAAAAGTACTTTGCGATATGAAAGGGTCGCATCAGTCAGATGACAATTCAGAGCTTGAGAAAATAACTCGACAGTTATGCTGGATTAGACGAGTTATTGCAAATGGACTATTTCAATTGAGAGACGGATATTTGAATTTGCGTTTGGTGCAACTATTGGCACCTCTCGCACGTGGTGCTCTGTTTGCATTGCACAATTTGTGCGACACATTGTGGTAAGCCCAACATTCATTTCGTTTGCAAAGCATTTGCCATGACATTAGTGAACTGCGAATAGTCGCGCAAAACTCTGCCACATGAATTTCAATATGACATCTGCTCAACAAAAGGATACCTTTTCTGGTTTCTCGTTATGTTACTTCTCAGATGCAGTTTCTTCTTGTTCATCATTTTGTGCACTTTTATTTTATGTCTAAATTTAGTTTCAATTTCGTCATTTTGTTTTGGGTAAAACACAGATTTATGGGATGGAGAGTTTTCAATTCCCGATGGAAAAATGACCAATCACTTTGGATTCAAGAAAAAATCTGAAAAATAAACTTACCTTTAAAGAGTCATGGGCCAATGGAAAATCTGCGATCGAAATTTGATAATATTTGTAGTATTAAAAGTTAGATCGTGCACGCGTTTTATGATTCCGTCAAACGTTAATTCCAGGGCAATTTACTGAGGCGGTAATTGCATCGATGTTTCATCTCGTAAATAGAAAGCAAGAGAGCTTGCTTACTATTCAAGACATTTGACGGCCAAGGCTGAATTAAAAAGAGTCACAATTGCAAAATCAATTTCATCTTCTTCACATTTCATCAATGGTGTTGTTCACCCAACGTTTACTATTGACAAACATCAGAAACGTAAACAACTGTAAATATTAGCTCATGAAAATTTCAATCATTCACTATTGACATTCTACGTCAATGCGAGTAACTGAATTTTAGACCAAAAGTATTGAAAATAATTTCATCAATGTTTTTATATTTGTACAATTTATATGTTTGTTGCTAATGAAGAAAAATATGACAATTGATGGTAAGTTTTCATAAGATAACAATGTTGGTCGATAACCGGTAAAGTCGCGAATGAAATAAAAGCTTCGTAAGTGAGAGCTTTCGTTGACTATATGGTGGCGCGAGCTTCAATGCGTCCGACAAACGAGCAAGCTGTTCTACTGCTATGATAAGGCAGATAACTGCAACTACATTGATTTCAATCAAAAAGCTTAACAACTATCAAATTATTGTTCTTATGAAACACATTTTTCAATTCATTTCAACAATAAAGATTATCTTCAAACCAAATATTGCCATAACGAAACTGCTTTTTGAAATCGATTGTTTTAAATCGACGATAAAAGAACTCTTATAATTTTTTTCATTGCGTTTGGATACCTGATACATATCAAAGCTTAACAAACTTTCAACTAGATGTATTTTTAATAAAAGTTTTGCTGAAAACTTTGTTACTTTAAAGTCTCAAATCGTGTATAAAAATACTTGAAAGGAGATATAAATGATGATTATTATTAATTTGTTTCAAAATGTACATTTGTTGTGCTGGTACGTGCAATTGATTGATTCAGTTTTTTTAAACAAAATGAGAATAAGTCGAATATGAGGTCGAGATGCTGTTGTTAAAACGTGTATTGTATCTTTTGAATGCATCGGGATGAATGTATCTGGAAGATTGAAAGGTGGAAGCTGTAATGAAATTGGTCGGCCACTGATGAAGGCTAGCGAATTATAAAGCAAATATCAGTTTCCATTGTGATTGAAAATTAATCATTATTCATTCTACTAAATAATCAGAGGTATCAATTGTTGAATAAAAACTATCATTTCGAATTAAACTTTGATACTTTTGAATTGACCGATTATTTCTAAATTGTTATCGTTTGTTGCAGGTAACTTATTTATCACAAAACCATGGAATCTTTTATGTCCATTTGTCAGCGAATGTTGGATTTCGCACATGAAGGTAAATTTCAATATTATTGAGCAACATTTATGAATGTCATAAACATTTTGTTTTCTATTCCATTAACAATAAGACCAATAAGTACAATTAAAAGGCCAAATCTATAACGGTAGCAAGAATGAATTCCGTTGAGTTGTAGACGCAAAACCAAAAGCAAAAACATATATAAGCGCACATTTATTTCTATCAAACTAATGCGTTAACCTACAAACTCGTCTCTCTATAACGGAAATTGAAAAGTGCCATCAAGATGTTAAATTTCAATTACCTTGCGTAACGACAAAAATTATTTGCCGATGATGATGGTTATCGTTACGCCTTATTTTATGGATACAAATAAAATCAGTCACTGATTAAACTACTACGCTCTCTATATCTTTACATATTTTCTTTTTATCATTCCATCTTCAAACAGTAAACTACTAAATACGATAATAAATTACTGTACAATATTGTTTGTTTATCTTAAAGTAATAGTTATAGTTTCAATTTTTTAGAAACTATTCATAACAACTTGTAATCAAATGGTATACATGTAATTATGATATCATGGATGTAATTCGAATTATGGGACTGCCGCGGTCAATAGTTAATTTTGTAGTACGTTGTAACTCATTGAAACTGTTCTGATAGTTTAACAATTTAAAGTTTGAACGCAGTTATAGCAAATGATTCGACTACTACAAACTATCGTACACGCATGTGTACGAATGCAAATATTATCGTCAGTCAGCGGCGTTATCACTTAGGCAAATTAGAGTAAAATACATACATATATGTATATGAACAGAATGCTTCATTATAAACTTGCATTACATCGCGCAAAAGGCACTTCCAAATTTCCACAACTTTCTCTCCAATTACACGTTACAAACTTTTGATGACAAAACTGTGTTTATTCGTTTCAATTTCATTTTTGTTAGATTTTAATTACGTACTCATCATTATGATGCAATATAATGAAATACAGTTTGTTCGTTTCATTCGGTATATACTTGGAACAAATGTTTAAGCTACTGATTAAAAAAGTGAACTGAACGAGACTCTCATTGTTTTTGTGCACAAAAACACGTGTTATTGCGTGCCATTATTGATTGAAATTTGCTCGTCACAAGTGATACGCCATTACAGAATATTAGATTTCATGTTAATTGACGACCGTATTATGCATTTCTTGGCATTTGCATAAACTCGCACAAGTGCATCATGCCGCAACAATGCGAGCGATCGTTTCCTTATTAATCCACGTGTGGCTCCCCTGTATTCAAAACGCGCGTCACGAATTCGTTTCCGTTTGAATTGCTTCTAAAAGTTAACACAATATTTCATCCATTTTCCAAAAAGTTAGGTTTTGAATCTAAATCAATTTCAGAGCAACGATTTTAATAATGCATTTACTTAAAAAACAGATTTTGAAGTTAATTTTGCAACTGAATTAACAAAACAAGTTTTAAAGATTAATTTTGAAGTTAAGTTTGTAGATGTGCGAGTTCAACTTTTGTAATTATTGCATCAACTTTTTACGAATTTTCTTCTTTTAATAATTTTGTAAAACTTGGTTTCAATTATTAATTTATGCGAGCGTGGTGACAGGTTGACGATGCGACATTTTTTGTCTGTATTCTAGCTCGTTTCATTTGTATGATTGGAATTAGCTGCACTTAATAGCACCCTGGTGTGGGTAATCCTTTTCGACGGTGTAATTGTGCTGCATTAAAGTCTTACCAGAAAGTAATTCCACCACGCTCAAAAGTTACATCATTTCAAACCGTGAAATTGAACAAATTTTTCGACTCGCATATGTTGAATTGACATTTTGTTGAAAACTTGTTCAACAAACTGTTTCCACCAACAAAAAATAAAATTGAATAATGCTTGACACATTTTCAAACTTGTTTGCAACTAGTTACATCAGCTCTAAGTTATAATTATTAAGATTCTCGTTAAAATAATTGATAAGTAAAAATTGTATGAATATTATATATGAGAGAGTTGAACATGCTTGTTAAAAAGTTCGTTTATTATTAAGAAGACTGATTATGAAGTAGAATTTGTTGCGAAATTGTATTACAATTTGGAAGTGCAAAGAAAAAAGAATGAATAAAAAAAGAAGAACGGAGGGGCGCATAATTTGTGTTAGATTTGGCCTGGTCTAACGGAGGAGTGCCCCACGCGCGCTATAGTAGGGGCTGGCTCTCGTGGAATGGAGGCGTTTGCTCGGCCCATGGTTCAGTCGTAGCGGTGCCGTGAGTTGCGTCGAGTGTGCAGCTTCGTTCTTGACAGTCATTCTCGCACGTTCCAACTTTCGATATCAAAACAAAGCATAAATGGATCCCTTCATCCTTGAAAATGGATGACTTTTCATCGGTACCAAAGTTGCCCAATTACTATTACAATTCCGACCATCTGCGGATAAGATAAAATTCATTTGCAAATAAATAATGCAAACAAATTGTATCGCCTAGTCGGATTATTAATGTGATTGTGAGTTCAAGTCAGGAAACAGATTGGCGTGTTTGAATTGCGTTTTGCTATTTGTTTGGTTGAGGCTGACAAAATGTGGTGCGGCGCCGGGTTAAGCCGGTTGGTTCGATTGTGGTATCGGGCACTGCAGATTCGAAAGTGTGCGCCAAAAGAGTGAACTCAAATGGAGAACACGCCAGGCAAGATGAATCGATAGTACAAAAGGCCAAGTCGCAGCGGACAAATACAAACGTGAACAGTGACGCCCTGCCCCGCGTCGAATACTGCATTCATTAGATACCATCAAAAGCAAAACATCACAATTCTTGATTTTCCAAAACTTCCAGCCAAATCAATTCTCCCAGTTCAGAATCAAAAAAGTAATCAAATCAAATTCTCTTCTTGTCACATCAATTTTGTCGAATAATTTGCACACAAACTTTTGAACATTCAGTTCAAACATTATCAAGTTCATGTTTTAATCCCTCTTACAAATTTCTATTAGAAATTTTGAAAAAATTCAAATACATCATAAGAGTCAGTTTTAGGAACAATAATTCACCCAAACGAATAAAAATGGTATGCGAATACATGATGAAAATCAATTGATTTTAATTTCAATTTACTTATTAGCATTTCATCGGCGAAATTTCGCTGTAATTAATATTACTAACATCGTTATCTGAGAACATTTTGCGCACACCAAATTGAAAATCAATGTAAAGAGTTTACCATGAGATGTTATGCGCTCTAACAATAATTGTTATTTCAACAATTTTAACTACTACTGTTTGCTTACAGAATTTGAATGTTTATAACTTTCGTTGATTAACATTCGATAATCCGATTCAAAAACATTCCGGGCTTCATCATTGTGATGCATGTAAAGATTGAGTGGTCAGTTTTTCAATGACCGGTTATTTTTCGTTATCCGAGATTCTCCGGTTGGACCAAAATAAAATGGCTTTGTTTCGTAAATGCAACAAGGGAAAAGAGCGCGCTCGATGGCTACTGACATTGAAACGAAACGGTGTTTGGTGTTATTCCATTAAGATTTACCGCCGCTAACCAAATCACTCACTGGAAAACGAAAAGTCTTCATTTACACTATCAGGAATAAACCTTGCCAGGAATCGTATATAGAATGCATTTCTAAAACAATGTTTTATTGATTATTCAACTTTTGTTATTTTAACATAATTTTTACTTTCAACTATCCACATTCAATCAGACGAATTAAGATAAATATTATACTTAATTCGATCCCATTTTATGGTGCTGTTTTTTCCGATTTTATTTTCCATTTTATTACACACTTGAGACAAGAGAATAAGTGTTCTTCCACGCCAATTACTTATTTTAATTAAACATTTCGTCGCGTTAATTTTGATTCAAATGTAAAAACGCAAGCAGCAAAAAACAGTTGAAAAACAATGGCGGGGATAAATATGCAGTGAAACCTAGCCGAAATTAATGGTTCCAATTTACTTTTTATCTTTTGTTTGTTTGTTTTTTTCACAAAAGTAGTCGCTAGTTAAAAATTAATGAATGAGTAAAGTTTAAAAGAAGGATTAGATACTGTTGACAAGCTGACTGCTGTGTTCGTCATTATATGTTCGCGCAATAAACTTTCCAATTAATTTCGAGTCGCAAAATGGTTACTTTATTGACTCAATTAAAGCGCCTTGACATCTACCGAGTTTCAATTCAAAATCGTTCCTACACTTTTATTGCTCAACAATTTGTTTCAAATTTGAGTTTAACAAGCTGCGGATGAATTTTCGAAAGTGATAAATTTGACTAAAAGATGAGATTACAAGAGATTGAAAAAGCAGAGATGACAACGAACGAGTAAAACGATAAATCTTTTAGACGTGCGCATATTTACGGGAAATATGCTGATAAAACTACACGCTGTTTAGCATCGAAGAAACTTAAGACAATTTGAATTATCACAAAAAAGAAACAATAAAATTGTACTAAAAATCGTTTGACATTTTCATATGAAGTTATTCGATTATAAAATATACACACCTTGAAAAAACTGCAATGAAAATGTTGAAACAGGATTTTTGCAAAAGAAAAATTTTATGAAATACGATCCGCGACTGTAAATTAGCGAGCTTGGGTTGCTAAATGCCTTGAGTATTGATTTTTGCTACGTATACCAGCAGTATTAACTTATTATTACATGAAGTAAATTGAAATTCACATTGTAATTATTTCCCATCTGTTCACTTATGATATATGTGTTTATTTTAAAAATCCTGATCGAGATGGAACAAAGTTTCACATTGTGAAGAAAACACTGTTTTGACACCTCTCTAGTTGAAGATGGAGAGTGTAAACAAAGTTATACATCTTTAATTAATATAGTAGGGGAAATTTTACTTTTACCTTTAACCCAATAAATGTTACTACTTCAAATAAAAATGTGATACTCAGCATTATAGTCGCAACAGAAAATATCTTCTCGTTTTACAATTTCATCGAGTCGATCAAATCAGGAAATTTATCTGAAAATGTAATTGCATCTAGCCAGCTTAAGCTTCTCGTTATATCGTATTTTAAATTAATCCACTTGTAAAGTTTGCTCGTCTAGAAATATTCTATCTTGTTCCCTAAAAGTTTGTCAATAGGATTGAACAAAGATAAATCAAACGTTTTTGAGATATTTAAAATAAAAAAAACGCGTATACACGTTTTTTTCACAAACGATGAGAAAAGTTGCTGTTAAAGAGTTGTTGAACTTGTCAAGACAGATCATGTAGATTATTTGTAAATCCAAGAAATAAATTTGTCAACGGCTATGTGCATCTATCGCCGAGCCAGTTTTAAATTTACGATTGGCATAAAACTGGAAGTTATGTGAGACTGATTTTGATTTCGCCGATCAAAACAAGCGCTTGCAAGTACGTGTCAATAAAATTTGACAGTACAGCTGAATTTACCTGTCAGTCACGGATCCTATACACGTTATTTTTATTGCTAGTCAGATGGCTTAATAAACGGGGTTATAACAACTAAAATTACGTACAAAATAACCATTTCGCACAAGCAGATTGATCGTAAATGGTTAATGACAAAAAAATTGACCTTCATTATTGGTGGCAGCTAATAGCGGATCATTTAAGTTCCTCTTTCATTATGATCTCGTTTATACTTGTAAAAATGTCAAGTGTAGTCATAATGTCCAATATATATTCAACGATATGCGTGAATACTGAATTTGCACGTGAATAATGTATATGAGTAAATGATAATAGTTATAGTGAACGATTAATGATGAATCAGAGTTGATTAAACAAGATATTGGGGATGAGTCAAGTTACAAATGATATGTAATAATGAGTAGCAATTGGAATGGGGAGAGGATTGGAATCGAAAATAAAAAGTTGAATGAATTTGTTGACCTGACTTGAACAAACGTAGTCGAGTGGAAGCGCGATTTGGTAGAGTGAAAATTGCGCACTTTGTAGAGACGAAAAGTGGTTGGAAGCAGCTGGGTTATGAGAATGACGCGAAATGAGTTTGAGGAAGTGGCGTCCGGGAAATAGGTGCGTGATGCCGTCGGCGTGGCTGCGGGCCGCGCGGCAGCAGCCAATGACTCCGCCGCGCGGCTAATCCGAGTCAGAGGCGCCGACGGTCATGTCTAGGCCTGATAAGGAGCTTGTGCACAAGTGCCACTCGGACCCGGGTGCGCAACCCTGTGCCTCCACTTCTGCCTCCTGCGAAAAGCGGCCCGCCACCGCTCGCAGGCACCTCCACAGTTTTACCGGCTCATCGCCCACCACTCGCAAATGCGTTCTCACACTTGATGGATACAATTACGTTATTGGTAAGTCTCCAAACATCAAATCAATATTTCGAATCAAAGCAACATATTACAAATGACATAATCTTTTATATCATAAAAGAGTACGTTGCTGCAAATACTAAAAGCAACTTTCAGAGTTATGTAAGATAAGCCAACAAGTCCAATCAAAAATTCGCATGCAACATTTGTGCAAAAGTGAATTCACTCGGCTGGTTCTTTCATGAACAAAAAAGCTTCATCTCAAATGTATCAATTCAATTTAAATTCTCTTTTGTCAGAGCTTTTTCGGATACGAATTGAGATAAGATATTCATAGTGTTCATTTTTGTCGAATACCAGGGTTCGTGGTCTGACTATTCAGGACCGAATCACTGTGAAATAAATAAGCCTAATTAAGTGGGCCTGCTGGAATTGCAGCTCGAATTCAAGCTACGGAACGCCTAGCTTAGTCGTAAATGAGATTAGATTGAGAGTAGGTTGAGTTCATATCAAAATGAATCTCTCCATTGATTATAGCCTGAGTAATTTGAACCGTATCCAGTTCATTGTTAGAAATGCTAATGAGCTATTGCGGCTGTTGTACTTTGACACGCTAATATCCTTGATATTTCTCCGTGTCTAAAACCTACGTTTCCTCAACGCTGATTCAGCAGAGATCAATCACAATGAAGACAATTTCATAGAACGTATTTTTTAAGCTGTATAGCGCTCAACCAATCTGGAATGCAACGTTTGATATAAATTAAAAAGATTCTTCGTTAAAGAAATAATGTTCTATTGCAGACAAGTTTTTTGAATTTGATTTTTCTTGAACGCAATTTCATGATCTTTTTTGCTTTCATTTTGTCGAATGATTTAATTTATAGTGACGTAAATGTAGGGTAGTAAGTGGTTTGTAATCTTAGTTCTTTCGCACTGGATTCAAGAGCATTCAGTAGTTTGAACGTTTGCGTGTGTTATTTGACGTTCTTCAAAAGCTGACCTTATTTACGATAGAGAAAATCGCTTATTTAAATCCTCATCTGAGTAGCTAATGTTTTCTTATATGCCGTCGAAATGATTTACGAGCGCAAAAATCTTGCGCGTAAGTTGTTTATGAGTTTTATAAAGTGAACCGTTTTTTCTTCGCTCAAACCATTTTATCGGTCCGTACGTATTTTATTATTTTTGTACATTTCAAAGATAAATGCGCGTGTGCGCTAACAACGGATATAAAAATAATGATCCAAGATTACGTAAAAAATCCATTCTATTATATTATTCTGATAAGATTGCTGTACAACAAAAGAATAGAAATTAACATATGAATGTAACAAAAATCACAGGTGCATATCTTTGTGTCTACCTCTGGAAATTTGAATTGTTTATGTTTTATCATCAAGGTTATATATAAATAAGAGAAATAATATTCTGCTTTTCCTGAATTCGCACCCTAGCAAAAAACAATAACTAAAGCACTTTCATCTCTTGCACCTCATTTCTGTTTTTTAAATAATTTTCAACAAATTTTTTATCTCGTAGCTTATGAAGAATTTTTATTGCAAGCTCTTATGAAAAATTCCATTTTTATTATTTAAAATTCCCCATTTCACGTGGTTTTAAAAAGTCCATAAAAAGCTGAGCTTAAAATTTCGACATAACTTGTAGTAAAACCAAGGCATTTTATTTGTTTCCTTTGCAAGAGATTCTAACGAGTAATTCCCAACAGGGAGATTATTACATTACTTTCATGAAAAAAGTTGGTATATTAGAAACAATTGAAACTCCCAGAGGTTTTAGTTTGCTCCATTTAAGTTGAGCGATGGATGAAATCATTTGTCAATTTGTTCAACATTTTTGAAGACGAGACCTTGTTGTTGAAAAACAATCCTGATTTTTGGATCTTTTTCAGAATTATTGAACCGAGAAAAAAGTAACTTGCGCAAAGAGCGTTAACGTGGCCGCGGTCAAGTCCTCTTATCGGCGTAATCGACAACAGGAAATATTGATCCGCAGTGAAGCGTATTAGAATATGTTATCGCTGTATACATGAAATCCAACGTCAGCCAGGCCGTTAAACCAAGCGAGGGCGCATAACCACGAGATTGTCCGAAAATCATTGCTCCCACTGACCCGATTTTTCTCATCATAAATAATAATATCAACTGTGTCTTATCTGATCAACTTCTAAATCTTATCGGATAATTTCAATTTCAAATGTTGATCTCTCTTACAAAAAGCAATGTTTCATCAAAATAATTATGTTTGTTATTATTATTATTATTATTAATACTCATCTTCATTACTTTTTTGGCAGAAAATGAGTTCTTAAATGAATCTTAGTAAGCTGTGTTAGTCGAATTTCTTTCTATGTAATACAATCATTATTTGCCATGCCAATCTGATCGTCGTGATGTGTGACAGGAATACCAGGCGGAATTATAGATGGTCATTTGATCTCCCCCAGCAGGAAATCTTCGTTATTCAAGAATTATCGTGATTGCTAGCCTGTAAAAGTTGTCGCATCAAATGAAATACGAGCAAACCAATTCCTTCGATTTGCGAGTAAAATATATGTTTTTTCATTCGATCGATGAATCACACCGGTAAATTACTTGCCAAATAAACACATCGAAAGTTTGCCTTGTTTTTCTTCTCGTTCCTTTTTCGATTGCAACACTTTCTTGAGCAGCAAACTCTGATTTTAAATTATCTCGAGAAAAATTCTATTAACGCTAGCAGTTTTAATACTGATTAACGTTTGTGTTCATAAATAAAACTTGGAGAAAGAGAGAAAATAACATGATTAATGGTTACGTCCATTGGTATCAGTGAAGATGAAAACGAATCATCCCATTCGGCAGAATTCCCAGGCGATGTTTCATCAAGAGTGGAGATTATGAGAAGATTTGTACTTCGTTGATAGATTCATGTGGAAACAATGGCGCTTTTTGAATATAAAATGACATTTACGAGACGACATTAAATCTCACGAGCGACGTGGATTACACTTTACTGGCGATTTGCCGAAAGAAAATGTTGCATAAAGTAGCGTTGGTCAAATGGTCCAAAGCCAATAGAGGATGTATCATGTTGTTACATTTTATTCGATGCAGTCATTTTGACATTTATTACTACTACATTCATTGACCGTAAATGCATCTTCTTTCTTTTTTAAAACCTCTAAGAACGAACCTGCTTGTTAGAAAAAGAAACATTTTATTTCAGTGTTTTGTTTTGTTTTTTTTTTTTTGGTTCATTTATTAAACACTAAACAACACTGAAATTTGCAAATTAGTAGGTATACTTAATAGTTATCCAACGTGCAAACACAAGTTTTAGTATTTAAATGAACTAGTTATTGTGAGTTTAACGTTTCAACTTTCCATCACTAATTACACTGCGTTGTTATTATCTCACGTGCGGAAAAAATATCATCGTGAATCCAATTGTGGTACATTTTTTTTGATAAATTACCATACCAACATTCATATTCATAAATTTTACGACTGCAGATTGCTGTCAGTTTCTAAGATTTTTTTAGGTTGAATAAATTCAAACTATATTATGATACAACCTAATATTTATTACAATACTTAATGTTGCATTACAATTTCCCTAGTTTTGAATTGCACAGCGAACATGTACTTTAGTAATTTCAATTTCTGCAATTGCTGCCAATATTGCGGTAAAAAGTTAATTGAAACGAAATTAAAGTTAATTCAAATGAAGCTTGAGAAAGTTGTAAAAGAAAGAATTTGGCAAACAGTTTAATATACTTGAACGTTGGGAGAAATGATGTGCAACTGATTGGATGATGATGTGGATCGTGATTTGCATCTGCGATCGTAACATTACATGAATGTGTGCGCCACTAAGCTAAGAGCAAGTGTTACAAATGACGCAGTCCATACTCCCAGAGCACCATTGCCTTGGTCTTTGATCACATCCGTACTCGTTTTTAGAACGTATGAGCCGCTTGCGGGGAGTTTGAGAGCGTCTAATTTTACCTTCGTGCTGCAAAAGTGCATACATTTAGTATAGTCTCTGCTTATGCATTTCCTCTTACATATCAAACATATCCCGAACGAATTCATTTATCACATCAATTCCTCCTAGAATGATTGATCATTCTCTCCACTGACCTTGAAAGACACCTATTCAAGGTCGCTAAGAAGATGCAACAATCAATCTTGGGAGAAATCAGTTATTCAATTGACTTTTCGAAAGAAAGAATAATAAAAGAAAGCGAGTAATACAAAACTGAGATTATATTGGAACTCACCCCCAAGCAATGTTCTTGATATTTGTTGATGTCGCATAGATAGTGGCGGACTGAAATTTGGATGGCACGTGCCCAGTGAGATTCACCGTCTGCTCTTTGTTTAATGCAAAATTAACGAGCACTGCAACGCCTTCATTTTCGTGGTTCCGAATGATCGCCAACACGTTGTTATCATTCAATGAATGGGTGGCCAAATCGCCTTGAATCAAAGCTGGCGATTTTGATTTCAATGATGTCAGAGCTTGGTACAGTTTGAAGGGACTCTGCACGGTTTTCATCTGGGTTGCAACGTTTACAGTTTTATAGTTGTTATGAACAGGCAGCCACGTCTCACTTCCCTCGTTGAATCCTAAACAGCAATTGTGATTGAAGTCGCAATTTGTCAGATTCATAAGAAAGTTGTTGCAAATAATTATGGGATTCATTACCAGCGTTGACTGAAGTGTCCCATTGCATAGGAGTTCTGTTGGGGTCGCGTGAATTTTCGAGATACTTGTCTTTGCCTGCATTGCATGCTTGCGGATCTTGCGTATCCTCCCAGGTGATATTTCTATAATCGACCATGTCGATTTCCTCGCCGTAATACGTAACAGCGACTCCAGGCAACGTCAATGCGAGAATTGTCAAATGTTCACCGTTATTCGCAGGAAACCTCGAGGCTATCCTTGGTCTGTCGTGGTTGCCCATCTACAAGTCAGTAATGTTATTTATCTCTTCATAACTATATTATTTTTGATAAAAAACAAAGAGTAGGTATTATTTGTTTGCGATTTTTATGAAAACGTTCAAGTTCGAGAAGCAGATAAAGTCGTTGTTTGTTCAGTGTATAGTGGAAATCTATGAGATATGGGCAATTTTTCTCATTTCATATTATTTTTATTATTATTTTTCTTGCGCTTATCGTGTTTAACATGAAAAAAGGCTTTATCGAGACACTACTCGTTAAAGTATTAATACATGAATCAATCATGAGTCAGGAAACTCTTGATCGACTTCTTTTTTACGACTTCCTCGTTTCTCTGGCTTGATCGTAATCAATATTAAAAATTGTATTCTCATTTCATTCAATTTTTAATGCTTACCACCCAGTTGGCCACAAAGTCAGACTTGTTGTGTGATTTCATTGAAGCCATCCAATCGTCGATCGCTTTTTTGTAATCCGCTGGTTTAGAGTCCGAGTCAATGTCGGTAATGAATTTGAAGTTAAACGGGATCTGAGTTCCAAAGAGGTAAAATTTCGTCGTGTTGGGCAAGCTGGTATAAGCTTCAGTCATCATGACCTAATTTCAAAACCAAACAATTAAACCATTGTCCTTGTGGCACACACACACACACACACACAATTCGTTATATTTGTTTATCAAAACTCCTTACAGGAGCAGATGCAAAATAATTTTTCAAATTGAAACAAATTATTGACCTTTTCAGCTTCATTGTTCTTATCCGCCCATTCATCCATGACATTTCTCCATGATTGTATCAATTCATAAGTTCTCTGATCATCCTTGGTATAGATGTGATCGAGGTAGGTGTAATCTCTAGGCCCAGCGTTAGAGTTGTTTGATCTCGGCTCGTCCGGAATTTTGTCATTCTCAAAAATATGAGGTACTGCATCCACCCGGAACCCATCAACTCCTTTGCTCAACCAAAATTTGATAACTTCCTGTTGACATTTATCGGTTTATATCAACAACCCTTCAAGTTTATAAAACTTTTAAGAAAAATTAAAAAACTGCACCTACAATCATTTCTTTTTGGACTTCTGCGTTCGCGTAGTTAAGGTCCGGTTGACGATACTCGAATTGATGGAAGTACCACTGTTGTCGAGTTTTATTAAACGTCCAAGCTGGGCCACTAAAGACGCTTATCCAGTTATTCGGTGGCTCCTTGTTTGAATTCTTGCCATTGTGCCAGATGTAATAGTCTCGGTACTTAGTGTCGTTGTTAAAACTCTTGATGAACCATTCGTGCTTGTCTGATGTATGATTCGGTACCAAATCAAGAATCACCTTATATCAGACGAATAACGATCCAATTAAAATGAAGAACATTTTTTTTTCAAGTTGAAATTTAAAAGATAACTTGTTCAAGCTTACTTTCAATCCTAATTTTTTGGCTTTTTTAGTCAAATACTCAAAATCAGACATTGTGCCATAATTCTCATCGATTTTGCGGAAATCGGATATGTCGTAACCAAAATCTACTTGCGGGCTTGCATAAATCGGAGACAGCCATATTGCGCCTATTCCAGCTTGTTTAAAGTGATCTAATTTTCGGGCTATACCTGTTTAAAAATGTTGAAATTGACCATTCAATTAATTACTCATTACTGCTCTCAACTTCGGATCAATGAATATTGAAAATTGAAATTGTCCTTTTACCTTGCAAATCCCCAACACCATCATCATTACTATCCATGAAACTGCGCGGATAAATTTGATAAAAGACAGTGTTTTTGTACCATCCTTTTTCTTTGATCTCGGCGAGGCAAAAGTTGGCCAACACGAAGGTAACCAGACAAACCCTTAGCACCGACATGTTGTCACGCTTATGCGACGGCAGTTCAGTCGCGAGTCTTTATATGTAACAATTTCAGTTTTTATCAGTATTAGAAATTAGATAGGATATCTATGTCGTGTACAACATTTTGTTCGGCAGCGCTGCATTCGGAAAAGTCATTACTACTTGTTCGACTTAAAACTAAATGATTTGTTTTTGATATACTAAAATTTTGAAATCAAATCAAACGGAACACCATATAACACATCATCGCAATATGTTCATGCCGTAATTGCTCAAATAATAGAGTGTCGTGATGCTTACGTAAAAAAATTGATTCCCATGACTAACGCCCATATATGCACATTCATACGCTATTATTACGTAAACATTACGATCTAAAGTGGAGTTTTTGCCTATACTAAAATTATCGCTTGATCAACGATTTGCCTGAATTTAATACTTGATCACTCTTAGTGTATGTTTATCGCCCGCATTTTTCCAATGTTTAACCATTCGAACGCGTCAATGACTGTGGACTAAGAAAATTAAGCTTAACTAAAAGATAAAACGTTCACTGTGATTATCATTTTGACGAATATAAGATTATGACATACGCATACAAAATTAGATCCGAAAAGATGTTTTACAGTTTACAAACGATGTTTCAAGTGTATAACGTACTTGCCAAGTAAGGGCGAATTGTAGAATGTCCTCGTTTCAACGTGAAGAAAAGAATACTGAGTAACACGACCAAGCGACGATTTTTTTCCTCAATATAACAAACTTATGTAATGAATTTATATTCGAAGCAAAACAATCGCGCTGCAATTAATATTAGTGGATTCACTCGGCTGTCAACTCGACTCGAGGTGCTTACTTCTCAATCCATCATCGCTGATTTGAAAGAGGCATGGTAGACTATTGTGTGATTTCATTTTTATGATTTCAAACCAAGGTGAAACAAAGACTCATAAAGAGTATTGTTTAGAAATAAAATACAGTTGATTAGAATGTTTTTCAGTTTCTCTAAATGTAAATCAATACTCCAGATATTTTTTCAATAAAAATCAATTAATGTGCAACAATATAGCAATACTTTCTAAAACCTTTGTTCTATATATTTTCCAACATATTTTTAAAACTTTTATATTTTGAGCTGTGACAGTAATAAATAGTTTTCAATTAATAAAAACAATAAGCACAGTGTCATTTGTACCTTACGTTGCCTATTACAAGAAATTATACCAAGTTTCGTGTCAAGTTGTCATAAAATGCTCAATTTGTTATAACTTTGATAGAGTTCGACGAACCAGTAGCTGACGTGACACGCGTTTTAACTACATCACGTATTCAGTGTAATCTTCGCAAAATAAAAGCATTTCATAAACACTCGCATTGCTGAAATGTCAATTCTTTACAAAAAAACCAAATAGAACATTAATTAGAACCATTCAGTTAAATTCATTTACTATTCATTTTTGTATATTTATTAATTTCATAAAGTTGGTGAAATATTGTTTCAGAATAAATAATCGAATGAGCTGAAGAAAACGCAGCCTAGTGGGTTAAATGATATCAAGAAATATCGTGTCATGATGCTCTTAGCGTAATTAGCAATAAAAATTAGAACACGCACATAGCCTTGCGAGGGGTATATGGGAATGATGTTGTGTATATGTATCGAACAAGTACCCAATTTCGATAAGTAGTGTTTCCAACGTCATTCAATTATTTTCATGCTTTTTCAGAATCAACTTCAACACTAAACAAATAAATACAAAATATCATAATATATTTAATATGATTTTTTATCGAAAGTGTTGAAAGTGTGTTATACTATTTAATTGTTATAACTTTTATATCTCGTTCTATATTTATACTTCTTTATCGCTTGAAAAAAAAATTGAACAGTTATCCTTGCACGCTAAATTGGAATTCGTTTTTCTTCAAATCGATAGTTTTGCCTTGTGATGTCGATTGACATTTTAATGAATGGACAAGTATCAAAGAAAGGCTACTTTCATTCTCCTCTGCAATGTTGAATTGGCATTACAAATAAGATATTCAAACATACATGCAAACTAAGTAAAATGTGATTCTATTTGCTTGCAATCAAATCTAAAAACACAACACGATTCTCAGATTACTCAATTTATTTGATATCAATCTTTATCATTTTTCATTAACTTTGTTTCTTTATCATTATTCATTAAGGAATCGCGTTCGCTCTAATAATTTTAATTTAAAAAATAATGATTCTCGTGTGAAAAAAAGGGTGTGGAAAAAACTTTTTTGACTTTTCACAAAATATGCAAAAGTTGTTTTCAACTTTGTGACACCCTGCACAGATTCGTTGATTGAACATACATTCTCACTCAACACAATTTAACATTGAATGGGACTAAAATTGGACTCCGGAACGAAATTATAGAATATGAGGAATGGCGGAAAGAAAAAGTCATCAGAGCTTCATTTCATTTGTTGTTGTATTACGATGGCGAAAAAAGGAACGTCAAATATTAAAGATGCCTACGAGTGATGAGCTGCGATCGAACATGTAAAGCAATACATCGTTCATTGCATGACGTTCCTCGGGGAGGAAATTTAATCTGCGCTGAAATCTTGCGTCTTATGTGCGCGCGTTTGGTTTACGTTCAACGCTTCGTGGTTTTTATTAAGCCACAAATCCGATTTTATTTTACAGGACAAAATTTTTCTTCTAAAGGGTCTTGTATATTATTCAACGCCAAATATTACAACTTTTCATGAAAAGGCCTATAAAGTGATAAGTATAGTACAATTTTATCTCTCTGCAAGATAAGATAATTCTTCAAGTAGTGATGAGGTTTCATTTGCAATTTTTATGTTTCTTCAAATAACATTTTTGAATGTTAAACATTTTGTCAACAACTGGCAATGAAATTCGAACCAAAATATTCATCTAAAGTTTACAAACAATGATAAAAGAGCAGTTTTTCAAAAATAAGTTTTCAACAAATAAGAAATCAAATCATAACTTAGTTGTGTGAGAGAGACAGAATGTCCCGATACTATTTCACCATTTCACCTTAATTGCGATGATATCTGAAAGTAAACATGAGAAAAATTAGGTCGGAAAAGACGGAAACTTGATAAGTCGGTCAAGGTCAATACTGCAACGCATGATAAGTTTAAAAACCATAAAAGAGAATCGCGCCGGCACTGACAATTTGGATATACAAAACGCAACGAAGTTAAGGGTAGATTAATTATGTACGGCACTCTAATGATGTTATATAAACATAAACTTAAACAGAAACATAAAATTGAAATAATTGAATACATAAAAAGCTTGATTCTGTTAAGAAATGGTCATTTTACGATATCTCTCGAGTACCCCAACATTTGGAAGGCATATTCTTTTGAATTTGAACTTGTATACCGATCGAATCATCGATGATTGGATAACAGACGGATAAACTATATAGCTATGTTTTTTTTTTTCAAATTGCAGTCGCATCTCCACCAGACAAAAGGATTTCCAAGGATGAAATGGGAGTAACGAGCACCACCGCTGTAAACGCTAGTTCAAATGCAGGTCCGAGTTACCCAGGCGACGTTCCAACCTCCTGCTCGCCTATACCATCTTCTCCTGGAAGAAACGGTCAGATGTCTCGTAAGTCTGATTAATAACTATATGACTGAGCGACATGATTTTGAGTTCGACTAAAAATCAGTTAATTTTACGTCCCTTAATTCCCTTTTAGCTTACTTCGTCAAATTTTTACATTACGCGTATGAAAACTTTACTTCGTTTGCTTATTCTTGCGAAAGAACGCACGCGCAAAACGCTTTCTGCTCTTCTGACTGATATTTGATTGAAAAAAAAAAATTCAATATTCAACGTGGTGTGATATCTGGAACTCGCTTTCCAAATTCAAATTCTGTCATGCGGTGTAAATCAAAAACTCGCGAAACACAAAGAGTACTTATTTTTGATAAATTCACCTTCGCTCATTCGTTTTGTTCTCTTGCATCTGTACACAAAGATCAAAAGCAAAAATGTACCTTGATTGAAATTTTAAAAAAAAAGGGGAAAAATAATCAAAGTAAATCTATTTGATGGCAGGAGTTTGATTTGAATGTTTGGATTACGTGCGTTGATTTTAGAACAAGGTACGTTGACGATAGTACGTCGAACCTCTGGCAAAAATCGAACAAGCAGTGGAGCGAGTTTTGAGAGTTCTTCCATCTTGTTGGATAATCCTGAAGCCTGTTTGCGAGGAGGCCAATCTTTAGACCTTGATGAGGTCCTCGACAATGTCGACCTTGCCACGGATACTCTTCCTTCAGTCGAAACCCCAGATGCCTGTGTCAAAGCAGCTCTCAGGTATAAACAAAATATTTTGTTTGTTTCTTCAACTCAATCAACATTCCAAGTAGACAAGTTATTTGAGTTTATTCGGTATGTTAATTATAATTCGGCCTTTTCAATTTGAAAATGAACTGACAAAATAAAGGAAAGTTTTCTTTTGTTTTTTTTTTTTTTTTTTGATTTGTCATTCATATTTGTTACTTTAGCTGAATCCAAAAATCAAGTTTATGTCAATACAAATTGAAAAACGTCAAGAAGAATGGACTAAAGTGGGATGTGTTTCAAAATGTAAAGAACTTTGATTTATACAATCTGAAGGATAGAAGTAGGTTTTCAATTAGTAATTAGTAAACAAATAAAACATAATAAAAAGAAAAAGAACAAATTGTTTGGTTTTTGTTTCGATTTTGCTAAGAATTTTGAAAGATTAATGTGAAAGATAAATTGTGAAACAAAATACACAATATAAAATTGATCAGTGAACACAAGCCTCAGAGAATATCGATTTGAGGTGCTCGCAAAGTTGGCACTTGGGTGCGTATTAAATTCAGCTTATAATTCAATATCCGCCTATTGCGACGTTATAAATTTTTCATTGCTATCGTTTATGACTGCTTATTAATCAAATCAGTTGTGCAGCACTCGGCCAATTTGTCCTGGCTAAAGTGTCGTACTAATTTTGATTCAAGCGGTTAAATGAAAAGAACAATTTGAAGCGGTGCTTCTGATAGATCCAAATGAGAGAATGAAATTGATCACAAGTTGGTTCGGTTTCAGATTAAGATGCTTGTTACGACGGCTGCAACACGGCGAAATAGCAGCGGAGTTATTGCAGAGAAATCTGCAGTATGCAGCGCAAGTGCTCGAAGCCGTATTTATCGATGAGACCAAGTAAGTGTTGGCAGGCTTTTTTGTCAACTTGTAATAATAATGATGATGAAAACTCACAATTAAGATGATACACAAAAACCAATTCAAGTTGCAACTGCTCAGAGTTTATAATATATAATATCATATTTGAATAATATATATTATTAAATTATATTATATTATATATTATAAAAGTAAAAGTCGAGAATTTAATGAACAATTTTGGGCCCGCAGTCGCTTGGGCCGAATAAAGAGAGAACAGTTAAGAAAACCACATATTCAGACAAAAATCTCTAAAACTGTCCTTCAATCTATGAGATGGTAAACTGTACATTTTTAATCAATGTTTATACATACTTGCATTATTCTCTATCGAAACTGCTCTCTGCTGCTCGTGCTTTCACGTCAAGATTGCCCTTAGCTCGTTTAATTGAACAAACACCGATTTTTGAATTGCCTCTATTTAATGAATCGGCCAACTTTGAATAACAAACACAGTTTGGTGGTTGATGTTATAGGTCATGTTGGGTGTTCTCACTTGACTCTCTTTCTCTCTCTCTCTCTCTTTCTCTCTCTCTCTCTTTCTCTCTATCTCTCTATCTCTCTATCTGTCTGTCTGTCTATCTCTTTCTCTGTTTCTTTTATTCTCTCTTGATATAAATGAAGGACGTGTAAATAAGGACAAGAATAATAATAGCGAGCGAAATAAGAATGTTAGGGTTGTCTGTTTGTGACTAACGAGCACTACCGCAGGGTGAGCTCAGAGGGTCTTGAGAGCTCGCGGTCGTCGCGTAAGGTGGCTGGCCTGACATCAGAACCTTCAACTACATCACCACCGCCGGGCGGCTTCGACTCCGATGGACCTCAAAGCCACGCGCTCGCAACTCAGAAACGGAAGCTTCGCACCCCCGTGTGGGCAAGGTTGCGAAACTTTAAAACATTTCACAAACCCCTCTTCTCGCCAATCTTTTTTCCAACCCCAACAAATGTAGACACTCACCTTTCACCTTCTCAATTTTTACACTCTTTTATACTTCTCGCCACTGTTATTCCTTCAATCAGTTTAATAATTGTACCATTCAATAAAACGATATGCTATACTCAGAAACTCGAACAATTATGCCACATTTTAAGTCATTTATAAAGTATTTTATAATCGAAGCACGATTATTGGCAGTTCGTTGACGCTCACGATGAATAAAGTAACTCGCTTATTTTCAATCCAAAATCAACTTCGTCAATGACTAATTGAGATCAATAAAAAGTGTATCGAATGCATAATTTCAAAGTCGTTTTGACAAATCACAAACAACTTCAGTTCGGTTGTAACAAAATATTATAACCAAGATAAAAGTTTTACTCGTCTTAAGTAACAGATTTTTGTAAAAAAGGTTGTACAATTAGATTAAAAAGTTCACTTCAAATTGTTGATGTCAAAATCATGGCGGTATACTATAATTAAGTGATCAAAAAATGTAGATTACATCTAAATGAAGATTTTTGGTGAATTTTATTTTACGATTGCGTGTAAATGCCGTGCCATGAACTAACGCGTACCATCGTCAGGCCAAGTGAGTCGAGCACTTTCAGCCGCATATATGATTTCAACCGCTTCTACTGCAATTGGAAAATTTTAGATTGTAATGGAAAATAATCAGACACGTCATAATCACAAGCATGAAGGTCAAAAACCGTCGGATTACGATAACTGGCAGAGGTAAAATAACTTTTCAAAAATGACTTCGACGATAGTAAAAATATATTTTTACTCAAATATTCAATTCTACTCGTGCGTTTAGAATGTAAAATTAGATTAAATTTAAAAAGTAAAATTGAATACGGCTTTTGAGAATCTTGATTTTGTTTACCAGCCATATACATAGTCAAAAAATATTGCAAAATGTAAGCCTTTTAGTATTCAAAATAAAGAGAATTCGGTACATCGCAAAATTGAATTTCGCGCACGACTTCTCAAGAACTTTCAGTGTCAGTGCACCAGTTACACTCAAAAGCCCTCAGAAATGAATAATAATTAGGACAAAAAAACATTCCCTTTTTTTAAAAGAATTTACTCTTATCTCAGCGGCACTCGTTTGAAACGAATTTTTGCTATAAATAACAAAGTCGAGCAGGTCGCGCTGGATGCCGCAATAAATTACGAGCCAGAGCAAAAAAAATTCACCGTTATAATCTCAAATTTATCCATATTGAAATAACAATGCCGTGACTCGCCGGTTGATTAAGACGTGCAAATTACGCTGTGATTCGACTTACGTAAGACCGCGACACGCGATGTTGTTAACAGAGACATTTCATTTAACAAAACAATAAACAATGTTCTGTTTTTGAATGCGGAACAACATTCAAACCAATAAAAAGGTTTTCCCAAAAAACAAATGCTCATATGTAAAGGTGCAATTTTTTGCTTCAAAATTCAATTACGAAAAATTGTTTTCATTGAATAAAATGAGAAACAATTTTGTTTTGCAAATTAAATTTTGATTGAATTTGAAACGTTCGGTTTAAAAGTGAAAATGTACAGTTGCGACCTTTTGCACCGTCGGCATGATTTTGATATCGATGATATCCTATATTTCGTTGAGAAAAAATCGTTTTGAAAGTCGTGTTCAATAATAATTCTTGCGCGGTTCGCTTCAAGTGTCGTGTTTTCTATATCTTTGCATGAGTAACTTTAATTCAATTTCGTATCCGCATGGCGAACTTATGAAGCGGCGAAATGCGGCCACCACAGAAATTACCATGACTCGAATGTCTCGAATTCTTCTGCTCTTCTCCGATTCAATAATGAGGTCGTCTTTAATTGTCGTTTAATTGAACATTTATTATTACTCTCTTAAAGCGTTCATATGTGCTTCAAAGAGATGCATTATCGATCAGAACGAAATGAAATCGCAACATGCAAAAAATTCAATATTCCCCAATAAACAAACAGAAAAAGGTTTACTCTGTGAAGACTCTTCTTTGGTATTCTGACCGAAAACGAAATTAATACAATCCATAATTTCAAAATCAAATAATGAAACTTGTTTTAAACGTAAAAAGTTTTGAATTTCAATCAAACAATCAACATATGAATTTTGTTGTTCTCGGTTCAAAAATTCTAGTATCATCACATCAAAGACTTGGGCAAGTTGCCGGACAGAAGAGTATAAAATCTACCGCTGTCATTCGGTCTTGTCATGCGAAATAAAAGTCAATAATCTTGAATAGCAAAAAAATTACTTCTCACGTTTTTTTTATTTTTGATTGCCTGTAATCGATTTTTCCGTTAACACATGCGCAATAGTTGTCACCGATAAAAATTGTTACAAATTGGATTTTTGAAACGGAATATATTTATTTAAACAAACTTTTGGCACAATGTTCAGTTTATAAAAGAAATAAGTAAAACTATTTTTGCGCTTTTCCAGTAAATAATTGCCTCAAAAAGATATGTAAACGTTCTAAAAATGTACAATTCACACAAATCTTTTATTTCTTACTAAAGGAATGATTCGATACATACCTATGGCAAAATCTAATTGCACACGATACGTGTATTTGAAATCATTCGCCTGCCATAACAAATCAAGGTGTGTTTGTGTAATAGCCTTAATGGCTAAACCACTTTTAATGTTTCAATTTTGAGAATTAATTGTCATTAATTGATCGAATAACAGTGTTAAAGCCATTGTTTCATTAACCCTTTCAGTGATCATTTCAAATGATTTGTCAAAAATAGTTTGATATTAATATTACTGAAAGGGTTAAAAATGTCATTTGTTTCAAAGTGTCACTCTTTAGTGTTTTTTGGACGAATACTGTTTTGCACGTTGGACCGATCTTTTTGCGAGTCGAACAAAGTTGACAAAAGAAAAAGATAGTTGAGTGTTGATATTCGAATTGTTCTACTGTGCACGGTATGTTTTCTAGTTTACACACACACACACACACACGAAGCGTAGAGATCCTCCTGCTTTTCTGTTCTCTCTTGTACCTAAACTTTGTCGGATAATTTTGTCTGTTTCGATGAACGTGGCCTCTAACTGTCTGTAGCTCACCGTCATTTCAGTCAACGTCGATCTCTCTTTTCATTCCTTCTTTGGTTTGTTCTTTCACAAAATAAAGACGTCTATTGTTTCAACCCATACATAGAATGTACATGTTTGTTCATTATTGAACTATTCTGCAAGCCTACGCAATAAAAAAAAGCAACTTAAAAACCAATCAAATATGCAAATAAGTTTGTTAAAATGTGAATTAAAAGTAAAAAAATTACTTTTCAGTTGAATTGAATTTGTTTAGAGTGATAGCAATGAAGCTTGAACTGCTCTTCAACGGTTTACTCGTATATGTGTGTGCCATGTGTATTTGAACTATATAGTTTATTTTCTTTAGGTGTTTCAGATACTTATAACTTTTCACACAAAAACAGTTACAATAAAGCCAAGAACAAAAAGTTGAAACCCCATAGAGAGAGCCTGATAAAGCACGAATGATTGAGCAAAAATCTGAGTCTTTGTGTTCTGTATACTGACGTGGCAATTTGGCCCACGTTTGTCTACTCGATCTTGCCGGATGCAAATCCTCTACGTGCAAGTTTTAAGTAATATTTTGAACTCTTACTTTTTCGGCCCCAAGAGCTTTTGATCCAGAAGAACGATCGATCTCAAGCAGGCATCAATTTATTCATGCCCGTCGCTTGTCGATACTTTTTTATCATCCGTCATAATTGGAGACGAACTGAGAGCTATCATGCAAACGCTACCACTATGGGCGGGCCCGTGCATTTCGTGCGAAATCTACTTTAAAATCCACCACGGCTGCGCACTCTGTCCACGAATTCGTGACCCATTTCATAAAGAAACTACAACTTGTTTTGCAAACTCATAACATTTACTTCCACTTTTTTCTTTACTTCACTTACAAATCAACTTTTCCATCTTTTTTTCTCAGGTTCAACTCTTGCTAATTTACTGCTGTTTTTTAGCAAATTTGTTAGTTTGCCTTGATGTCAAGATAGTAAAGGACACGATTTAGAATACAAAACTTTTGTAATGCCTACTTATGTATTCTATCACAGGAAAAGATTTCTATAAATATTGTTCACGTCAAATCTCTGCTGATCAACAAGTAGAATTCGTTTATTTTGATCCTCTCAAACTAAATGAATCATAAATGTTCAAGAACAAAGTTATTCATTGATAGATAGCTCATTCAGTTGTTATTAAAATTTTTTGCATTAAATCACTCATTTGCTTCGCCAAACAAAATTTCTACTCAATCTCTCACATTAAAAAGTAATGTATTCAAATCATCTGTTTGAGGGATTATCCGTCAAAGCGAAAATAACGCCTTGCTATCAAAAATAAATCCAATAAAATTCAACCAATTCATAGAGCTATGAGTTTATATTTAAAAAAACTGAAGTTCAAATTACTTTGAGATAGCAAAAAATGAACCATTATCTAAGTTTAAAAGAGTTGCGGCAAAAAAACAATGTTGCAATTGAACTTCCTGGCAAACTTTGAAGCACGCAAAAAAACGAGTTTCTTTCCATCAATAATTAAAAGTGTCAACTCGAGAACGATTTTTTTCTTACTGTTTGTACTACTGAAATTGATTATAAATGTACTTTAATCAATTCAAGTGAAAACAACAGCAATTCAAAGTAAAATTGTCTTACAATTATCTCGAGTTTCTAAACTTTTTCAACGAATATATTATAAAATTTAAATGAACAATACAAAATTTACATGCATATCTAATGTTACTGCATCAGAATATGAATATATAATTTCGCTGTTTCTTCTTGATAAACATTTGTTCGAGGCAAATATGCCAGATATTGCGTGCGATAAAAAATTGAGCTAAAAATTGAATTTTGACTCGATAAATGTGCATTCTAATACAATGCAATATTATTCTGGTTGACTAGGGAAGAGCTTGACTTGTTGACCGAGGGGTAAGTGTCTCTAACAGCAATAATTGAATTTAATTTAACTAGCTTGAATATAAACTCATACGCTAGTCCATCAGACTGCGATAAAACGTTCACTCCAATGTTATTTCAAATGTGAACATACTATAGTTGTTCAGAATGCATTTTTACTTTTGTGTAATCCAGCATTTTATTACTCTAAAAATGTTGCATTTTATGTCCCTCATGAAACTTATTCGAAACAAAAACCGAGAGCGACAACTTAAGACAAAATTTGTGAAGCCAGCCTGAAAATCGTGTAATTATGTCGGGACAGTTAAAAGTTGAGAAAACAACAAACTTTTAAACCGCGAGACGAAACTTGTTTGAGTATAACAAAACCTTACTATAGCTGTATAGTTGGCTTAGAAAACAAAAGGTCTCGGGTGCGCAACTCGGAATAAGTTTTATCATCACATCAGCAGAGAATGAGAATTCATGTGTAATACGCTGTAGAGATGCATATGCCGCCATGGCTCATTACTGTTAGCACTACTCTCTCTCTCTCTCTCTCTTCAATTCTCTCTCTAGCTCTATTTTTCAACTATGTACTATATCCTCTACGCTCGGATCTGCGGTTTTGACTTTTTACTAATCTCTATCTTTTCTCCACACGTTTCACAAGAAAAAAACACAGTAGTAACAACACGTTATTTTTATGTTTCCAAAATCTGCACTCAGAAAAGAAATCCTTTTGTTGCAAATTTTTCATCGATTCAAGACAGCAAGAGGATTTTATTGGAGAGGTTCTTGTAAAAACAAAATTTAAATAGTCGTCCAGTCAAAGTGTGAAGTTTCGTGTCCTGTCGAAAGTATTTACTGTTAAAGTATTCGACTTTTTGAGTCGGATGAAATTAAAATTGAAAAAAATATACAAGCCTCTCCGTTGTTTTCGACTTTTGATTATACGAAAATGAAGACATACATCCGAGATATGAGAAGGATAAAAACTGTTGAATAAATGTTTTTTTTGTTGTTTGTCCGAAACACACCCTAACACGTACACGTATAGCTTTAGTTATGTACGATTTAAGATAGAATGTGGCCTGTTAGAGGATAAGGATAAGCGATTAAATAATCGTGATTATGCTGGTTGATAAGCGGATGTGTAGAGGATAAGAGTGTACTAAGTGGTTGTACGAATTTAGGCGGCTGGCAGACGAAGATGACGAATTGTCGGAAGTGCAGCCGGATGCAGTGCCACCGGAAGTACGCGAGTGGCTTGCCTCGACGTTCACAAGACAGCTCGCGACCACGAGACGCAAGTCAGACGAGAAGCCCAAATTTCGCTCCGTCGCGCACGCCATTAGGGCTGGCATCTTCGTCGACCGTATCTACCGAAGGGTCACCAGTACTGCGCTTATGCAATTCCCCTCTGAAGTCGCTAAAGTACTTAAGGTAGCCATTTTTCAACAACATCCCTCTTTTTTCCACTGCAAAAACTGCAACACCACTCTACAACATTTATATTTTGCAACGTTTCAATAATTCACTCACTGGTAAAAATAAAATATGCAACGCCCATGTATGTCCTCCTTATTTCTAGCGTTGCATTTTTTATTTTACCCGATAATTTATTCAAAGGCACATATTTTCCACAATTTTTGGTTAAAAACTTTGCGACCAACAGCAGATCGATGCCTTGTTTGCATCAAACAAGTTTTCAGGAATGGTTGCGAGAGTTGCATTTTTAATGTAAAAGAATTTGTGCTCGTCGAGCATCCAATATACACTTGACTAATTAACAAACTCGAATCAGTTAAGTTAGAAATTTTGAACAAATTAGAACGTCTACTGATATTGCAGAATACACATATTGATTATCCTATCACTCAACTGTCTCGTGCAAACAACCCACTAACACGAATCAAATATTTTACTCATGCCCATCAATTCACGGGTTCTTATAAAAACACACAGGGATCAATAAAATTTATTATTACGGCGATGAATTTTGTTACTACAAAAAACCTGGTGGTAAAAATTGAGCGCAAAAAATGCCGTCTTTAGCCATCTCCCGAGCCATATAGATCATGTGTAAAACCAGCGCAAAACATTCGACAGTTTTTGACAGGGCTAATATAGAGATTCATTATGTAATAAAAACGCGCATTTGATTTACAGCTAGTCCCCATGTGGTCGAGTGTGCAAAAAAAGTACTAATTCCAAGATTTGAAAAGTCTAAATGGCAGAGAGTCGCGTTTCAATGACGATTGTTTGATTGTCGCCGCATTGAATTAAAATTTGGCTCGAAATAGTACTGCTCCATTTGAATTGCAAATTTTACTACGCTACTTAATATTAACTACCAAAGCAAAATCAACTCGAGCATTGAATGTTTTGCTGAGAGTTACAATGACGTGCTCTCTTTAATTATTCATTGTTTGAACATTGCCAACAATTCATTCCAATGAAAAACTTTTTGTCAATTTACAAACATCAACATGTCATGCAAATTTGAGCGAGTTGCTCGTTTACAAAACATAGACATGGACTAAAGTTTATATGAATTCTTTCCGTTTGACTTAATGTTATGTTGTATTGTTTGCAAAGAATCTAGACGACTGGTCGTTCGACGTATTCGCACTAAACGACGCATCGACAGGTTCGCCGGTGAAATATTTGGGCTACGATCTGTTAAATCGATATGGAATGATTCATAAGTTCAAAGTGCCTCCGGTGATTCTTGAAAGCTTCCTGAGTCGAATTGAGGAAGGATACTGCAAATACCGCAATCCGTATCACAACAACCTCCATGCGGCTGACGTAGCTCAAACCATGCATTACGTTCTCTGTCAGACTGGCTTGATGGTGAGACCCTTACTTTTATCATCAATCTCAAATTTCATCCGAATTATTATTTCAAAACTTGATAGACACTTCTCGCTTTTAATCAATCAAACGATTTTTCTTTTTAGTACTCAGCCAATCGTTCCCTCTCCCTCCCTCCTAAAAGTCAATTTCACTTTTGCCAGAAAGGACGATGATTCGTTTTGAATATTTTCCAAGGAAAAGTTTTTACGCGGCCATTCAAAGTTTGCTCGGGTTACGTAATCGAAGCAGTCAATCCCGCGCTGAAAATATATCAAAAATTCTTCAGACATTTTTCTTTCTTTCAATGTGAATTTGAGCTTAAAAAAATTGAAAACCCTTTTGACAAATGAAATTACTTTGCGAAGAATTTTCGTAATTTATAATTGGATAAAAAAAGTCTTCTCAAGTCGGGGTATTCAATAAGATGTGCTCATACATGGCTTGAATTTGACTTTCAGAATTGGCTGACCGATCTAGAAATTTTCGCGGTCCTGGTGGCTGCGATCATACACGATTACGAGCACACCGGTACGACGAACAACTTCCACGTTATGTCTGGAAGTGATACGGCGCTGCTTTACAATGACCGTGCTGTGTTGGAGAATCACCACATCTCTGCTAGTTTTCGGTTTGTCGAATAATCGATAAAAATGTTTGGCTCATTTGCTTCTTACACAATCGTTCAAACGAACTATTTTTTATTTCAGAATTCTGCGCGAGGAGGACTGCAACATTCTTCAGAATCTCTCGCGAGAAGAATTTCGCGAATTTAGAACGCTCGTTATAGATATGGTTCTTGCGACGGATATGAGCTTCCACTTTCAGCAACTGAAAAACATGAAAAATTTATTGAGCCTCACCGATGCAAGCGTGGACAAAAGCAAAGCGGTCAGCTTGGTTCTTCATTGCTGCGATATCTCACACCCGGCCAAACGTTGGGATCTACATTATAGGTCACCCTTTTTTTTATTCAATTTTATTCAAATGATAAAACGATTGTTGCATAAAGGGTATTGTAGCAACTGACTGATTGATTAACAGGTGGACAACTCAGCTATTAGAAGAGTTCTTCCGACAGGGTGATAAAGAGAAGGAACTCGGACTGCCGTTCTCGCCGCTTTGCGACCGAAAGAACACTCTCGTCGCAGAATCTCAAATAGGATTCATTGAATTCATCGTTGAGCCGAGCATGCAGGTGTGCAGTGATATGTTGGAGTCCATTCTCGCTCCACTGAACACAAAAAAGAGTATCGACGATTCGAGCAATGGTAAGCCTACCAAAAATAACCATACGCGCCGTTGCGCATATACACCACATTTCTAATTTATCATCCAAAATGTTATAATAATATTCTCCGTTGTACATTCTTTTCTGTAATGAATTTTCATTCGATCTATTTGATTGAAATAATAAATTTGAATATTGTCTTTTGTTTGCCAATAACAAAATCGATTGTTATACTAAAAACGTTCATTTAAAATTCATCTGCATTTCAATTAGAAGGAAACGACACATTTTATGCGCGGCCGTTGATAAATTGCAATCAAATCGAACGGTTTTTCTTCCAAACACAATTCGCGCAGAGTATAATTAATTCAAACGAAATGGAACAGGAATGAAATTAAAATTCCGCCCAAGATTCAGTCAAATGATCGCAGTAAAATGTGTTTTATTAAAACGCTTAAACGCGAAATGAAATATTCCCTTTACAAGTGTGACAATCAGACCAAACGGTATAACAAAGGAAACCAATTAGTTGGTCATTGACAAAGAATAGCCATTGTAAAATTAGATTATTATATTACACTCAAGTTATATTCTTCGTTCCTTTTTGTCTTCTTCATATTCAAGTTGAAAGTTTCAGTTCGATGTAATTTTTGTTTCATCTTTGGGCAAGTAATCAGAAGTGTATTAAACTGAAACTTAATTGTTGAATAGCGCCAGGAAACTCAGGCAGCCAGAGGTTTCAAATCGCCAAACCATGGAGCCAGTGTTTGATGGAAAACAAGACGATGTGGAAAGAGCATGCCCTCAAAGGTAAATTGCTTTTTCGTTTGTTCCGTTTCATCCTCAGTTAGGTCTGAGTTAGTTGAATCGGCATGGAAGAAAAAAAAACAGACCAAGCACGCGAATCCAATCACGCCTGGTTTAATTGTTGATGCAGTTATTTGTGTAGAATCAAAATGATAGAAAGATTAATTTGAATCGGAACAAATTGTTTGAACAGATGCCGAATTGAGAGCGCAGAATGAAGGCGAAGAACAATCGAGGGAGAGTCAAGCTGAAGAAGTGAAGGTACGAGTTCCAGAAGCAAGTGGACGGTCGACACAGCAGGGTTGAATTCCAGCGAACGAACGCAGAAAGAATTAGAAAACGAGGGAAGCAAAAAAAGGGATAACAAATGATGGTTCGGTATAATTGCGCGACGGTGTGAAAGAGCGGCTGTTTTTGCCCAAAGGATCAAGCGTACGTTAGTAGAATCGAACATACAGCTACGACTATCTTTTCTATCAACCACAATTTTTATCTTTATGGAGAGTGAATGTCACTAGATGAAGACCGCATAGAAAAATCATACCATTTTAGTTCCTAACTGCCTGTCTGGCGAATCGTTTCATACATTTTTTTTATCCCCTTATGATAGTGATAAGTCTCTATTTTTGCTAAACTCTGACAAAAGGCAGAAGCAAATAAAATAAATGACAAAATCGACCGCATAACTGATGATGTTCACAATTATGATAGCAGTCCATTCGACGTTAAACAATGTATAAATATCGCAGCCATTTGATTCTTTAATCATCTTCATGAGACTCTTAGACCACTTTTCTACCAAAAACTTGAAACAAAAAAAAACGTATGACACGCTTGTTCAAAAAGTCTGAGTAATTGTACATGTTTAGTCAAATTTAAGTGGATGGTCAAAAAGAAAAAGAAATAAAATGAGTCTTCCTCTAATTTTTGTTTCTGAATTCAAACCTATTCGCTTACCGTTTGATTCTCTTGTCTTTGAAATTGGATCTCAGTCTATAAACGATAATACAATTGTAAAGCGTAACATATTTAATGGCTTAAAGGTGCTTATTATGTGAAAACAAAGAATTGAATGATCTTTTGACAGAGAGTATACAAGAGCAAATTTTATAGCACGTTAATGAATTGAAAGCTGTTGAACGCCGAGGCGATGTTGTACAATAAAAGTCTATCTGTTTTCGCGTAATGGTACAGATTTGTTGATCGTGCTGTAAAACAACTGATTGTTTTGTGTCGACATCAAACTTTTGTGTTTTCAATATGACTCCGTTAATTTGATAGCTCGTGCCTGCCCTATAACTAAACTATGTTTCGATTTGAGAGCAAATATGTTGTAACCAATAAGTCAAGTAAATAATTATATAATAATATATAATACAAATATATACTGAACGCGTAAATTAAATGATACGTACAGTTTATACCTAAAAAGTTCTTTTTTTTTTCATCTGTATATAAGAATCGGGTGCACTACTCCTCGCGCCGCAATGACCATGAAACCACGAGGCCCAATTTTTGTTCCATAATAAAGTAAACGTATGCATGGAAATAATTATGATATTGCATTTGTACATACATATATAGCGACAACAACAAAAAGTAATTTATTATGATGATGGATGGAAGAGATATTAATCGGAGCTTTTTTGCGAATTGGAAGTACAAAAGCAGGGTTTTTCGCAGGATTTAGGGAACAATTTGATCAAAGGCATCTTAGTCTTCCTATAAATGTAGTACGAATTGAAAGAGACCATACAGACTGTTGATTATTCATTGAACTGTGCATTGTCACATCCGGAACAGAAATGTTGTAGGAATTTTGGACATTTATTTTTCAGTCTCAGCCACTATCTTTGATGACATTTCTCAATTTGATTTATCCTTTATCATAGCTAACTGGTTCTGGTTTTCAGTCTAAAAATGTTGACACCGTCCTTGACTAACATTTGAACCAAAAACTCGTTATATCTATTGCCTGCAAACAGATTCGTTTCGATTAATCAAAATCTAGTGTCACCAACAAAGTTAGTGGTACACATTAATACTAATAAGAACAAATGTATATGCAAAATTTGCATTGTACAATTTGACATATCACATCTTGATAGGCTACATTAGCAACTCTATTTAATGTATTATAACGATTCGAAAGTGAATGTAAAAGTTATGTTTCTATAAAAACCAATAACAACAAAAGCTTACCAGAAGTCAACTCCATTTCCCATCTACCGGATTGTCTATGGAAACCCTTCTGTAGTGGGTCCAACTTTTAGTAAATTAAGTCAGATTGATTAAAAGAAAATTTCGAATTTCAACCCTCTTTAAATGAATTAAAAGAAAAAGTATACAAAAGTTTGAATGAACAAATAACGTCCATTAGGGGTGTAAGAATTAATTAGTTTCGAGATGGTCATGACAATTGAATGAGATATATTTCTAAAAACCAAATTCTCAAGAGATTTCAGAATATTGGCCATACGAGAGGAACCAAATGTTACTAGGTGAAAAGTAGAGAGCAAAGCGGCAAGCGCCGAAAAGGCCCTTAATAGAGAAGCGAATTAATATCAAAAGTCAAACGATTTCATCATGACAAAATGATTCATCCTTAATGAAAGACTGATAAGCGATCATTCATTGGCGTAGGAACTGTAGCAAGAACCTTTTGTTTCCAAAAATAAGCGAAAACAATTAATAATTCCTCGGTTTTGCAATCGCCCTATGTCAGCGTATTTGAAAATTTCTTGGTATTTGTTTGATTCATATTTTTAAACAACCAAAATCTGTGATGTTTTTCTTAATCCACCGACGTTCTATGTTACATGTCTACAAATTATATTCAATATCTGTCTGTCGACAGTGCTCTGTTAACAATATTATAAAATAGTGTGTAACCTTTCTTTTTGTTTTTATGCCTGATGTTGAAAGCCAAACGTATGTTATTGTAAATCGCAAAAACCAGTTATTGTTATATAAACAAAGGAATCTCAAAGTGTGCACCAGTCCTGATCTTCAAAGTTGGTTTCTGATAATGTTCTCATCTGTTCTATTTATGAAAGCAGGCAATCTGAAAGAACAAAAAGCTTTGCTAAACATATAATTACCTAAAGAAACAAACAAATATGAAATGATATATGAGAAAATAAGGAAAAAACTACAATGATATTTTGAAGACTTTACGAAATTATAAAGAAAGCTATAATGAGTGTGAATGTGTGTGAGTGCAAACGACGAGTGCTCTTATTATGACGAAATAGTAAACCGCATTATAATTCGATTGAATAGTGTTTGTATAAATTATCCTCAGCACAATTTAATACACGGAGTTTTGTACATATACATATATTCTCTACGCCGAGCACCGTGTACGTTTCGTGTAATGCAAAAAATAAATTCATGTTTACAAACAAAAAAACAAAGATTATATGACACAAATGTATGTAATTAAGATGTAATAAAAAGGCGAAACACGTACAAATTTTTGATTCCGTGTGATTATTCAACTAAAATTTCAAATTCGAAATTCAATCAGTCGTGTAAACTTGACTTGAGACTAAAGGTGGTCCTCAAAACAAACTGAAACAAATTTTTGGTTAGGTTTGTGAGCAGATAGAAGTTACAGAGTTTGCGTGTTTACCAGTGTTTACAGAGCGCCATTCAAAAAAAAGTTTTGTATAAATATTTATTGCTGAAGAAGTAAACCTCAAACATCTTGTATTTTCACCCGTTTTCTTTGAACCAACAGCAATATCAAAGGTCAGTTGGTTTTTGTCACTGTTAAAAAACATACTATATAAAGTTAAATTATTTTTATTAAAGAAAATGTAGTTATTTATTTACATTGTTTAGATCGTCGCCACCATGGCTAAAAAAGCAGTTTACGAACATCTGAAACTACAAAATCGGCCTTACAATGCGAATGACATTGTTTCTAACCTGGATAAGAAGTTCCCAAAGACAGCGATTCAAAAAGCTCTGGACGAATTGGTCGAAAGTGGTTCAGTAATGGAGAAAGTGAGTTTGTGATGAAAAAAATAAAACTGAAGTTCTTATTGTTTTCAGAAAAAACTGAAATTGAAAACATTAATTTTCAGATAAATGCAAAACAAAAGATATATTGTTGCGTTCAGGAGTCAAAGCAAGATCCAAAAGAGCTAATGAGACTGGATAAAGAATTGCAAGTGCACGCAAACGAGCTTGAGGACAAATTGCAATCGTTGCAGAAAAAAATCAAGGAAAAGGAAGGTAATATTGCAAATTTGAAGGGTGGCTACACGATGCAGCAACTTGAGCAGATGAAAGAGAACCTGAACAAAAGTATAAAGTCTCTGAATAAAAAACTGGATGAATTGATGGCAACGTCAGCGTCGCAAAAAGATTTGCCCACGAAGAAGCGCAAACTTGAAAAGGACCTGCAGACCTACCAACAGGAGTACAGTAAGAGAAAGAGAATATGTAAGGATGTGATGGATTGTATCTTAGAAAATTACCCTAAAAGCAAGCAACACTTTTATGATGAAGTTGGTATAGATATTGTAAACGTCTAAGTTCTCCAAGATCCGATTGTTCAACAATGTTTCAGTTCTAAAATAGATTCGCCCGCAAAGGCACTTAACTTTAATCAAACTGTATCTGTTAAGTTCGAAATGATTGAATATCAAAAGTATCGTTTTGTATATATTAGCTTTAATGTAAAACCGAATGTACAAAGACTAAGTTATTTTCTCATATATAATAAAAGTATTTTCGTTGATGATAAAAAGGGTATATTTCTACAGAATACAATACATTAAAGGAATAATACAGTCATGGAAACTTACTATTTGACCCTTTCCTTTTTACCAAAGGTATGACACGATAGAAACGGTTATACCACTGAGAGAATAACTTTATTCTCGAAAAGAACTCCCTCACTTTTTTATTAGAAATAGAAAGTCGCGAAATAAAAGTTACGAATTTCTTTTTTTCTCGAATAACGAAACTGGTAAAACAAAATTGAATTAGAAAATGGCATATACTGACGCAATTTAAATAATGCAAAAGTAATTAGCCTGTGCTAGCTCCATAAAGAATCTTGCATTATTGATTAGTTAAAATAGCTTCGTCGTACATGGAGAGGCATAGTTGAATTCTACTTCATTTTTTAACTGAACTTCAGTGCAAAGGACTTTTTAAAAAATATCGGCTAGACAAATGGTGGAAATGAAAAAAACTTTAAAGAGTAATATTCTCTGTTTGGTGTAATTTTTCACTTTTGCAAAATGACAGTGAATACCAGTATGCCACGACGGTATAACGAAATAAAGGGCAGTATTTTTGATAGTACTTACTACAAGTTGTACAAATACATTTATTTGTCGATGGGTTACTGGCCATGGCAAAGTATCAAATTAGGACTCATAATTTATCTACCACGACTAGTGCTGTCATGGTCAGCATTATATCCAGAGGTTGATTAATACAATTTATAATAATACCTGGGAACGCTTTTGCCAACGATTATAATTTATAACAATCATCAGTTAGTAGGTCTTAAAAAACCAAAAAACGTTGATGAAGGAATTTACGTCTTTTCTCAAATGGTGATTCATGCATATTCTTACTTAACAATCTTTGACACTGTCCTTAGAAAAAAGATGGTAACATTTTTTTTTCGTAAGAAATTATTTTGTTAAATTTTGTTTACTTTATAATACTTTTTCTTTAGCTTAAAAGATTAATGGAAGAAATACAAAATGATTGGGATACTGCTAGTTTAGATGGCACCGTAGATACATTACACGAATACGGCTATCTTTCAAAATGGTTCATGTTCATCCATATGAGTGAGTATTTGATTCATTTTGAACTCTGAAATTAAAATTTAGAGGGCTAGAATATGGGTAGATTGATTTGCAAAGTTAAATGAAAGCTTTTTATCAGTGGGCTTAGAAAAATGAAAAGTGATGGTAGGTTGGCGAGTATGCAAATACTGCAATAGTTTGAAGTCTCTGTGTCTGATGTTGATAGTTGAAATTTGCACTTATATCAAATGTTAAATATTGATGGCGTGAAAAAGATGGGAAGAACTTCTGATAAGGAGAGGTCGTCATTGCTTTATCGTCAAACACGTGAAATTGTATGCTGTTGACGATGAAGCAAGATGGGACCACACCTAACTACCAACTTGAAGTCAAAAGAACCATAGCAAGATCGATCACTGCAGATTCTATAAAAAAGTAATCATATTAGTGTTTTGACTCTTTGTCTTATTTATGTAAGTAGTATAGCCAGGGATTTAGCGAGACACATAAGAAAGAATAAATTGAAAGTTGATATTATTACTATTGCTCAAGTATTATTGAAAAGAAATCAAAACTTTGGCAGGTTCAGTTCAGCTTACTCAGCTAATCTACGTAATCTCACCGCTGATACCAAAATTGCTAGACAGAATTGCACCATTGAATGAATCAAGACCGCTGATGCCGATTGTCTATGCCGATTATACTGTTTATCCAGATTACATTTCACAATCATATACCATCATATATATTCACAATCTCTTTTGTGTATACGTCTGTGCGATTCAGTTTCAAATTCTTAATAATACAATATTTATCCTTACTTACCACTGCTGCGCCAAGTTTGTTATTTGCGGGTAAGAAAAATCAAATATAAGAAAAAGGAAAACATATTTTCATCAAGAAATAATGCAATGTCAGATCAAAGTTACAACACGTGGGAGAAAACTTGCCTCATGGAGTATCAGGTGAACAAGCTAAAAAAATTGCGTACGCTCAGTTAACAGAGAGTATCAAACACCATCAAAAAAGTATTCGGTACAGTTGTTACTTTTATGAATATATATTAACTTTAAGTGCAATGTTACTAACATGAAGAAAAATTAGTTTCGCCTTGAGTAACAGTAAATACTTTGCAACCGCCTGGATCACTGGAAAATTAGTCAATATGATCTTAATCTCAGTTTCCCTGTTTGCAGTGAGTTAAATTCATTACTAATTTTTTGATAACGTTGTGAAGGTACTTTTTAACTCCCGTCATTATCCCTTGTAGATTATTTTGAACCTTCACAATGTGGAAGAAATCCCGAAGCATTTCTCTTTTGCCTTTGCGATGCTTTTTCAGCTCTTCATATGTTGTTACTTTGGCGAAACTTTGCAGCAACATAGTATACGTATCAGATTCCAAAGGTACGTATACTCTATTGTGTCTAAAACAGAAAGACAATTATTATGCACAATTATTATGCAACATATTTTCACCCCATAGCTACGAATCGATCTGGTATAGCAACAACAAGCATTTTCAAAAAAACGTAAACTTCATGATACTGCGCTGCGAACAACGAGTTCCTCCTTGTAACTTTGATGTTTTCACAAAATCATTGGAAAACTTTGTATCCGTAAGAACGCTCAATGTTTTATCCTTTTTTTCTTTCAATAATTAGACAAAACGTTGTTTTGAATTTGTATGTTTCGATTGCAGACTGTGAATACTTCATACTGCTGTTTCACAGCTTTTGTATCTTTATCGCTTTAAAATATATACAATGTTATTAATTCACTACGTTAAAAGCTATGAAAAGAGATAGACTTTTCAAATTAAATAAAAAAGTTATGTTCGAAACGCTGGTCGGCCGTCGACTAAAACAGACTTACATTTCTTTTCGTAATGGAAATGATATAGCCTCGCTCGTTTCATTAAGTATTCAATAACGTCTCACATTAAAGAACAGAAGTAGAGTCATTGCAAAAAATTATCAAATTGCAGTGCAATTATTTTAATTGCCATGGACTGTTTATTTAAAATGTTCGACTCTTG
This sequence comes from Telenomus remus, assembly GCA_020615435.1. Lineage (NCBI taxonomy): Eukaryota > Metazoa > Arthropoda > Insecta > Hymenoptera > Scelionidae > Telenomus > Telenomus remus. Next base: position 8,089,780 of record CM036345.1, on the reverse strand, counting down.
AGTTTGCAACGTTTTGAGACCTTTCAATCGATAGCGGAACGCGATGGAATCGTGTGAGCCATAACACACCACCGTCAGTTGAACAAAAATGCGATAAAAAGTTTCATTGATTTGAAAGTATTTTTTTTACAGTATGAAGTCAATTTTCAAAATAAAACGCGATAGCAAAGTAGTGATCTACATTTATTCGAATAATACTTATTTGACTATTTCTTTATTTTGAAATTTAATCGTGATTTTAAAATATTGCATGCAAAAAGGACGTGTTTGACAATAGTTACTTTTTATTTAAACTAACTTACCTAGCGGCCGGATGCTGGCCTTACATACCCATTGAAATACTTGTGGCAAATATAATTTTTCGATCTAGTGTTGCTGTGGTAATGGCCATCATGGAGGTGATTTTTTCTCTTGTGCAAATTTGTTGTTTTAAATAATGTGGCTATTGCTTTTCAATATTTCAGATGAAATATATCCAACAAGCAAATTATTTACCGGATATTTTTTTCTGTCTCTCGCAACTGTTACTTAATGTGGTCTCGTGGATGTTCTTGCTGGATTCTTTCATTAGAAGAAAACAGGTACGAAAGTGCAAGAATAAACAATATAACCAAGGGGAAGTCAATGAAAATTAACGAAATGTATACAAGCAGTTTCTTTTTTTAACATAACAGCTGAAGATGTTTTACGAAGATATAAAAAGTTACTGGCTATTTGACCACTCTGAGCTTTATAATACAGTCAAAATGAAATATACCAAGATGTGCAAACGCTTTCTAATAACTTATCTTAGTAACACGATTTTGTTTTATGGAGTGAACAATTGATGTTCATTCAATGACTTACTACAATCTCTTTTTCAGTTGTCTTTCAGGGTTCTGAAGTTATTTACATGCTCACACCTTTGCTTCCTTTATTACTGGATCGAATTGATCCACTAGATTCTCCGCGAAAACTTGAGCAACTTATCCTGGCTGACTATTCTGTCTTTTACCCTCGTTTTGTGCATCAACAATATTGGCTTATTTTCGCTCATAACGTTTTGCAAATCGCTGGTGTTTTGTCGCACATCCAACTGCAAAACAATAACATCTTTCTTCTTTGCAGTCATACATGCGCTACGTTTGAATATTGTGGGTTCGTATTATTCCACAACTTAGAAGGTTGTTTTCCTCTTAAAATTTTTGGTTATGTACAGAATAACGTTAAAACGAATCGGATTATCGAATAATAAACTATTGAGCTTTGATGAAGATGCAATTTTGAATGAAATTCGTGCTTGCGCTTTGCAGCACCAAAAAGCGTTGCAGTAAGTAGTAATACAAACTATTAGTTTTGATATCTTGATGTTGTTCTATAAAATTTAAAGTATAATTTCGAACTAGACAAACTATACAAACGTCAGATTTTTTCAAAATAACTTGGGGCATCGGAAAGGCAGTGAATTTAGCATTGCTTAGTTTATCCTTGTACGGTGTACGTAATTTTAATTATCAGTTTTGTTCATTTTTCTTATTTTAAGGACAATGTTTAAATCGATAATTTTACTAAAAAAACTAATACACCAGATCGTGCTAAACATCCATCAATGGCACGAAATTCCAAAACTGGCTACTTTCGCTTGCAGCGTATTATTGCAGTTATTCACAGTCAATTATTTTGGAGAAATAATGAAACAGCATCGTTTTGGCATCGTGAATTGCTGGTTCGTTGTAAATTAAGAAACTAAATTATATAAACTTGATTAATATTTATTTTAAAACTTTTGCAGTTATGAATCATTATGGTACGAGTTACCAATAAATTGCCAACAACATTTATTCTTAATGATCATGAGAAGTACCGTTGACTGTCCAGTACGTTCTATTGAAGCCTACCGGAAATCTCTCAACGACTTTTTATCGGTACACATACGACAAGCAAAAAGTTCATTATCCTGGCCGAATTGTTGTCGCAGTTTTAGTTGTTTATTGTTTTGTTTTTCAGTCTCTGAACACTTCTTATCGTTTTTTCACAACGTTTTTGTGCATGGCTTCTTAGAAAATAATAAAAAAGCAAAATCATTTGGTATTTCTTTAATTGATTGAATACATTTGATAAAGTTAAACGACTTGTAAATATAGAAAATGAAAAATTGCAAAAACTGGCGCGGTTTGCGTTGGTGTAACAAAGAGTCGGTAAGTGGCGCACTCGTCGGCTGGTCGATCACACCGTCGTGGCGTCGAGTGCGACATCTATGTCGCGAAAGAGAGCAAGAGAGGCAGAATTTCGATGGTTTAGTGTGGAGGTCTCGAACAACATCGAAATCGCAGGAATAAAACGTGAAAACGCGTGAACGAAAATTGAAAGTAAGCTGCAGCGGATGAACCCGAGTGACGCGCGATTGCAAATTGTCGGGGCGTCTTCTGGTCGGCTGGTTAACCCGAGGGAAGTCTAGTTGTGGATCGGAAGCTCGAGGGCTTTGGCCGCGAGCGCGCGCGTCTTCACGATTGTGTCGCCCGGTTGCGAAGTCACGCGGTCCAAGGTGAACGAGCCGACGTCGCGCACAAGGCGCGCATCTCGGCAACAGACCGACGAGACGCGGCGCGATAAGAAAAACGCCGCCGCGGTCATCGAGATGAAGCTCGTTGACCAGGTTGTGCGTAGCTTCAAGGTCGCCAAGGTGTTCCGCGAGAACTCCGACCGCATCAACAGCATAGACTTCTCGCCTAATGGCGACACTCTTATCTCCTGCTCCGAGGATGACCAGATCGTCATCTACGACTGCGAAAAAGGCACACAAGTATGATTCACACATACATGCACATACTAATCACTCTCCCACCATCCATTTTACCCTCATAGTCTATAAAAACTATTCGTTACCTACTTTTTTCGCGCATTTCTGTTTACTTATGCCTTACAATATAGTATTTTCATTCATAACAATAAATCGAAATCATCTTCTCTAACTAACTATATCGAACAAACAATTTGCAAAAAATTGTTATCGCGTGTTTTGCATTATTCAGTTTGATCTATAGTCAAGTTTTTCAATGCTTACAAGATTCTATTTTTCGAATTCTTGTACAAAAACAATTTGCAGAAAAAGGTGTCTTCGAAATGAATGAATGATAAAAACAAGCATGCCCTCGTGTTTGTCAACAATTGAAAATGTATTGTGATGGCCGATTGATATGACTTTATGTTGTTTCAGGTACGGACGGTAAACAGCAAAAAGTACGGCGTGGATCTGATACACTTTACGCATGCTAAAAACACTGCTATCCACAGTAGTACGAAGGTTGACGACACAATTCGGTATTTGAGTTTGCACGACAACAAGTACATCCGCTACTTCCCGGGGCACACGAAGAAGGTTGTGTCACTATGCATATCTCCGATCGAAGACACGTTTCTCTCCGGTTCGATGGACAAGACGCTGCGGTTATGGGACTTGCGCAGCCCCAACTGCCAGGGCGTTATGAACGTTGCAGGTCGTCCCGTAGCGGCGTACGATCCAGAGGGTCTCATTTTCGCGGCCGGCGTTAACTCCGAGTGCGTCAAACTATACGACCTGCGCAGTTTCGATAAGGGACCCTTCGCCACATTCAAATTGTCCCAGGAAAAAGAGTGCGACTGGACGGGGCTCAAGTTTAGTCGCGACGGCAAAACCATTCTCATCTCAACTAACGGCAGCATTATCCGTTTGATCGACGCGTTCCATGGCACACCAATGCAAACCTTCGCCGGATACCTCAACAACAAGGGCATTGCAATCGAGGCGAGCTTCAGCCCGGATTCACAGTTTGTCTTCAGCGGCTCCACCGACGGCAGAATACATGTTTGGAACGCTGATACTGGCTATAAAGTTTGCGTCCTGTCTGGTGACCATCCGTCTCCTGTCCAGTGTATACAGTTCAACCCCAAGTACATGATGCTCGCGTCTGCCTGCACTAACATGGCCTTCTGGCTGCCCACCATCGACGAAAACGCATAAGCTCAAACGTGCATTTATGACCAGCTGCGAATTTCCCTCTCTCAGTCGCATTTCGTTTTTTTTCTTGTTTTTTAATATTCTCATATTAATCAGACTGTTAAATGTACCCGAACCATGTCAAGACGATTCATCTGCATTGATCATTTTGATTTGATCTACTGGTACTTTTTTTCACTGTCCGAATTACGCATTTGGACTATTTTGCATAGTCGTGAAATTAACTTGTGTTTTTTTTTTATTTTTGTACTTGTTCTAAATGTAGACAATTAGATTGAAATCAACGATAGCTTTTGTACTTGATTTTCGTATGTTTTAAAACGATACAGAAAAGAAGAGAGGACTGCTGATCAATTGTTATTAATAACACTTCAAATAACAAAAGTAACAAATAAGACGCGACGCATTTTGAAGTAACAAAATGTGGACCCTTGTATATATTCAATTAATGAGCAGAGCAACACGATCGCGAGTCTTTGAAGTATGTGCGCACATGTGTATCCAAACTTTCGTTTGGAATTTTGTTTAAAGAGATTTTCGGAAATCCACTTTTTAGATTTAATTTTATATTGCTGTACGTCTGTTTTATTTGATGCATTAATATCAAGATATTTGAAACTCCGCTTTGTCCGCCGATTGTGTTTATCTGTAGAATAAATGTGTAGGTGTTAAGATGTGAAATTTATGATTTTTATTGTTTTTTTTTTTTAACAACAACTTAACGGACACACGCGTTCGCGCAGAAAAGCGATACCTGTTATCGCACACACGAATCGTGAGAATGTGCACAGAAAATGTTTCATTGACAGATCGCGAGTCATGATCAATGTCAATTAATTGTTTTGTACAAGGAAAGTATAGTGACAAACAATCAGTCAAAGGAATAAAATTAATAATCGAAATTCGAGTTGCACTCACAAACAACGACATGCAACCGAAGAAAAAACAACAGTATCCAACAATCAAAGCGTATAAATCGCAACGGGAACCTTGAATACTTTTCATATTAATCGCGCGTCAAGTTAATAACTGTGATTAAAAATTGTTCCTTGGAGGCTGTATATTTCTTTTCTACTCTTATTCTAATTGTATACACCTATCCTTTGTATATATTTTACTTAACAACAACAAAAGTGTAACTTATTATGAAGAAAGGGTCAGGCTCAAATTTCTTACCACAATGAATGAAGCGACAAATCTCGGACGTGAGCGGATTCACCATTAACTGCCAAAAAGACAAAGAAGTTTCGACGAACAATATTACCATCCGCCGTCCTGCTCTCGTGTATATAATTACTAAAAAAATGTACTAACAGTAAGAAACCACACCGCAATTTCTATTAGAAACTTCTGTAATGTTTTGTAACAACGTATACTGTGTTTTTTTACTGGCAAATTAATGCCACTGCCCTGTTCAGAAATGGTTATTATAATCGGTTAAGAGCGCGTGTAAGCATGCTCGCATCTGAATGTTTGTAAATGAATATTTTTATAACAGCGAAGAGCTTACAATTGTGTAATGCTTCGCAAAACTGCTGAAAAGAAAAAGACGAGAAAAAAAGAAATAAATAAAGAAAACAATACAAAAATGGATTTTTTGCGAATTTCCGCGAGATTCGCTGCGAGTGCAGCTTTTTGCATTTTTATCGGACTAGATGCTAGATGAGAAGGAGGAATGACATACTCTTCCAAAAACGTGTGAACTGAGCATTGAGTGATTGTATAAGTTATGGTACCCAGTTATTTATGTAATCTATTTTTGTAATGGCAATCGTTTGCAATTTGAGATAAAACATAGAAATAGAAAGATACAAATTATTTAATTCTATGAACGATTGATTTTATGCCGCAAAATCGGTTACAGTTAGACTCTTCCTTGTAGTTTTCCTCTAGATTTGTAAGAACATATATACGATAATGAATGTAATTTTATATTCATCACAGTTTGATACGGTTTATGCACCATCCACACTTTTTAGCTTGAATGATAAGTTCAACTTTTGGTTTTGTACTTATCAAACACTGTTTTTTGGAACTCAATGATCAGGACCTACACATTTAGATTTGACAGACATGTACATACCATTCGTAGAGTTTAACAGTTATATTGAATACTGAAAAAAATGGCTGTATCAAGTATTATTTCATTGTCTCTTCTCTTTCGTATATACTTGAGTAATTAACGTTTAATTTACAATTTTCTATTTGTTAGTTGCATTTTGTACCACAGCATCGAATGGTATTAGAGTGAAATGTAGACTATTTGTTATATACTAAGAAACCTAGTAATCGTCTCTGATAGGAAAACACTTTAAAACTGAATAAAAGCTTAGCTTTTGACAGCCATTAACAGCACTTTTTAATGGATTTTCAATGTATGAGAAAAAAGCGCGTTTTTTTACTTTTTTCAACCAACATATAGTTTTATTATCTCATCGATTATCATGAAGTTATCATGGTCTGTTTTATACAATCCATAATATGCATAATATGCATAATATGCTCGTCGCAAAAAGATTATAGAAAAATGTAACCGTTTTGATGTGAAAAAAGTAAATATAATTTAAAAAATAAACCAACTAAAGACGATTATAGGAAAAACGACGATGCGAGCGAAGCTTTTCGCAATTTTTGAATGATCAATTCGAGAAATACGGATGATGTATTTTATAAACGCAAAACTGTGAACACATTGATGGCACGCCACTCAATGTCGTGGGAGACAATCCGGCATTTATCCCCACGCGTCGTTCTGAGCGTTGATGACTTTATCTTCAACGAACCATCATTTTTGTACACTTCAAAACAATGTTTTTTACATTTAAATTCTCATTCAAATAAAATGATATCACGAATAAACGATTTACAACAATATATTTTTCCAGAATACATTTAGTTTCCAGCCCTTTTCAGGTGATACAAATCTCTTTCTTGTTCTGAAACATCCGCAGGAGCCCCAGTCATCAAATCATTGCCATCTATAGTTTTAGGAAACGCTATCACATCCCGTATGCTCTGTGCTCGACATAAAATCGAAATATATCTGTCCAATCCTACAACAAGAAATTAAATAATATAATTATTGTAATTTCGTATAAAATTGTTTACAAAAGTAACTTTTTTTATACCAATAGCAATTCCTCCGTGAGGCGGAGCACCGTATTTGAGAGCATTTAAGAAGTAGTTCAAACTCGTTGGCTCTATATTCAACATTTGCAACAATTTTTGCTGCAGATCGTACTCGTGAATACGAATCGATCCGCCAGCGATCTCACTGCCGTTCAATACAAGGTCGTACTGCTGTCCTCTCACCTGAAACCAATTTCACCAATGTCATTATCACCGATTTGTATGTTTTTGTACAAATAATAATAACTGTTTACTTTGGCGGGATCACTTGAAAGCTTTTCCATGTCATCATGATGAGGTCTTGTGAATGGATGATGCGCTGAAACCAGCACTCCAGCGTCACTAGATTCAAAGAGTGGAAATTCATCGACCCAAAGAAATTTGAATTTCTTGGACCTGACGTAATTTCCGGAGGATTCCATCGCGTTAGCAAACTCGACACGAACCTTGCCAATCAGACCTTGCTGCAAAACGATTGATTCATATTCAAAAAATGATTCATTTTCTTCAAGATAAATGAAGTTGGTTGAAGACTCACAGCGTGTCTAATGTTTCCATATGTTACGAACAGAATATCGCCGCTGTTTAATTTCAATCTATTCAACAAGTTCGTTACAACGGGTTCGGATAGTAAGTCCTTCAGTTTGTCTGAATTTTCAGATACTTTCAGTTGGATCAGTCTTGCTTTTTTGTAATTCTGCTGTGCCAGCGATGACAGTTTTGTTTGTATGGATTTTGTTAAGTTTTTCTGCAATGTACATTGTGACTAATTTATTGCAATTTTTTGATGAAGATACTATTTCAAATTTTCAGTACCTCTTCGCCTGGAATGACCAAAGCGTACGATCTAAACGAGTCATCACATTCGATTTTTGATCTTTCCAACAAGTCTTTTGACGATTTCATGATTCCAGTTATGTTTTTGATCTAAACCAAACTTTATATCAATACATTTCATCAATTAATGACTATGTAGAGAAAAAATCATACTTTGTATGGTATCGTCAAGTCTGGATTTTCCGATCCATAATTTTCCATGGCTTGGTCGTAGCTGAGTCTTGGAAAAGGAGTTTTCAAATCACCAAGATGTTCTGGCCAACTATATTTTATGATACCCTCCATTAAAGCCTGTACACCTTCTTTGTCAGTGAAAGATAATTCAATATCTAGCTGCAAAATTAAAAACAAAATTTTCGAATCATTTGAAACAACGTTCGTTGAATTAAAGTAAAGGATTCTTGTACTTGAGTGAATTCAGGTTGTCGATCGTTTCTTGAAGTTTCATCTCTATAACAACGAGCGACTTGGAAATATCTGTCCATGCCTCCAATCATAAGCAGCTGTTTCAATTGTTGCGGACTTTGAGTCAAGCAATAATACTTGTTGGGCGATCTGGTTGGAACCACAAATTCATGAGCTCCCTGCAAATAAAGCAATTTTTAATCAACATCGAATTTCAACAATTGAATCATATAATTAATTATAAAACAATGTGATTTCATTCGTACCCCAGGTGTTCTGCGAAAGAGCGTAGGAGTCTCAATTTCGATAAAATCACACTGATTTAATAAATATTCTCTCATTTTTCCAATGATCCAAGATCTAAGTCTCAAATTATTTTGCATTTCTGGAAATCGCAGAACCAAATATCGGTGTTTCATTCCAGTTAACTCCGTGGGTTTCAAAAAGTTTCTGATATTAAATGGAAGCGGCTCTGAACTTGAATTGCTGATCTCCAATGAATCGACTGATACTTCTATCGTTCCTGTTGGTGTTTGATCTTGTCTCTGATTTTCTGGCCTCAAAACCACTGTTCCGTTTACTTTCAAAACGCTTTCGTAAGTAATATTCTTCACTAAATCCCACAAATCTTTTCTCTAAAGTAACATTTAGAATATTTAAATAGATAATTATTAATTAATGCGTTTTTGAATGTTATCGATAATAATACCTCTTCTGGTATGATACACTGTGTCAGACCATAAGCGTCTCTGAGGATAAGAAATTTGCCCATCCTATTATACTGTAACCACCCAAAAAGTTGCACTTTTTCTCCAACATCCTCTTCGGTTAATTCTCCACAAGTGTGTGTTCTTTGAACAAACTTGTTTGTTGCTCTGACATGCTTTTCGATATCCAAATTTTTTGCTACATTATGAATGTTTGAATGTTGAACGCTATTTACTACAGCTGTCAACATCTATCAAAAATTATCAACAAAATCGATTAATGGGCTTCTCCTAATGAGAAAAGTAAATAATTGTTTTTTACAATATAACATGACTTACCTTAGGATTCATTCGTAACTCTCTTTTAAGCCCAAGCACACTTTTTTTGCAGACATTGTAAATCACTCTATTTCGCAAAAACATTTTGTAAAATTCAAATTGCAACAAAAGTTTTATGGTTATGAACTACAAAACACTGTCACGTGGACTTTGTTGTAACGACAATCGGAAATTTTTGTAAACTTATAAACAACATTCTAAAGTTTACTAGAAAAACTTTGGTATAAAAACACGGTTTTATCAAGTTTTTTTCGTTTACCAACAGGAGAAAGAAAATATGTTTCAAAAATATCATCGAGCCCTGTCAACTTAGCTGGTTCTGTAGGTGGCAGCACTAGCAGATGTGTTTAGTTTTGTATTTGTATTGAAATCGCAAATTCCAAATTAAAATTGAATTAAAATGGTAAGTAAAATAGAGTGAGCTCTATTTTCCACAAAATAGTTATTTCAATATTTTTGTCTTGTTACAGTTACCACTCTCTTTACTCCGGACGGCTCAGAATCACCCGATGGTAAGCCTTTTATGACTTAACCTCTAAAGATATTCAATTTCATCATTTTTTGTCATGAAATTGTAATACTTTATAAAGTTTATTAATTTAAGTATTGTTGTTTTTCAGCTGGTTGAGCTGAAAAATGGGGAAACTTATAACGGCCATTTAGTGAGTTGTGATAATTGGATGAATGTGAATCTGCGAGAAGTCATTTGTACATCAAGGGTAAGTTGTTTGTTTACAAAATTGTTTTCGTTTTTCATCAATTTTGTTATTAATTTGTACTTTTTTTCTGTAGGATGGTGACAAGTTTTGGAGGATGCCAGAATGTTACATTCGAGGAAGTACAATAAAATACTTGAGAATACCTGATGAAGTGATAGACATGGTCAAGGAGGATGTTCAGATGAAATCTCGAGGCCGTGGGGAACTTAAAGGAAGAGGCGGACAAAATCAACGAGGAAACCGTCAAGGACAAAGAGGTGAACAATTGTTTTCAAATTAATTGTAGAACTTTTAATTTATGAACTTAAAATTAAATTTTAACAATGATTATTAGGAACTTTTGGAGGACGAGGAGGAGGAAGAGGTCCAGCTCCATTGAACAGAGGTCCAAATCAAGGAAACAAACAAAAGCCAAAATAATTATGCTTTCAAGATTATTATACTTTAAGGTTTATCATTGTAAAGTTGTTTGTACCACTTTTGATAGGATAATTAGATCAATAAGACAGTATTAAGTCTAAAAAAAGGGTTTAATTTTTTTTCTCGTTTCTTTCACATTCATCACTGTTGATCCTTACATCTCTACTACATTGGATTCTTACTTCTAGTCTCGAAATAAAATATAAATATAATTGCATAACAAAAGAAGCTTACAATTGTAAACTAGAACGTAGGTGACTCGAATGTGTACAATGAAATCATTACAAAGTTAAGTTGCGTTTTATTCATAATTACAGTGGCTTCAGACATCAAAAATCAAAAATTAATATTCTAGATGATGTGATTATAAGACGATTGATTGAAAAAATGATCACTATAATTGTTTCCTTCGAGCATATAAATTACTTGGAGAGATTCCGTTCTATCGTCCTTCAACTGTAAGAGAAAAAGTAATTGAGTATTTTTTCTTTGTAAATATAACGAAAATAAGTAAATAGTTCGATTAAGCAACTTACTGTAAGATGAGAGATCAATTTCGTCAGGGAGTTCAGTAATGTTCACGTCAAATCTCTCTTGGACGTCGTTCAAGATTTTCGCGTCACTCTCGTCACTAACCAAAGTGATGGCCAAACCTTTAGTACCGAAACGTCCTGCACGAGCAACCCGATGAAGGTAAGTGTCAGAATCCTCCGGCATGTCGTAATTGAACACAATGTTCACTCGTTCAATATCCATGCCTCGTCCAAAGAGGTTTGTGGCAACCAAAATCCGCTAAAATTCAAGTCAATCATATTAATCATCTTTTCAAACAAATTCAAATGCAATTTAAGACAAATCAATATCAAACCTTTTGGAAATCTTTGAACTGCTGGTATCTGGACAAACGTTCCTCCTGGGTCATACCCCTATGAATTCCAATAGCAGGGAAATTCTGCTCCGTCAACAACTGTGCCAATGCCATGCATCTTTGTACTGATTTCACAAAAATGACCACCTAAAAACGAAATTTAATAGTTGTTACTCGAATGCTTTTCAAACAAAAATAACAATCTTTTGTAACAAGTGAGAGGGACATGCCTGGTTGAATTCCAAAATGTCAAGAAGTTCAAAAAGCTTTTTGTTCTTCTCGTTTTCCTTCAGCTTCACGTAATGCTGAATCAATCCGTGCAAAGTGAGTTTTGCTTCGTCATCGACATAAACTTCCATCGGCTGTAGAAACAAAAAATATTATCAACTTATTCTGTCTCGAAATATGGTACAATTGTCCCTTATAAGAAATCAAACTAATTTATGCGGAATTCCACTATTAAAATTCAAGATTCCAAATAACGAACGAAAAGATTATATTAAAATTGAATTGAACAATTTATAAGAATTAACCAATATGATCTTCACAAGTTTAGTCAGAGTTCTCACTTGAAATCAATATTATTTGGTTTGAAATGTTGAAATTGAATAAAAATATAAGTAAATAATGAGAACTCCGATTGAACATCAACCTCAAGGGACACTTTAGACCAACCCGTTGAATAGAAAAAGAGAGAATAAGTTTTTTTTAAACTGTGAGATGTTGGAACCACAGCAACCTTGAAGCGAGCGAGCGCACATTGTTTTCCGTCGCTTTTTTGCACGTTGTCTCTAAGGACAAAGTTTATAATCTTGTGGTTACATACGGCTTCGGCGACTCCGACTCAGTAGTGCGATTGCACAAACTCTCTCAGCAGTCACACCGACAGACTAGAGACAGCGCACCCAAAGGCAGACTGTTCTTGGTCACGCATCCACCGCTATCCGGATGAGGTAATTCTCCTCTCTCTCTCGATAAATACCGACGATTAAGTATTGGGCCAACATCCATCACAAGTTCGATTTTTTATTACAATTTAATACCCTTCCTCCCACCCAGACTATCGTTGTGTCAAGTTTAACGTTACGTCCTCTTCATTCTTCCAAGTGTTGGACTATCTTCTGCCGAGTCCTCTTTTGGTGCCCCACCCTCCCCCAACCCCTTGTCTGTTTAATGATTTGTCTGATATTTCGTGTGCGAAAGTATACGGAAATATCGAATAGGATTTTTGCAAACAGGATGGTTTGTGAAAGGGTTTATTGTCAGGAGATCGAAAGTTGATGGACAAACGGACATCTGGACTGCGGGGTTATTGGTAGGATTTGCATCGAATCATTTTGGGCCACCAGTCTCTAACAATCTAACCCGCGGGTGCGCCTTGTATCTTATTTATGGCGAGGTTAAGGCTCTGTCCTCGGACCAATGAGGTAGAAGTGAGTGAAGATCGTAGTGAACAGGAAGTTGGACTAATTACATCTTGCATAAATTTCTTGCAGACTGGCCGGATCTCCTTGGATAACGTTGCAGAGAACATCATAACTTGCTTGCTGTGCGCAGTACTTTTGAAAATTTCTTGTACGTCTTTGCGCATGTCTGCAAATTAAACAAAGAATATTCAATCAACATAGTTCAGTAAAATATACAAAACAAATATCGTTTGTTTGAATATGAGTGGCTACCTAACAATTCCAGCATTTTGTCGCACTCGTCCAGGATAAAGTGCTTGAGGTGTTTCAGATTGAGTTTCTTGTTGCGGACCAAAGCTAAGATTCGCCCAGGAGTTCCGACCACAATGTGAGGACAGGAATTTTTTAATACTTCTTCGTCTTTGGAAATTGGCAATCCACCAAAGAAGACTGCGACCTGAAATTAAATTTCATTCGTTTTATTAGAACATGTTCATAGGAAAACAATCGAATCTTGTCTTCGAAATTACAATCAGAGTTGATAGAATTCGTTCACAATCATTCTGATGTCCCTATCAGATTTCATCATTTCGCCAAATAATTATGAAACAAAAAAAATGTATTGATAGAAAATTACCTTGACTTGAGGCATGTACTTGCTAAATCTCTCGTATTCCTTGCTGATTTGGAAAGCCAGTTCTCTTGTGTGACACATGACGAGAACATAGACTTGGTTTTCCGTCAGTTCCAGCTGTTGCAAGGTGGCCAACACAAAAACAGCTGTCTTTCCCATACCAGACTTTGCTTGGCATAGAATGTCCATGCCCAGCACAGCTTGTGGGATACATTCATGCTGAACTGTAAACAACAATTTGATATGATTAATTGTTCATTTTTGTTTTGTATCCAAATCGAAATCGATAAATGAAAATGATGATTAAACTTAAGAAGTTTATTACCTTCGGAAGGATGCTCAAAACCACAGTCTACAATGGCACGCAGGATTTCCGGCTTAAGGAGGAAGTCTCGAAATCCACTACTGTGAATCGAAACGTATGTTCCTTTTACTTTCTCCTTAGCAGGAATATCGCCGCTTCCATCAACGACCTGCTCGGTCTGTTCCTCATCTTCGTAGTCAAGAAGATCGTCATTGTCGGTCATTTTTGATTGATTGGTCAAACAAACGTCTGAAACTATAAATAAATACATTATTCATCTCTAACCACAACGATAAGTAAACTATGAGATAATTTTTGATTGTTGATTACAATCAGAACTGATAGAATTCGTTCACAGGTACAATCTGATGTCCCTATCAGATTTCATCATTTTGATAAGAAAACCGCGTAAAATTAATAACATCTATTTGTCAGCCATCTTAGAATTCAGAAACAGGAAAATAAAGTAAAAAATAAATTACTTATCAACTTTACGGCGCAACAAGATTAGTTATTCAGATTTATACAATCATGGTCAAAACAAATCTTGAAATAACAACTTATTTATCTTGAATGAGAATAAAAGCAGTTTTTTCTACCACGGAGCAAAACAAACTTGTCGACGCCATTTTGAAACAAATTGTTATTGACAGTTATCGACTCAAATTTTATTTATCTCACTAAAACTTCTAGATTTCTGATGTGAAAAACAGATCCGAACGTTGTTAGAAGTATTTTGAAGAGCAATTGTACATTTCAATTAGGTAGAATCACGATTAGAAAACCGTTGGGCATGCGGCGTCATTTGATCGCGTCATAATCAAAACACGAACCAGTTAGTAAGAATGACGGATTTCAAAAAAATATAACGTTCGTTACAAGACGGACGGTTCGCAGTTGCATATTTTGGTAAGAAAAATTGTTAATTAATCTAGTTGTTTATTGATTATAGTGGATTAAAATTACCTTTTATTACACAACTCCCGGTGTCGCTTGCCGGAAATGTACTGAAAAATGGCGCTCAAGTCAACACAAACTATATAACCCAAACAAAGATTTACCATGAATGAGTAAAATAGAGGCGATGGCGCTGCTACTGCTCTTCTTTATAATTCAAAATGGCGCTATAGCTAAATTTCAAATCAAAAAGGTAAAAAGTTAATTCTATTTGCACTGAAATTGATGATAATTACATCGAATTTCTATCATACACTTGAATTTTTTGTTTCTTAATTTCATTTTTCACAATTAACGGAGAAACTTTTTTGATTAATATTAAGTTTGTCACGCCAAGAGATGAAAGGTTAATAATAAAATTGAAGAAATATAAGAATGAAATGAGAATTGAGTTCAATCAAATGACATAAATCAAGATCGCGGCTGAACTTGAGTCAAAATGAACATTTAGTAACAAGCATGACAGCTGGAATGATCCGACATCACCAATATCTCATATATGTCAAGTCTAAGAATTACAAAAGTGTTTACAACTTTCAAGCTGAAGCTGCCCGCTGCACCGCAGTCAGTGTCGCATCGTAAACAGAGGTGAGAACATAGTTTCTACTCGTTATGATTCTAAATAAAAAATATCAAAATAATATGAACAAACGATCCATTAAGAATTCGATTTGTTCAATAATATCAAAAAGGTAAAATTAACGTTCTGCCATTGTTTTGTGACAAATTTGTTTAGCTTGTTTTATTTACGCATCAAAACACAGCTATTTATTAAATTAGAAATGATTGTTGGCAAATATTAATAGCAGTGTAGCGAGCTGTTCGTAATCTTGTAAACAGCATCTGAATCCAAAAACTATTTTCGTCATTCGAAATATAAACCATAAACTCTAATGATATGAGAAAACTGTAACTTTTAGAAAAAGAAAGTATAACAACATTTTGAAAAGTTAAAAAATGAAATTGTTTGAATTTGTCTGTTGTTAAAAATAACAATATTGATATATTTGCTTTAAATGTTGCAGGTGGATGACGGCCGGGTGAAAATGTGCTGAAAGCTTTCTCGTAAACCGCTTTGCGCGCAGTCCTTATGCAACGCATGTGGCACAAACATTGCGAGGAAAAAGAAGATTGCATTTTGTGTATAAACTTGACATTGATCGATGGATTGGCTAATGTTATAAGAGAACGCACGTGATTGTTCATGGACAGATGATTGGCTGATTTCGAACAGTTGCAAACGTTCAGTTGTTCTAAATCATGCACGTAAGAAACTTTATCAACGATGAGAAATAAAAAAGGGTTGATGGTTTAGTTCCGCCGAGAGTGACCTTCCGAGTTCCAGATGGATCAAAACGATAGCGAAACTCCGCTTAGTCGGCCTGATATTAGGAGACATTCATCCCCAAATTATGAAGGTTATTCAAAATCTTATTACAATCTTTAACATCAATCGATTTTCTCATTCTAATCAATACTTTTATTCCAACATAAAACTGTTAAAAACGAACATTCTCAATCATTTACTTAAAATGAATATAGATTATAACATTGAAGAATAATACTATCAATATTGAAACTACAATAATTATATGTATTAGACGAAATTAGACGCAATTTTCAGAACAAATGAAATTTTAATAACAAATACTTAAATCGCGATTAGTCTCCATGATGATACCCAAAAATAAGTTTAAAATCATGTTTGAATATTTCTTTCCTCAATTTGTTGTAAAGGAATTTTGTTCTATATCTATATAATTCCATTTAATTAACAAAAATGATAACAATGAAAGAATAAATGAAACAATGTGACAAGCTGATTTACTTTTGTCATAAGAAGATTTAGATTGTGCTTAAGAAAAATATGCCGCATTTGCAAGTATGCGCGGACGGTTGCCAAAAAAGCGCGAGCCGGCGAAGCAAAGCGTGTTCAACTAGTTCAGTCTAGATCTGCCGATCTCCGTCATAGGAACCACTTTTATCATTTTATTTTTATCTTTCACGAACCAAAAGCACATAAACAAATTTGATAATGTATTGAGTTAGCTTTTCAAGTTCGAATTGTTTTTAATCCTTGCACTATTTTTTAATCCAGTGCCAAGGTGATCTTCAAACGGAATCAATAATTTAATTCCAGCCTCTGATTGTTTCAGAATAACCATGTTTACTAGTAAAATTCTTGAAATTATTTTTCAGATACCGATACGTTGTATCGACAAGAAGATTTACGTCGTCCATCTGACTCACTAGAAGATACCAAGTTTCTCAGGGTATCTGCAAGAGCAGCGCATTCCGCGAGCATACGACGTAGGCCTAGGCGTGCTACCCCCGCGCCTGAACAACTTGCAAGTAATCTTTTGCAGTTTGGATGTCCGGTTGTGTTGATGCCAGAGTAAGAAAATTTACAATCAATTAACAACAAAATCATTAGTTCAGAAAGACAAGACAATTCATTTTAGGCTAAATTCGAATCAATAAAAGCTCGCACCCACGTGGAGGTCTCTTGTCATTATATAATCTTGTTCTGTAAATGACAAATATTGGTGTTGCACATCTTATCATTTGCCGAATGAGCTTGGTAATTGTGGTAAACTAAAGAAGAGAGAATGGGGTATAATTTGATTCATGTTAGATCATTTTTGAAGTGTATAGTAGAAAATGTAAAAAAAAAAGAGAAAAAAGGGGCAAGTAAGGATGGAAAGAGAATTGGGAAAAAGTGAATTTTGAGATTGCGCTGTACATGCGCATTGGTGCGCACGTGATATAGTAGCGCAGACACTGGAGCAGTCGGTCAATAGGTAAGCGGTGCAGCGCAGACGCGGCTTCACTGGCGGCCGGGCGTGCGTGCAAAATGCACGACAGCCAACGACGAAGTTTGCAGTCGAGATATAGCGGGGCGCGCGTTGCACTTAGAGCTTCCCGGAGCAGCTTGACTCGATGACCAACATCGGGCCAACGTGTCCCTTCGATTGCAGCCAAATTTCAAGCCAAGTGATCCAGTAATATTAAGACACCTCGTTACAGACAATTGTTCCTCACATCCTTGCCAACCCCTTCACAATTTTTATCTTAAAATCAGCGGTAACTGTCATCTACTACAGTGGCGCCTCTTTACTGGAACTCCAGCAGCAATCGGAGGAACAGGTGCGGCTTCCAAGCTCAACATCAAACTTCATTTAGATTGATTTAGATTCCCCATAAGGCCTCCAACAATCACAAAACATCTCACACATTCGTTCACTTTATCACGGACTACCAATCTAGATTAGATAGCACACAATCTTTGTCATCATTTACATTCCGCTTTACTCAGATCAGACCTGATCCCATCATCATTACAATTATTATTCTTCAACACATGTTTTTTGATTAGTCCACTAGACTCTTAAGTAATCTTAGATGACTTTCCGTCATACACCTTTATAATTTCTTCAATATGATAACTGCAAATTATTCTCAATTCATGATTATGCAAAAACAAAAATGTTGTGTACGATATAACAAAGTTCAGAACAGTATTTCCTACTTCTAATATAAAATGTGGTACTGTGTTCTTTCAATTTTTTGCTATTTAAAATCACAAGGGAGACGATGTATGTCATTTAAGCAGGATGACAGCTCATCAAAGTGCTCAGTTTTGTCAGGAAAGCATACAAAACTTTCATCTTCCTGGTTTGATTCAGCACGAACAGTTTTATTTGAATTTTCTTCCATTTGTTTAACAAACAAACTTTATTATTACTCGAAATAATTCATGAATCAGATAAAGTCCAGTCTGATGTAATGTTTATAATCAGAATGTAATTACGAGTTCAATTATGTGATTGTGGTAAGTGAAAAAGCGTTTATAACTTTGAAACTATTGTAATTTCATTTGCAGATTATACTAGACAGATAACAACAAAAATATAATATGACAAGTATTAAAAACACATTTGCAAATAATTGCAAAATTAGTTTCATTGTTGCTCATGTATCTTACGTAAGACAAATTTCTTTCATCGCGAAATGAAAATTGTTATTAAATAATACATACATAATCATAGTAATTAATAAAATAAAGTGAAAGCAGTGCAGAATATCAAACAGAGTGGAAAATTTACAGAAAGAAAAGTTGTTTTGCAATTACATTATCAAAAAGTATTTGAGTCTGATTTATAAACCTGTGTCATGAAATTATATGTGTGATTTTAAAGTTGAGCATTTATGCAACAATGAAAACGATCGTGAAAAACGATCGAGGGAAAAAGTGCTCTTTGGCTTTTGACTTTTGTTCGCCGTAAATTTGTAGACGAGCCAAATGAATTAATTGAGGAGTAAAAATACAAATATTATCAATCATTTGAAGAGGATACAAATGATATAGATATATTTTAGAGCAATCCTATTGATACTTTTTTGGCAAGCTGGAATAGTTTTTTGACCGAAAACAAATTTTAGTCAAACTGCGATGCGAAACAAAATAACGTTCGTCCTTGTTAGCGGGTTAAGATCTGAATCATTTGATTTAGTGCAATGTTATAAAATTGTAATCTGAACGTCAGCTGTTGTACAACATTAATTAACGGAGTGCGGTTAATTTGAGCTCGAGTGACGTTTAGTGTGGTCTCGATTGTTGCCGATGAGCATAACCGTTACCATAGAAACAAGTTGAATGAAAATTCTCATCATAAATTATTAATAACAATAATATTGTTATGGTTTCAGGCCTCGACAGGGGGCTGGTACAGAACAGTTGGCGATTAGTAGTGATAGTGATGATTCGACGACGCCACAGCAGGGCCAGAACGGCAGCAACCAAGGCCAAAGTCACGCCAAAAGCCAAGGTCAACCCAACGGCTTGGATCTTCCTAAGGTGCATGTTTCTGGGCCGTCGGACAACCCTGATATTCTCTCCTCCGACCATGGGTAAAATAATATTATACAACATCTTCCATCATTATCAATAACTCGGGTTTCCAGTCTCAACTAAACAAATGTTTACAATTCTATCAATTTTGTGCCTATCAAAATTGTATTCACGTTTCTGGAATAAGATGTGGAATGAAAGGGAAATGAATTTTATACATTTTGCCTATTCTATTTATACACTCAGTCGGATTTATCCACTTGGTTCGAATACCAGGTCCACTAAGAATGCCTCTGTACGTTACTAGTCCATGACAATCCCCGAACATCAACAGATTTCCAACAATGTGCAAATGCTCTTTCTAGAAGCATTAGATGTTCGCAACCTGACTGAAACACGATAGGAAGCCATTTCCATCTGACGCAAATCCTATACATACCAGGCTTCCACGGGATCACCTTATTTGTCACATAAAACTCGCCATAATCGTTTTAATTTTTCAATCTTACAAACATTTATGTCAAACTCTTATCAACCAGCCTCAATGCATGTATTTCTATCATTTTTATCTGTTTCTGTTTAATGTCAACCAAATCACCTTTCATAAAATAAACCTCTTTCACCAACCTCATCAATGTAAATATTAAATGCAAAAAAAAATGATTAGTAAGTAATCAAAAGTTGGTTGATGCGATAATACTTAATAAATATAACACTTACAAACTATATTTTCCAAATGGAAGAATGTCAAATGTTATTTTTTTAGAAAAACGTCTTTAAATTCAAGTTCATCTTTATCATATCATAAAACGATCAAGCTAAAAACTAGTATGCAAGAGGAAATGGTAATACATCGGGATGGAAAGGGTTAAACATTTGTGCAAGAAATGAAAAAAACTAGCGCTTATTAGTTGTACAGATTATTCAAAGTCTGGTTATCGAGCGATGGCAGACTGATTTGTTTTGAGTGGTTTTGAGTGACCCCCTCCAGGATTGGTAGTGTGTAAAGCTGTGAGTGGAGGGGACGTCGGGTTGCCCTGTGTCTGACAGTAGCCGAATGAGCCGAACGGCCGAGTTTCTCTGAAGAGCAAGAGAGAAATGTGTGGTGATATAGGCGTAGCCAAGCGAAGCGCCGACCGCGCCAAGCAGTGAAGCAGCCGACGCCAGTGAACGCCAGTTTGGTGCATCGTGCACAACTTGTCAGTATCTTTTATCAGTCTAAGAGGAGCGACGCTCCACCGGCCAGACCGTTTGTCCGACCTGGTCCGACCAATGTTTGCTAATTTCATCTCTTCCGGCTTTCCACTTGCATTGCCTGCGAGACACGTCGTGCCACTCTGTTTATGCCCTTTAAATAGCACTCGTTTTGCTCATGGTGCAGACTAAAACAGCTATAAACAATGTCAACTTTCAACATGTCAACTCTTGAGAAGTTGATTTGAGACATTTGGGATCGGAAGTTATTGCACCTTTGAGGTTAGGATGTTGCGCGGTGCAGAAAAGAGTGGCTGACTTACTGGAGGAAAACAGACTTATCTCGAGGAGGTAGGGTCAGTGACTCGGCGACTGATGATTGATGACCATGTGTGTGGACTGGCGCGTTTTGACAGCTCGTGTTGACAGTGCTTGATTTAAAGATGCGCGCTTTTTTATAACTGTTTATGTGAAAGGCAAAGGATTTGTTCGAGAGAGATAGAAAATAGAGACGAGATTTGTGTGGATGAACGAAATTGGAGCAGATGAGAAAGAGGATCAAGGATGACATGAGGTGCGAATTTCGGGTTGATGTCGCGCAGGTGGAACGAGAGCCAAGGTGTGCCTTAACGCAACAACTCGAGTCAGCATTTTGTAACGCAAGCTGCCACGTAAAAAAACTTGAAACGCATGGGGGAGATCACCGCTCCTCTTCAAGAACCCGAGAAAATGCTTTGCTTTGTACACGGCTTTCACGACTCCAAGTGGCGCAAAGCTAGAAGGTAATTTTCGCCCCGAGAATCTTGTCATTTTTGTTTTCCTTTTCACTCTTCTAAGTTTACGTATCTACTTTGTAAGAATGGAACGTTCAAAACAAGTGTTTTTCGTTTCAGCTATGCAAATGTTTGTAAGCATTCATTTTCAGTACCAAATAACAATTATGCCATGACAATGAGAAGGAGATAATTTTTGCAATTCACAAATTATTACATACCGTTACTTTCAAACAAAGAAACTAACGTGTTGGTACAAAATTTGAGGTTTCGCAAAAGATTTAGTCAATTGTCTATTGAAATATTTAGTAGTTTTATCTAACAACGTGGATTTGAACTTTTAGTCACGGTACAAGCAATTCAACTTAATTTGATCAGATGTTTTTTGAACCGTTTGCTGAGATCGGCGCAATTCATTTGTAATTAAAAGTATACGACAACATTTGGAAAAGAAATAATACTCGACTTATATAATTTGAATAAGTGAAATTTTGTATTTGTACAGCGCTACGGATAAAAAAAGGTGAACTGATGGTTGATAGACTAGAAATAAATGATTACACGTTTTCATTTTTCATTGTTTCGTGGTTATATTCAAGTTAAATAATTTCAACTCGTAATCACTACTCGCTTCTACTTTCAGTTTCGGTTTATTTTCTTTTGCTAATCAAATAGAATCACAATGTTATTACAAATTAATCATGTTTTCTTATTTTGATTTATATGAATAACAGACAAAAAAAAGTTTGTAAATGCAAAAAGTACAAAACATTTTGACAAATTTAAAGTCAGGGCCCTTGAAATAATAAAGGCCTAGCAAAAATAAAAGCTGCGCTTGATCGAAGTCAGTCGATTGAAGCCTATCATGAGGCATTGATACATCATCACAACATCTATCCAAACGGCCTTGTTCACTGACCCCTTTCTTCAACTAATGTAGCGTACAAAATCAGCGTGAAAGTCATACTAGGATGTCACCACCTTTCTCTCCATCAATTTTCAAACCACTTTAGTTTGTTTTATCAAAAAACACATATTTTTCGCATTCAAAACTTGTTGACGCGAGAACGATAATCTTGGCATGTCTTTGGCAGTTTTCAGTCATTGACGTGGAAGCGTTTGCGTACGTGACAGGATGTCTACAATAATAGTCACTTTTACGATACCGCTGTGGATGTCGTTTTATCAATCTCAAAAATTCAAACTAAAAGAAACTTTTTTTATTGGATTTTCGAATGACTAAACAAATTAATACTTATCGGAAAACAAAGAAGATAAGGGAATGAAAAAATTAATGAATTAGAATTAAAGTCAAGTGGGAGTAGAAAAAAAGCTGATTATAAATGGGGAAAATGGAGTTTGCATGTGTTACAAAAGTTGCTGAGAATTTAAAAATGACAAATCATGCTCTCAACAAAAGAATCGTCGCGACAATTGACCTCAATAGGCCGGCAATGTTGCTAAAAGCAACTATTGCAAATTAAAAGATGCAACAACTCAAGCTCGAAAGCCGCTGCTCATCGAAACCCATTTCGGATCAGCTGGCACGAATCTCAAATCGAAAAGTCTCATCTGCGAAACAAAAAAAAAACAGTGCAATATAATGCAAGATGCGACCAGTCATGAGGCATAATTGCAAAAGTTACGTGAATGTTTATTGTCTGTACGCGTCTATCTATTTAGGCCAGCCATTATTTTCCATTTGTAATCACAAATTAATCGCAGACCAGAGTTTTCAAAGTCGTAAAGCTGTTTCCCCACGTGCTCCTCGCTATCATTTAAATCTTATGAAGATCGATCCAGCTTGGTAGCTTTGATTTAAATAGATTGCATCTTCCGAATATAAAAGTTCGCCCTGAGACGTGTGGCCTTTGACTAAATCTTTGGTCACGCTTTTCAACACCGCCCATATTGATTGAACAATTTCTCCTAATCGACTCATCACATTTAAAAGCTTCATTTAAAGACCAAACGGAATCCCTCACGAATTCGAACTCTTCTGCATATTTCGCAACAACTCATTTTTTAATTCCAACAAATCTTTACTGATGATGATAATGAAAGCACACTTTTTGAATCGTAACTTATTATTAGACACATTTAATAGTTCCGTCTCTCTTTCGTACGATTTTCTTATCTTATCAATATTCTAGTTCGGTTTCGGTTTGATCTGGTAAACAAGGGGTGGATAACTTTTTCTGTGCATAAAAATAGTTTTATGAAATAGAGATAAAACAATGGCATATTCTTTAGACATTAAAGGCAAATAAAAGCTATAAATCGCGAATGAATTCTAAGACTTGGCAAAGCTGAATGGTTATTGTTCCAAGTTTGTCGCATATTGTAGACTTTTTTTGACCTTCGAAAATGTTTTGATCGACCAGCATCCGCGAACACTTGGCTTATAGTATTATCAAGTTTTTTAATTCCTATATGATTTTTAATGCGCCGCTTTTGGGTAATCTCCGAAAAAAAAACAAAATCTTCGTCTATTTTTGAAAAGATACAACAATTGAAAAGAACAAACTCTGGAATAATGAGTCATGTTTTTTTTATTTACGTGTGAACATAAAATTAAACAAATGAACTTTATCATGATTGTGTAATAAATAATAGCAGCATATCAATATTTTTGCTTATCAAACTTCCAATTGGATTTAAATAATACAATAACATACTACTTTATTCTTTCCGGGTGGATTGTCATTTATCAACTCACTTTTTTCGTTTTTCGAATCGTTTTCTTATAGTAATCAATTTGAAACTCAAAAATCTAATCGGTCATTTTCGATTGAAAATTAATGATTGACACTATTTCTAAATTCTGTTATCGCACCACATTTAATTGTGGATGAATCTATTACGAACAGCTTGGATTTGAAAGTTTTCCGTTTCAATGTACGAAAAAAGTTTGATCGCTAACAAAGGTAAATAAATCAATTGACTTTTATCAGTGTCAATAAAATTTTGATTATAAATTCCAATCAGCGGTAGCAGATAAGAAAAGGCTGTTTTATGTGTCCATCTGCTTTGTCGTCTTTTTTAGTCTACGTTTTATGAGTTGCGTTGAATCAGTGGTCGTAACAAGCTTAATCGACTTGTCAACATTAAAAAAAAAGTTGTATTACTATAACAAAAAGAGGAAGTCGAAAAACATTTGCAAAATTGTACGAAATTGTCTCGTAAAACGTAGTCAGCCTTATTGAGTTGGATTATTTTGTCTAGAGGTGTGTGAGCTATTGATCAGATTTTGGAGGCTTGCCAAACGAAAGGAAAAAATCGCCGGCGTTTTTCTGGAACGTTTAACTATAATAAACAACGAATCAATCCTCGGACAAATGGCAAATGATTGATCGAACAAAAAAAATATTATTGCAAAAAAGAGTGGATTATTTAATAGAAGAATGGATCATCTTGTTGGATTATATGTATGTACAGCACACGCAGCCGTAGATTTACACCTTATAAACTATTTATAAGGTCGAAAAGTTATGACACAAGTGCTTATCGTACCAGTAGGTACGCGACTACGCCCGAAGGCACATCAATTTGGGCTCTGCAAGTAAAAAACAGTGACTCAGAAGTTGATTCTACAAATTTATTATCATTTTGTTGGATTCTCCGCGCGTTGAATTCAATTTTATCATGAGTTTCTTTTTTCTTGCGCGACTTATTGTGCGATCAATGAGTCTTAAGTTGCGAAACTCAAAAAGGGGCATTCTGCGAAGACATCGATACGAACGTGGTCATTATTAGGCATGTGATGTTGTCTAAAATTGCGCTTCAAAATTTAAATTTAGGGAGAGAGAAAGAAAATTGACAATTGGATTATAATAATTTGTTTAAAATGGAACTGGAAACGCGAGCTTTGATCCGACTTTGTCTTTCAAATGGTCCTATTGTGAGAGCGAGGTATCAAATTGGATATGTTCAACAATATATGAAATGAATTGTTTACTCTAATGAGGTATATTGTTTGTTTAGGTCTGCGGGCTCCTTAGGAGCACGTTCAGCACCGAGTACTCCTTTGCAGGGCAACATCGGGACGAACCCACTGTCATTGACACCGTTGGTCACAACACCCTCAAGCACCTCGGTTGGTTCGAGCAGCCTACAGACCCCAAAGAGCCCGACTCACGGGTCATTGAAATGCAATGAAAGGTAAAATATTATGTTTATTTATTCATTTATTCATTTATTTAATATTTGGCAGCAGTTTACACTGCTATAACTATGTATAGGCTGTATAGGCTCTTATGGGCCGATGAGGGTGTTAAAAGAAAGAAGAAAATAGCATGTTTGGTCGATATCAAAATAAAAAATGAAATGGAAATTATAAATTGACGTTGTTAATTTGTTTTCAGCACGATTTCAAAGCCACTGAGCAAGAGCACACCATCGATGGCAGCTGTGAATAGTACGACCATAGCTGTTATCAAAACTTCGCAAAAATCGTCACCGATGAGCACGAGTAGTAGTGGAAGGCAGAAAAAATTTCACAGACATTTCACACAGGTATCGAAGTTCCTTTAATTTGGAGTGCTGCAAATTAAATTGGAGTGAAAGAACAGGAATCAACCTAATAAAAGTCTTCTAAATTTTGCAACCAGGTGGCACCGGACGAATGTGTGCTTAATTACTATAGCTGCGCTTTAGTGGGGGATATTCTACTGCAGGGCCACCTATACATAACTCCAAACTACTTTGCCTTCTATAGCAATGTATTCGGCTATGTGACGAAGCTCCTGATACCGGCAACCTCAGTTCTCAAGATCAGCAAAGAAAAGACTGCAAAGATAATACCAAACGCGGTGGCAATCGCGACCATCGATGAGCGACATGTTTTTTGTTCGCTGCTGTCGAGGGACTCGACCTACAAGTTGATGAAGCAGGTTTGGGACGCGGCGATGGAACCCAAGCTGGCCGAGGAGATTTTGCCCTGTCCAGTCGAAACGAAACTGTTGGTCCCGCAGGCGTTGCTGGTCGACGATTCCGAAGTGAACCCCGAGGAGGACGACTCGAGCATGTCCGAGAGCGGTGTCGACCTTGAAAGGTCGCCCGTCGTGCGCAGCGACCTCACCACTTGCGCAGACGACACAGAAGTCGAATCAGTTGCTTCCACTAACATTCCAAGGCCAAGTTTGACCGTTACCAGGTGAGACATCACGTGACCAAGTTCGCATCCTCGTTTGACCGGTTATACCCCGTCACTTTTTCACTCTCACACAACCGCACACCATTCGAATCCTATTATTTTTTCCATTCCAATCGTGTATCCAAGTGGATGGATAAATAAATAATGCTTGTCACTATCACCCTACACGTTTTGTTCAACCTTGTCGAGCTATACTTTTACAACAGAAAATCAATTTGGTTGTACATTTTTGGTTTGCAAAGAAACAATTTTGAAACGATTCAAGTTTGATAGGTTTAAATATTCATAATGTTAACGTTAGTGAATAATTGCTAGTTATAGGAAGCCAACTTTTGAATTGTACGTCATACAAAAAGTCGATATTTATTCTTGTATGTAAAGAAAAAGTTGTATCCAACGAGTTTTGCACATTGATTGAAATTGTTAGTTGATGATTAGCAGGCGTTGATTCAGAGCATTTTATTCACGACTGTTTGCAAATTACAGGATGGAGTCTCCATCAATGACAAGCAAATGTACGAAAAGAAATACAGCGATGGGGTCGTTGAGATGTTTCACGAGCAATGGACTGAGTGCTAGCACGGTGATCACCATCCTTGTGGCTATTTTGGCTGCGCTGTATGTATCTGCTGCCCTGATGATGATACGAATTGATAGGCTACACACGGCATACTTGAATCATCCCCTAGCTTCACCGGACCGTTTCACGCAGGACCGACTACTAAATTATCTCAACACGAATCTTGACCAAATTGTCAAGGTAATTGAACCACACCAATTCAATATATTTCAATTCTTATGATCTTAAATTGTATAATTAATTTTTTGCTTCATTCAAGATTCGGCAGAGTTTGCAAACTTTATCGCAGCAGTTTGTTTTAATAAATCAAGCAGACGGGAGGGACGGCACAACGATGGACCCAGAAGATGCGCCAAGTTAGCCTTTGATATAACCACCGATCTGAGTGCACAAGTCCTTTCGGGCTCGCTTGCGTATGAAGCGCATCGCAATTATTGCTTCAATATTTTGATCTGAAACAACCATACCAAAACACGAGGCAGCATAAATCGATTTTAACGATAGGCCATTTGTTGATTGCGCGGCTTCAAATACACAGCAGCGCGTTCCAGTACGTTCTGTTATTAAATTGTTATCATTTCATTGAGGCCTCGAGCGTGTCTAAACAATTAGACTGCTTCGTAATAACATGACTGTGACAAATTGATTATTCATCAAACAATCGAAACAACATTTGAACAATATATTGTGCGATGAAAAGGGCCGGAACCAAGCTGAAATTTGAAATCCTAATCTCAAATCACAACTTTGTGAGCTCGAAAACAAGTGTACATGCGCAAATCAACAGATTATATCAGTTTATTTAATAGAGTGTATAATAACTAGTCGAACATTGATGTTAAACAAAAATTGGCTAGATTGAAGGTTTGAGAGAGAGGGTTTGGTTAAGTATTGTGGATAAGAGTTGCTGTTACTTATAGTTTAATGTTTTACGTTTTGAGTTCTAAGATGGATTCTTGTTGAACACTTGCAATAACGGCATAAAAATTGGAGTATATTTTTCGTAAAACATAGAATAAACGAAAGTTTATACATCAATGCTATCAGTGATTGCTTCTCTTTTTTAAGTTACCTTGGTGTTACCAAAATTGTTATTCAATATCTTAGCTTCATACAACAATAATTATAGAGCTGTATGAGAAGCTCGTGATATGGAATATTTATCAGCTTATACAATATAAGTAGATTCGAGCATTTTGCAATTCGACCAAGGTGTATCAGCATTTTGACATGTCCCTCTCGAACCTTTAACATAAAGATATACATTCAAAAACATTAATTTCAACAAGTGATAAATGTTACTTTCACATTTTCCTTATAATTATTTTTTGTTATAATTTTAAATCATATCAAGAAACGTTCAAGTTGATCCGACGGATCATGTCTTAATTATTTTGTATCCTTTTTTACTCGCGATGAAATATTATTTGTGTAGAAATTTATGTAAAAAATGAATATTGTGTCCTATTTTGTTAAAGATGTGCAGATCAGGTGGGGCAAATACTATTTTAGAAGAATTTTTAAGATCCTCATTGAGATATTTGTACAGTTTTTGCTTGAAATTGAAAGCATTATCATAAACAAGTGCGAAATTACAGGAAGAAAAGAAATGTTGATTGACTGTGATAATTATGTGAGAATGAATGGCGACGGTTGAATTAAGATTGCGTGTTCTGTAATCGATTAAGTCGGTGGTTGTTTATGAAAAGTATAGATAATGAATTTATTATTTTTATAAATTGTATTTATAGATAGTTTGAATGGAGTTGTTTTAATTTTGTAAACAAGATGCATTGACATTATAGCGTAAAAATTAAACATGTATGATTTCTGAACAAAATACCGTTTCTCTTTATAAAATACTAAGTGATTCAGCCCTTCATTTATCAGCAAATGCAAAAAGAATACCGAAATTGACATTTATTCGTACACCTAATAATTTGTTGCATCTGTGATAAGTTCGTTGGCGATATTTAAACTATAATTTTCAAAGAGAAATTAAACATATTCAGTATACCTACGCGATAATTTTATATTTTGACTTAGTTGTTAGCGTAGAATAAACTATTTTCTTACACGGTGGTTGAATGTTGTGAAGTAAATGAAAACGCTGAATTCGTCAATTGTTTGATTCTTGTATAAAAATGCGTACGATAAGTAAAGGGTTGAAATCGAAAATTTGCTTAAATAAAATGAATGAGGTAAAAAGTGGAATTTAGAGTAAAGGGTGAAATTGTCAAGCGACTGTCCAATGGTTGAATATCAAAGTTATTAATGAACCTCGCGTAGAGTCATCGTCGGCGTTTGGTTGTGCTCAAAATAATGTAACGTTCCATATAGAGAAAAAGTCGGCGACAAATCATGTATGTGGTTGTAGAGAAGTCTCTTGAATGCATTCAATAATTTCCGCTTGCCAAAAACTCGAATTCAATTTGATCGACGTGCTGATGCGAGGCCAGTCAGATGTAACTCAAACTTTGTAAAATGTAACAATAGGCAAACATTGACAGTCGAAACTAAACTTGTACAATTTAACATGCTATACAAGTATTTCGTATTCTTATACAGGTCAATGAAATCTCCTTATAAATAAGAGATAGCTAAATGAACTCGAAAATTGTCACTAACATAACTGATGCGTTTGTAACAAACAACACGATGCCAAGAATGAACATGTGATTTTGACGAAACAAAAATGTTAACGTGATCCTTGCTATTGTGCACTTGACATTTTGTATCCCACGATTTGCACGTAATCAAGTTTTTGTTTTTTCTCAGTTTATTTATACTTTACGACTTTTTAATTGTATTAATGTTAAATTATTATGCTCGGTGCCAAAGTTTCATATTATGTAGGTGAATATCAAATGCAAGTTGTATGCATTTCATTGATTAGCGTGGATCACCCATCAAAAACAAGATGCAGCAAACTTTTTCATCGTCATTTATTACAACTACTTATACACTTGCCTTGGAGTAATGTTTAGACATTGAGACGGGTGCTCAAAACGCAGGTGCATTTTTCTTAGCATCTAGTTATGAATTAATTATTATATAATAGTCCTAGCATGTATGAACATTATTTCAAACATGAAACATACAATTCTCATCGGTTACACTTTAAACAGATCTAATTTTTGATAAATCAAATGATTTATTTTTGATAATATAACTCAAATTGGCAGAAACTCTGAAAGTTTCAACAGATCATTTAAGCAATTTGTTTTTGTTCATAGTAACGAATAACTTTGTGTAGATACGAATTGTACAATAATTTGTGAATTGTAAATAAGCGGAGATACGAAATTCGAGTTGTTCGAATATAAAAAATATTGTCTGCGACCATACTCTATTATCGTCTGTTTTGATTTTGTGAAAGATAGAAAATGCTTTGACTGATAAAATAATTTTAACAATGATTATTATTGAAACTACGAAATGACATCTATGAATTTTGGGGTAATGATGACTGAACATGTACTAGCATTTCAATATACAAGTACCTATATAGGAGAACAAAATTCGAAACGAACCAATACCAGTACCATTGTAATTTGTGTAGATAAAACACAATAAATTTGTGCAGATCTACCTTAATTCTCTATTGTTATTTAATTTTTTTTAAATTTCCCGCTCTATTTGTTATTTCAAAAGTTTGTTTTGAATTAAGCAAAAATGAACAATTTCAATTGTTTGCCTTGTTTCAAACTAGATTTAGGTGATTAATTTCCATGTCAATTATATTTTTGACATGAAATTAATCACCTAAATCAAATAAATTTATTTGAAATAGAATAAACGTTTTTGTCTATTTCTTGGAAATTGGAAACTTGTAAACACAGGATCGTGTTTAAGCGCGCAAAGTTTGTTGTTGTTCCGACCGAGACGAATCAGAGAGGTTTTTGAGTTTGAACGAGAAGCATCGTGCAGAGAATCTCCGCAAGGGATAATTGTTAATTGTTTTTCAAGTGTAATTGTTCAAAAACAGCTTAAAAATGGCCAAAACAAAGTCAAAATCAAAAACCGAAATGAAGGCTAAAGGCAAGATGCCAGAAGCTTGTATTGAAGCTCTGCAAAGATTCCGAGATGAAGGGTAAGATTTCATTTTTTATGTGTCCACATTTTATTTTCTTAATTTAACTATTGAGACGTTAAAATTTTTTTTATTAGTGTAAACCGATGCTATTGTTTTTTGGATATGGACTATTTCAATATGGAGAAAATGTAAAAACTTATTTTCTTCGAAATGTTTCTTTGTTCATTTTCCAATTGTTTCCCACGTGGTTGTTCATTTCTTAACAAATGTTGTATATTATTTTTCATAAAATTTGTTCATTCATTTTCTAAAGTAACTGTTTATTTTTTCTGAAACTAGTTTTTCGCAGAATTTTTTTTTGTTCATTCACGAACTTGCTTATTTATTTTTGTGTGAATCGTTTCACTTTGATTTCCCATGTGATTGTTTATTTATTAAAGATTTTTGATTATCCTTTTGCAAAAATTGGTTCTTTCATTTGTTAAAAAATCACTTAATATTATCCTTAATCGTATTCTTATCCCTATTTTAATTCTGAGTGTTCAGAGAATCACCCTAATGCGTTGAACATCTTTTTAGGAGAGTCCCGAAACCAGCAAAAACCAAGTCCCAAAAATCTGGACTTACTTTGCCAGTTCAGAGCGTTCTGAAAAAGATGAAGAAAGGAAACTACGCTAAGAATTGCAAAGTCGGAGGGGCAGTTTACCTCACAGCTGTGCTGGAATATCTGTGTGCCGAAGTCCTCGAACTAGCTGGCGAATGTGCCAACAGCCAAAAGAAACTCAGGTATATGAAAATGAATGAATTTGCAGGCAAAATATATTGAAAATAGTAAATAAAATAAATAAATGTTTTCCAGGATCCAACCTCGACACATCATGTTTGCTGTAAAAAACGACGTTGAACTCAACGACTTGATCGGCGACGTCACAATCTCTCAAGGCGGTGTAATTCCTTTCATCCATTCTGTGCTTTTGCCAAAGAAAGCACTCAAAAAACGCGATGAAGATGACGATGAGTAAGATGAAACGGTTACGAATTAGATAAAGCCAAGATTCTCGTTATACTGCTTAAAAATTAGAATATTTCAAATGCTCTGTCCAAGTTAGATCTTAAACTTACAGTTAACGAACCCTACAATTAAATTATTTGGTTAAACGCGAGACTAGGATTTGTTTGAGAAGTTAAGTATTGAAGTAAAAGTTTGTTTGAAAAACAATATTTCAATTGAAGGTACAAATGCAAAAGTACAAGCTATAATTATAAAAGTGTTAAGGATCTCTGTGTAACTTTTGTATATGTTTCGTTTGTATTTATAATTGACGTTCATATTTATATTAACGATAACAAAATTCGTTCCGAGCTGATACTGAATCATAAAACAGTTGGTAGTTGAATTAAAATTAAAAACTTGTAAACATAAGAAGTCAGATGTGTAAGAAAGGTTTAATAAAAATTGGTTGATCATGGAACAATATTAAAGTATTTATTTAGACAATATATCCAAACTTGTCATTTATATTAAGTTGACAGAATCATCTTTTAACTATCTACACTGAAATAATAAAAAGAAACTGCAATAATTAACATGTACATTAAAAACAGAGTCCATCTAATTGCATTGCCACTGTTGTGCGAATTTGGAATTCGCTTACAAAACTATGTCATTGAAAAATACAATTTGCTAGAAAATGTACATTCAAGTTGGAAACCTGATGGAGTGCAGAAACTTGACGAAATTATCAGCAGGGCTGTCTCTGAGCAGGAGGAGTTTTCGATTTCGCTCCTGAAAGGCGATCACCAGCTTGGACAATTGATTAGCGCGAAAAAAAGTGTCCCGCTCATCCGGTGCTAGCTCCTTCTGAGCCTGCAAGAAGTCTGCGCGGTAGTCCTGGAACTTTCGAAACGAGAAATTGAGCCCAATGAGCGAGTGGGCAAGGAACCGTCGATGACACCAAAGCGCCTCGTGGTTCGGGTAGAGCTTGATGAGCTCCTCATTGAGCAAACACTCCTCAGCCCAGAACGACAATCCAACCAACCGAGTTCTGGTCAGGTTCGTCCACCGCTCGTTAGTAAAATCTGTATTATGAAAATCAGCAATCACATCCTCGTGGTCTTTGGTCGGGTCGTTGAAAGCGTCGAGATTGAGTTCGATGACGTGCATCAACTTCTCCAAGTACTGCATCCTCTTACGGAAATACTTGAACTGTACTGTACTATCGCTCGCGACGAGTTTTTGAAGAAGAAACTGGCGGTATGCAAATCCGCTATAGTCCGAGATATGGCGCTCGCACCACTTGGCTGTGTCATGCCAGTCCTGGCGCAGAATCGCCCACAACTGCTCGTATTTGTTCCAGGGTTCTTCCAAACACTTAATCACGAAGCGACGATGGCTCCAGGCATGGCAGTTGTTAGGGTAGCGTTCAGCAGCGACTGTCACAGCTTGAATCTCGTGGCGGAGCAAGTTGCAGATGTCATTGACGGGCAAGTGCTCTGACTTGATGATCAACGTAATAAGCCAACGCCGGTAGGCAAAAGCTTCGAAACTCTTTGGACTGTGGTAGTGCACTATGTCGACAAAATGAAACTCCGCTAGCATATCGAGACGTTTGCTCTTGACCAATTCGCGGCGCATGTTCCAAAAGGTCGTGACTTCTGAATTGAGCAAAAGAGCTCCGAGCAACCAGCGGATTACTGTCGTTGGCTCCTCGCGTTTGTACTTGTTGTGTCGCAGGTCCATCAGGCGATTGTACGTGTATGTGTACAGTGGC
Source organism: Telenomus remus (assembly GCA_020615435.1). Lineage (NCBI taxonomy): Eukaryota > Metazoa > Arthropoda > Insecta > Hymenoptera > Scelionidae > Telenomus > Telenomus remus. Next base: position 8,055,718 of record CM036345.1, on the reverse strand, counting down.
TGCACACACCATGATGCCAAACCCAGCGAATGCTCTTCGTGAAATACTGGCGACTTGTTCTCATTACCTTCTGCTGGGATTATTTCAAAACTTTGCCTGCAAATCAAGCAAGAATGTTAATCTTCATTCATGTCAGATAATATTTTTACTTGTTTGTTTATGTTTTGAGTTCAGTTCAAATACCCCGCCCATTGTAAAATGGTACTGTTACTTACAACTGCGGATCTCTTTTCAGCACCGCCTCGATATCGGCGAGAATTTTCTCAGCTGCTGGAAACGTGTCCTCGGTCATTGTGATTGTTATTTTTTCTTTCACATCTTATAAGATACCTTTTCTATTGGGAGGCAACTCTAGCGCAAATAATTTGCCAATTTTGTCATTATTGTCTCTCATCGCACTGCACCAAGGATTCGCATTTTGCAGCAATGCGATTTTCTGCAGCGATGTGTCATTACCAAAACTAGACGAGTTGCCAACTGAATAGTTACAAATAAATGTTGTTATATGGTGATTTTTGCACTGTTGCTGTGCTAAACTGGAGCGTGGCAAAATTTGGTGTATTTTTACATTAAGTTTGCATTAATCTAAAATCAATCGATTCTTTCTTACTATCAAAATTATAGAAAAGCTTAATTAAAAGACAGACGATATGATCAACTCATGTCTAATTATTTTATGTGCAAAAGTTTGAGGTCTTTTGTCGCGCCGATTCTGACAAGATGCGCACAAGATTGGTCGAGCACATAACCTCAATCTCCACGCCACTTTTGAGAGTTTGAACATTTGAAGTTCCCTCCCAGTTTGGTCCTCTCTCTGAATCAGATTGCCATAAAAGGGAAAAAGTTTGTTTTGCCATCGCGATTAAAAGCGCGACTCAACTTTTGGTCAACAAGTTTGTGATAAAAAATGTCAGATCCAAGGGTGCGAATAATTAAAATTAAAACCGGAGTAGTTAAACGCCTGGCTAAGGAAAAAACAGTTTATGAAAAAGAAGCAACTTTGCAACGGGAAAGAGTACAAAAATACAAAGACGAGGGTAATCATTCATTTAACCTCACTTTTTTCATAATTTCCTTATCTTACTCAAAAAAGTGCATTCAAAAATGTATATTTTTTAAAGGAAAAGATGATTATGACGTACGAAAGCAGGAGGAAGTTCTGCAAGAGTCATTGATGATGATCCCCGACTGTCAGCGACGTTTGGACAAGGCTTACAAGGAGCTCAAAAACGTGCTCGAGTCTGAGGCGGAACTCAAAGAAAACGAGGTTTATCTTGAGGCGGAAAAAATTCTTGAGGAGTCTGAGGCACACCTTTCCAAGCAGGAGGAATCGCTGTGTTAGTCACAGGTGTACTCAGTGCTGCTTTCGTCGATGCTGTAAAAACCGAGCAGACCATAGAAAAAGCCTTAAAATTTTTATACTGAACTGTAAATTAGATATTAAGATTGAAAAAAATTGCACTTGGTAACAAACCGCCATGTTCGGTCAGGGTGACTTTTCGTACGGCTGCAATCAAATCTTTCAAAGTCACTCTTATCGTCCTTATTACTCTCAGGATCAATCTCAGAATGAATTAATTGCTATTGTGAATCAAAGGAATAACGATGAACAATTTCTCCGAAACTTTGTCACCTCGGAGGAGTTGGTTAGTTGTCGAAAAACAGCGCCTATCAAGATAAGCCAAGTCAAAGATACCCTACACTCTGTTGCTGTTTTGAATGCAAAATTGAAACATCATATTGAGGAGTTGAAAAACAAACAATTATCAGAAAATGAGTGGAATGAGAAGAAGAAAGTTTGCGATCAAACAAAGGAAGAGTTATCATGGAAGATGCAATTTTTGGAGGACACAAATTTAACAATGAGTTTGAACAAGGGATTGGAGAAACGAAGGAAGAAAAGGCTTCGAGAGAAAAGAGCAAAGGAGCAGTGGAAAAGAACCAAATGTGAGATGAAGGAAAGGAGAATTCGTTCACACAACGAAGCAGACAGTTGGATCAAGAGCAAACAAGATGTAATTGATAAAGAAAAACAGGAAGAAAGTTTAAGAAAAGAGGCGGATCTTGTACTGTTTGATGTCAGAGGCAAAAGGAACGACGCGAAGAAATATTCAACTTTGTTGAAGGAAATTGAGCATCTGAGAAAGGTCAGAGCTTCGATTGCCAACGCAAGAGGAGATTCCGTTCCTGCTGCGGCTGACCAAGCCTTCAATAATATCATTGGTAATTTTTCGTATTTGAATTAATAACATTTCATCATATATTATTTTTATATCATCGTTTATTTCACAGGTAAACTTCTGCAACATTGGAGCAAATTGGACCGTGAATATTCTCTCGAGGAGCAAGGACTCAAACTGATGATCAAGACCGACAATGAATTAAAAAAAGAGAAACAAAGAGGCGATCCGTACGAGTACTGGGAAACAGCCATGTTTGGCAAGAAAATTCCAATCAATTTTTTCGCGCAGGGCGATATCAATAATTTTATTGCAATGAGGTATAGTAATCGCTACACCAATCACACTTTTACAAACAGACTCATTTATTGATTAACATTGTTTGTTTTTACAGGTGTGCGTGGGACAAGTTTATAAATATGAATGAGGGAACTCCCATACCAATCGGTTGGGTCATGCCTAATGAACCTTCCTCCAGTGCATGGCAAAAGTGCTTGAAAAAAGAATGAATGTACTTTGTAACTACAACTAAATCTTAAGTTCAAAACTCAAACAAATGATCTGTACAAGTTGAAATTATGGTATAACAAATTACTGTGTCCAAAATGAATTTTCTATGTAATTAAATACACTAATTCAAATTGTTTCGAGATTAGTTATTCATGTACCAATTTTTTCAAATTTTTAGCAACCCCCCACTTGGCCGACCATTTTCAAATCAAATAACAAAGATCGACCAATGACCTCGCTGAAAAAGAAACATCATTGTGATTTGAGGTTAGGTTATTTACACGTGATAAAGTTTCTCTTCTAGAGCGTGTTTTGTTTATTGCAAAAATCGTTGAAATTTGAGAACGCCCTAACCTCTCTCAACCTATACGCAATAAAAGTAAATAAAACCATCGTGACGCAAAGGCCGCGCAACCTGAAGCCGATGATTCTATGCAAGGAGCGTGATTTAAACTTCAAAGTGTCAAACTGGGAGCGGGACAATCAGCTGTGCAAGTGGTGGGGGATTCATGCATTCTTTATCGTTTGTTCGTAGCCGAGCTCGCTTGACTCCGAGATTGGACCGTGAAAATCCTGAACCGAGCGACCTCAAGTTATTCACGAGCAGGTTCGGATTCTAAAAAAAGTTGTGCAGTAATTAGAGAGCCTTCGCAGGACAGTGATGGAGCAGAAATGATGTTGGATGTGGCTCGGCGTTCGCTGGGCAAAATTCAACATGGCGATTGCGGCTGTCTAGTGCTGCACGAATGCGTTGCTTGTATGCTCGCGTCGTTGTGACATGTACCTCGGGTGCACCTCGGGCTTGCCGCGAGAGCTCATTCGTTGACCCCTCAACTTGTAAATTACCGCAGCAATCCTACACCCACTCACGTAAGTTTGTTGCCGTTTTTTTATACTTTCGTTGTCGTGCTAGCGATTGCTCAATAGCTCCATTAAATACCTCTTTTCAGTTCAACCTTCTCTTTGTTTCCAACTCAGTTTTGTAAACATTCAAGAGATTAAAAAAAAAGTTTGTCAATTTGTTTTTGTAATCAGAATGTTTATTTTTGTAATAGACAAACAAAGTGGACGACCATGTCGGAGACACTGAGGCAAACTATATATGGGAGATTCCCACCATGTGCGAGCACTACGCGCCTCGAAGACAGACGTGCTAGACGGTAAATATTGATAGACAACAAAATAAACATTGACTCTGATGTTATGATTGAATTATAATTTGGAGGTTATAATGTGTTGAACATTTTTGTAGGCATGCGTTAAGGCTGGAAAGGAACAGGAAGCCAGACAAACCAGAAGATTTTGTGTGTTATGAATCAAGCGACGATGAACAAGAGACGGTGGCGGAGTCGTCGCAGTACCTTCAGACGTCTTTCAATTTTGTCGACTACGTTAGAGCGAGGGAGGGAAATTCGAAGGAAGTACGGAAGATTAATCAGGAGTATGGTTCGCGACACATCCTCACCCACGACTTGTTCAAAGAATACTCTGTTAGCTTGTACAATATGAACAAAGTGTTTTGTTCGCAATGGCTTAGTGATAGGCAAGTCGTGTTTGGCACCAAATGCAACAAACTAATGGTCTACGACGTGTCTACCCAGAAACTAGATCAAATACCATCCCTTCATGGTAGACAAGCCAATCATTCTGGTGCCGCAGTAGTTGAACAGCAGTGTGGAATTCATTCCGTTCAAATCAACCCTTCTAGGTATATATATTATTTAAAATTAGTTGCAAACAAATGGCTTGAATCATTTTGTTAATTTGTGCTTCACTTGTTGTTTGTAGAACATTGTTGGCAACAGGAGCAAGAAGTAGTAATGAAATAGCTGTATATAGATTGCCAACATTGGATCCGGTTTGTGTCGGTGAAACTGGACACAGAGACTGGGTTTTCGACATGTGCTGGCTTGATGACGAATTTTTAGTTTCTGGCTCGCGAGATACTAAAATGGCTTTGTGGCGGATTGACAATGAACTTGCCGAATCGCCAGACAAAGCCGACGTACCTACACACACGTAAATATTTGGCTTTTTCAATTATCTTGTAGCAGACAAGAAAGCCAATTTTGCCAAAATTCAGACAAAGTAGTTTTTGTGATTGTTATTTGTGACAAACAATGTACGGATGAACAATCAAAATGTGTTTGTCTGAGTTGTGGTAAAATTTTCTTGCTTCTGGTACGATAATTAAGGCTGTTCTGTTCTTGTACTCTTATTCGGTGTTTGTTTTATTCTAGTTTGGTCCAACCTGTATGCGTGAAAGATTGTCGTTCGGCACAAAAGGTTCGAGCCCTAGCGTTCAACAAGGCATACAATGAGATTGCAGCTTTGTCTCTCAACAACTTCATCCACATCTGGTCGGCGGAAACGTTCAAGCAAAAGATATCTCGCAAGTTACCTGCGTGTCAAGAAAACGTTTGTCTCGCAGTACAGGACGATGGTGTCTACGCTGTCGGATGTCGGTCTTATACGCTGCTGCTAGACGCTCGTACACTGCAACCTATCAAAAAAATACCATCCAGGTACACAAAACGGATTTGGAATCATCTTAAACTATTGTTTTTTCATTTCTAAATTTTTGTTACTTTTCTAAACAGGTACAGTGGCTGTGGAATCAGATCTGCAAGCTTCCAAGGTTCTGTTCTGACGATAGGAACTGGTTTAGGAATGTTGATGTTCTACGATGTGCGAGCTCAGAAATATTTAGAATCTTCAATTAATTCGAATAGAACCGTCGTGTTGAAAGCTTCGAAAGGATATGTCGTAAGTTCAATTTTGGATTGAATTCTACTTATTTTGATTCTTATTTCAAGAAGGCATTCACAATTTAAAACGTGCCATTTTAGTTTCCAGACGAGGAATACATTGACGGTTTTCAAAACGTGAAATATACGCCTGCAATTTACACACATTGCTACGACGCCTCAGGAACTCGTTTATTCACCGCAGGCGGACCACTTCCGGCTAACCTATATGGCAATTATGCAGGTCTATGGCAATAATGCACCAACTAAATTTGTAATTATTAGAAAAAACTAGCCGAAGAAAGCGTTTTTCAGATATTAAAAACTCGCATTTTCTAAGACATGGTTTCAACTTTGCATTGACAATATTTTAATTTATTAATATTTTTAATGTTTGAAAAACATTTATGACTGAACGTTTCGTTTTACATATTTGCTGATAACTTGAGTAGTTTTTTCTGATACTTACAACCCGTCTGCATGGTCAAGAATATATTATACCATGTAAATTAGGATCAATATTAAGAATTGTTTCTTTTTATATACATTAGTGAAGAGACAAAATTGTTTTTTAAAATTGACAAAAAAACTTGTTTAATTTCTATATCTAATGAACCAATTCGCACTCCCAGAAAACTGCTCGTAACAGATACTTATGCATTTTTTATTTTTCTTAAACGAAATTGAATTAGTCAATATTATTTTATTTTCGTACACTCATTAGGGTTGAGAAACAAACTCAACAAAATTATTTTCTTTTAGTTTTGAATGTGGGTTTTGTATAACGACCTTTGAGACGAATATTGCCAAAATAGAAACTTTGTTTTTTTATGAAAAACGTCAGTGTCAGTGTTCAGTTAGTCGAATTAAGAGTTGAGAATAACGAAGCCATTATCAGTATTTCGGTATTAAAATTAAACAATTTTTATTAATTCAAAATTTTGAATCAATTTTTAGATTCAATTAGTGATTGATTATTTTATTTTTGTTTAATTAAACGAAAAATTTGGAATGTAAAATACTAAAATATTGATATGGAATCATTGATTCGCAACTCTAGTCCAATTCAAAAAAGTAAACATCATTATTTCTTTGAAGTTTGTTTCTTTGACAATTGCATTGAAATGAGATTCACCGACCAAGAATTATAACAATCTTTGTCGAAATATTGTGATTTAGACACTTTCGATTAAACTAGCAGAAACAAAATTAATGTTAAAGATTCAAATGAAAAGAAAAGGTTTGTTTTATTTAGTTTGTAATTTAGTTTATGATCATCAGTCAGAACCGGTGAAGAAAGGGGAAATATAAAAGTATGTGATCACGTAAAGCTGTAAGATATCGACAGTGTGCAATTATGAATCCTTCCTATCAGTGATGTAAAATGTTTACAGAACCACAAATATTGATTGATGTGAATTTCAGTTAGCCAAGGTTTCTTAGCTTAATAATTAATTTATTTTTTAATTAAGTTTGTTTTTGCATCACTGTTTATCGGTTCGGACAAGATTAAGCTGTAATACCTGTTAGAATGGTAAAATGATATTGGTAACGATGTTTTTTTAAGTAAACAAAAAAACGTATAGGTAGCTACATTGATTTTATGAGATCTAAAGTTTAGTTTAAGTTTCATTTGTTTAATTTGTTATATAGGATACATATTTTATCTACGCGAAAAATGTGTTTGGATTTCGATGTTCCATCTGATTTGATACTTAAATTAGAAAAAGACACTCTCGCTAACAATGACTTAAGTAACTTAAATTTCATTATTTCACGAGTGGGAAAAAAGAAAGTGAAGTAAAAATGAACTTGGAATAAATAGCTACATGACGCCGTACGACATTTTTTATATTTTCACATGCAATCATTAACATTAATCGCGATCATTATTTCAAACAGTGATCTCCATTGTGATATGCAGTTACCTATTTAATCAGCGTACATTTTTACTTCACTTGTTCATCAATTGTGTTTCAATTCATCTCAATCATTATTCTAAGAGCGAGGTAAAATAAAAAAACTCGGTAACTAGCTATTGTAAGCAAGTTTGCTCATACTATAAATTATTGTCTTTTATATAGTAAATGTATTATAATGCCTGATCGATTCATAACAGCTACTGTGCCTACCAGAATTGTACGACAAGAAAGTATTAATCAGTTTTCGACACAGCAGGCTCAATGGGACTGCCTGCTAAAATGTGTTATCACAATTTTTCGAAAATGGAAACTGAATGATTGAATGAATCCAGTCATACTCAATAACGCTCTTTTGAGTATTTCGTATTTTTTTAAACAATAAACACTTTCAAAAGTTCAGTGCAGAATACGGGTAGCTGTTCGTTGAGTTGAACAAACCATGTCCCATTGGGTCGATTTTTTGTAATTTTTCTTTTTTTTTTTCAACAAAAGAAAAACACACTCCGCGACAGTTGTTAAATAGAATTTATTTTCATTGAAACTGTCTGATTTTTCATCTATTTCAATAAAAACATTCAAAACAGATGTTGACTTTGTATAATTTTATAAATCCACTAGTCAACCAGTAGTTTTCGAATGAAATTAGAGTAAAAAACATTCATTGCAGAGATCAGGGTTCATTTTCAATTAATAGAGGCTTTCTTTTCAGATATAGATTTATTCATTGAGTTCAAATCGAATATATAAACTGATATTCAATCGCAGAATGAAACTTTGGTTAATTCGTTAAAAAATCTTCTCAATAAAACTTGGAACTCAGTATATGTGCCATTCAAAAATATAAAATGTTATACATTCATTCAAATCTGATTTAAAACTGTGCAAGGTTTTTGTGTTTTCATGTGGAATGAAAAAAAGTGCGCTCGAAAGACAACTTGTCTGTTTTAATGACATCGTTTCGTTTTACATTTTTTACGAGCTATCACACCGCTTGAATAATATTATATTAATATTTTACATTCAACTTCACTCGCAGTGATGTTGACGGGTACAAAAAATATGATAACTATAGTTTCTTTCCACTCACTTGTTCCTTATATTACAACAAAATAACTATACAAGAAACGTGAAATGTACAATATAATGCAAAAATGAGTTTTTCCTCTTCGAGACTTGTTTGCTAAATAAATAATATCAAATATAAACATTCGTTCGCTAACAAATGATTTCTGCTACACCGGAAAACAGGTGTAAAATGAATACTATTCTCTGACAGTCAGAAATAATCTGTCGATACACACTCACTGCTCGTTAACAATTAATATTTGTTATATTTGGTCTGCCATTGACGCTCGTGATAATTTAATTCTAACAATTAGTGGAAAACAATCAACTTGATGCGGACCGCGGATATAGCGAAGTAACAAATTCAAATATAATGAAACGTATTTGAAAGAAAAAAACGAAGTACTTGAAAAACCATTTGAACAGGATTTTCGTGAATCACCATTGTTGGAAAAGTACTTTGGATTTTATTTTTTGATTGAACACGTTGATCTTTGAACTATTTTGTATCTTTGACAGAGAAAAGGGTTTATAAATATTATCTTGCTTTACAAAACTTAAATTCATTTTGTACACAAATTTGATTTGGTTCAGTCTGAGGTTCTCGGTTTCAAACTGTCGTTTTAGATGATGATTGGGTAATTTTGCCAGCAACAAATTTATAGATGGCCCGCGTCAAGAGACTTGTTAATGTCAGCGACGAGTAGGCCGAGTGCAGGCTTGTGTGCTGAATCCTGTCTGAAAACGCAGTCGAGGAAATCATCATGAGTAAGGAAATCAAAGACCATTTCACAACGATCGTGCGATTTGTCTGTTAGGTGAGGCCTAATGAGCGACTGCACGGCGCTTCTGCAGCGCTCGAGTGACTTTGTTAAGTACGCCTTGTCGAAACTAAAGTCTAATTCGTAGAATGATACGACAGCCATGGCAGTTGCACGCAGAGCGTTTCTTATTTCGCTGATATTTGCGTGGTCTGAAGAGCCCAATTGATTGTTGCGGTGCAGCAGTCCAATCTAAAATGATTATCCCAGTTTACAAAATGACAATAATAAATACTCGCGGCTGATTAAAAATATACCTTGATTTACCTTAATTGATAATTTGACGATATTTTTCAAGACCTTCTCGGGTTGCTTCTTTTCTAATTGGGAGCTGTTTTTAACAGCCTTTTCCATGAGTTTGTATAAATTATCGAGTAGCGATGTAGTTGCATCGTCGATCAGGAGTGATCTGCCTGCACCAGATGAAGCAAACCGACCGAGGAGCTTTTTTTGAGCTCGTAAACCCAGGTCTCGAGCGCGACTCCCGTTCTCCGCTGGAGCGTACACTCCACCACCCGTAGTTGCAGACTGCATCACTGCCAACAAAGTCACCATTCAACATCTCAAACATCATTGATCCATTCCTCATTATTAAGCAATTTTTTCACTTTGATTAAATCATGTGTTTGTTCGACAAAATCTAAGATAAATGGCAGAATAAATGAAAGTGTATCAAAACTTACCATCGAACATTTGGCAGCGACAATTCCTCCAATGTAATCAAAATGAGGTGCGACTTGTGGGGTATGATCCAAAATTATACATACAGAACAAAAGGTACTAAAATATAAAAAACTCGTGATGAAAAAAGGGTCAATGAGATGCGGTTCAATCTGACTGTGCAAATTGGAGCAAAATCATAGGTCGGGGACAAAGGCTTGCTCTTCAATTTTGTTTGAAGATTATTTATGAGATAAAAATATAAGTGATCGATATTGATTACCTTCTTTGCAGTCTGTCACAGCCACGAGATGGTAGAGTAACCAGCTTTGAAGCTCCATCATTGCTGTACCCCACGCCACCTAAAAATAATTCGTAACAGTTTTATGAAGTGTATTCACGCAAATAATAATCCGGATGAAATTGAATGGATTGACGAGTTAAGTAAATAAGTACGTTCAGTCGAACCGAAATTACGTCATTCTTGTGTCTTGCCGATGTTTGCAGTTCGGTTCTCGGCTAATCACAGTGCGACAATATATAGTTAATGATTTTAGTTGCATTTTAATTTAAAAATGGGATATATTGAACGCGAAAAGACCGGTGAAATAAGTCAATATTATCTTGGTGACATTTTGAAATGTTCGATCTCATTTAGTTTTACATCAGTCGCTTCTGAAAGGTATAGCAAATGGCATCTTTCGGACGTTGAAAATAGCAGGTGCAACTTGTCGCATTATTTTTATCAATTCGACACGCGAATTCCGTCCTTCGTCATAACTTTCACAAGAATGATTTGAATTCAACAATTTGTTTCATGGAATCCTGACAATAACAAGTACTAATAATTTTTCTAACAATTGGATGAAAAGAACACACGTTCTTGTAACCTTTACCATTTGTTACGTCAGTAGGATGGCTTAATTTTGTTCAGAATACACATTACGGTTAAGAGGAGGGTAAAGTATGACCGTTAGCGTATGGATTGGATCGATTTGTAAGGAGCGTCAAGGCAAGCCAGAGATTCTCATTCTTCCATCACATTTAGGCATATCTTAATAAGCGAATGGACCGACCGCTTTTGCATTCGGACGACCTTTTGACGAGACCTTCCGAATTCGCACCGGACATGCAAGATTGAAAAAAGAGGTCGTGCGAAATGTTCAATTTGTAATTGTTTTCGCGTTTGAAAATTTGGCAGTACGAAAAAAGTTTTTCAAGTGTGGCTGACTAAGTTGAACAATCGATTTATCAAAATTCATGACAAACTAAAAGGTTTCTGTTGTTGAACTTACGTGTTATCAATTTAAACAGAGTTTGATAACAACTTCATATCTTAAATACTGAAATTTACAGTTGGAAAAACTTAGAAAAAATGTGAACGCAGTAATTTACCAAGCATGAAATTCGATATTAATCTTGATGTTTAAATTTAATGTATATAGATGGTTTGAATTATTTAAATAAGTTCATCTGCAATAGTTTTGTCCTTTTTTTAATATCATGTTATTCTGCAAGTATATATAGAGGAAGCAGTGGGTATCAACAAGTTTGAAGTAACTTTTCTTATATATCAACTGCAGCTGTCGGTCTGCCAGCTGGAATATACGACAGTATAGGAACTTGTGATCGTTAATTCGTGTACTTTTGCCCCCAACATCTGCTTCTTTTTCTCTGTACGTTTGAATTCTATGTATGAGTTGAGCTAAACTGTATAGGTGCATACTTAAATACATTCTATCACTTATAGAGAAACAAATTTAAATTCTAGAATTTAAAATGCAGCAAGAAAGTTGTTATATGAATTGGCATGTTGCAAATTGATGAATGAAAAATCAGCGCATCTGAATCTATAACGAACACCCGAGATTCGCTTTGAATTTTAATTAATTTCTACTGCGACGATTCTTTGACAATGTCGAATCGGTAGAACAAGACCACTCAAATTCAAGGTGAGATGCGGTTCATGTATGTGAATCGAACAGTACTTTTTGATTAAAATTGAAAATTCAATAAATCACGAAGTATATTGTTTGTGTTGAATAAAGTTATTTTATTCGCAATCGGTCAATCAAGCTTCAATCGTTGATTATAAAATAGATTTACTTTCAACTAAATTACATTCTGTATTGTTTCACTCGAACAATGTAGAACCTTTAACTTGTATAAATATGATGTAAACATTTTGATTAAAACAGAATATTTTCCATCCTGAAGGGCATCAAATGAATATCAGCCCTCGACCTAAAACATTTTCGAATCGAGAAAATCAAAAGAATATAAATTGAAGAAGAAACTATTTTGCTCTGATTTGTATTTTTGTTTTCTTAAACACACTGATTTGGAGACAATTAACATGAATTTTATGCAGAACTGGAGCAACTTGAAAACTCAGTCGACTTTTATGCGAAGGAGCCACTAAATCGCATTCGTAAGAAAAGGTGATGCTTTTTGTTATGCGTCTGGGTGCATCTGAAATCTATGCGCTACTTTTTTCTAGGGCGAACTGAGACTGTGTGACACATGTACGGAAGTGAACTGTCGTGGTATTTATACAATTGTAGTTGAAAACAGCTGGTGTAATTAAGTTGGAACGTTGCGTCCGAGGGCTTCATTTACCAATGCAAACTCGTCCGACTTTCAACAAGCTCGTCTTTCTATTTTCAAAAGCAATTTTAACCCACTCTGTTTTATAACTTTCTATTTTTGGAGTGAGAATAACACTGAATAGTTTTCAATCAATTATGTCATTAAATGAATTTTCATACAGCAAATTCATTCCAAAACAAAAATATTACATTCCAACTGATATCTTTAAGTTCTCTGATAAAAAAAAAGGAATTAAAATACATTAAAACGTGATAAGATTCTTATTCCAATTTGACGTTTCACTCTGAGGTTGAATTTTTTTATTCAAGTTTGAGTAATTCAAAAGAATACGAAAGTATGGCAGTGCGAAGGAAAAAAACAGGATTTGTTGAGGATGAATTCATACATTTCATTATATTACCAATGAACAGTCGTAAGGATCTTATTTTTAGACAGCACTTTCAATTAACATCCAAATGAACTTGAGATTACATTGTTAAAATAACATTGAAAAGTTTTATTCGCGCTAGAGTATTGTTCAATGATGAGCTCGGTATTCAGTTCAGATCTCACGACAACTCATATATTGAGTTTGATGTTAATTTTCGATTCGTGCTCATACAAATTTCATTTCGTTTCTTATTATCCCTACTATTTTTGTATTCATCAATTGTTCAATTTCAAAATTTCTTACAGATATATCTGTTTTCATTCTTCTCTTCTGTCTGAATCTTGTTTTTAATTTAATTGAACAAGCTTTATACAGTCAACTCTGTTAGTTTCGAAAAAAGTAGATTTTGCATAGCGACAGAGAAACATCGGCCAATAACAACAAGGAAAGTTAAACTATCATTAAACGGACAGAAAGTTAATCGATGAGTCAATAATTGAAGCGAGTAGTAGCTCTTCTTCTTTCATCGATTCACTGTAATTTGTTTTTAATATAATAACGATATTCTCTGTTGGCTTCAGTCTCTCCGGTGCTCGTTTTTCACTTGAAAAATCTTGTTACAAGATTCAATCTACTTGATGTCAATGATATTCATCGATCTTTTGGTTTTGCAAATTCCTATTCACTTTTTTCTCAACAATAATCTATTTATACTTTTGAATAAATTAACATGAAATGATAAACATCTATTCAAACTAACAAAATAAAAAAAAAATGAAAATCAAGGGGCCGATCTGTTAAGAATAGTTAGTTGATTCGCTTGTTTTTACTTGTGTCGTGTTTTGAGAAAAAAAACCAGAGAATGACAATTTCGGACAATTCAAACGCAGCCGAAACGCTCAAGTTGATTTTAATTAGAAACACATTGAGGATGTGAATCATGTGCTAAAAACTGTCAGTTATCTCTGCGACTATCGTGTCACTCATAACACTATGAAGCAGAAAGTATTGTTTCTCATTGAATTGTCGAAATTAAATTAAAATAATATAGGATAAATCAAAACTGTTAATTTGTCATTTAGATTTGAGTAAAAATACGAAACCTTGAAGGAGTTTTTGGGTCGCAAGGCGACCCTACGAATAGTCCAAGTCCGAGTGTGTTTGGAGATGCTTTTCCTAACCGAGAAATAAGTTGTTATGATGACGAAAGAGCGTTGAACAGTAGGCGACGCGATTTCAAATGACGGCACGTATACTGGCACGCTTGTGCGGTTGTCATTTGTGTTGTGATGTGCCCGAACGCTCGCAACCCACTCCAGCAACCATAGAACCGTTCATGAGCAGCAACGTCTCCCAGTGTGGAGGGGCAGCCGACGCAAACGTACAACGTCTACTACAGCATTCAAGTACACTTCTCCCTCCACTGCAAACTCATGTTCAAATCTAAAAATCAACGTTACTCATTAAATATCAAAATTTATGACACTTAAATTGTTAGTTGTGCAAATTGTTGTTGTCAGATATTGAATAATTATACCTTTTCTTTGACGAACATGTGTTAATCAGAGTCAAAATTGCGATACAGCTGATAAACGGAAATTATAGTGTCGACTTTGTGTCCTGATGCTGGCGGCGCTCCAGAGTTTCAAATAGCCGTGTCAGATTCAATGATTGGTATTTTAATATCACCATTTATACGACGTCAATAATATCTAATCAAATTCACAATTTACTTGCTAGCAAGGAGTTGCATAGAAACTCGACATCAAATTTCATTTAAAAATCTTTATTGACACATGTCGTATAAAAACAATTACATCACATCAACAAAAGATCTTGGCCGATAAAAATATGCTCAAACTTGTATCATCTCATTCAATTGACCAATGCAAAACATGATCTGTGCAAAGGAGAATACAAATATAAGCAGGCGATTTCACACTGGACGGTAACTATTTCAGAAATGAAAATTTCCGTACAAAATCAAGTGAGACAGCCTGCTGTTTCATCTCAAACATATTCTTGAGCGATTTCTTTATACGTTTTACTGCTGGTAAAAAAATATTTTGACCTGCGTTTTTGTGCGTTAAAGTAATTTTGAGGCGGCTCATCTCATTCCGCTGTCCATTTATCGTGCAAACTTCTCAAGTGAGCGTACGCCCTTTGAGTAATGTTCAAAGCAGCATGTAGAGGTAACAAACATTTATCTCCTGTCGTGTCGCCCAATATGCTCAGACCACATAAACCTGCAACAAAGTCATACGCATCTTAGTCAAAAAACCTAAGCAAATCATGATTTGCATAGAACTTATTTGACGTAGGCGGAATATTGATACATAATTCAGACTGGCAATGAAATTAGACTGCTCTATATTTTAATCTTATTAAGTTCAAGTTAATAGCTGTTAACTATTTGACATTTCGATATGGACCGATGAGTTATTAACTCTAACCGTGGGTTTTATGATAACAATTAATAGCAAATGATCGCTCGCGAGTTTCACTGCAGAATCTAAAGAAGCTTATTTGGTAAAAGTGAACGAACAAATTGTTACCTAAGTAAGTGTGCAAGGGATCGGTTTGCGTGTTCTTGTATTTCGAAAATCCTCCAATTATGTTATCCTGGGTGGAGAGAACGAACATCATGTTCTTATCATAGTCGGTGAATGAAATTATTCCTAACAATTTCAACGTCGCTCCGACCCAGTAACTGTAACAAGTATCGGCTGGTTTGCCTGGCCTTCCGTTGAATCCATAGTCTTGCCTCATCACAAGCCACCTTTGCAAATTATCCAGTTCCTTATTTGTTAAAACATTCTCCAGTTCGTTCATCAAATACAAGCTAGCTATCGCACAAAATGTTGAGCCCCCGTGAGACTCAAATCCCGGGCCTTGTCCCAATCCACCGTCATAATTCTGCAATACAAAAAATGAAACAGTCGTCAACTTTTAAATCATATAAGAATTCATATTTTGCAAAACAAAAAATTATTCCTTCGAGCCGGATTTGAACCAGCGACCTATGGATGTCTTTAATTAACAATTCCTACTACAGTCCACCGCTCTACCAACTGAGCTATCGAAGGCACATGTTTCATTGACCAAAAATCATTTTTCAACGGACCAAATCAGAAGATAATGAGAGTTAATTGACTGACCTCATTAGCGATTATCTACTTTCATAAAATTACAAAAGAAACAAACAAAAAAGTTTTGCATATTAGCTGCGAATAAAACCAAAATTTGCTACTGACTCAATGTTAAGATTGTTATTAATTTAAATAAACAAAAAATGGTGACTAAAGCAAAAAAAACTTCCTTCGAGCCGGATTTGAACCAGCGACCTATGGATGTCTTCTTAACAATACCAACTACAGTCCACCGCTCTACCAACTGAGCTATCGAAGGTGAATAGGGCGAGATAGAACGTGGACGCCAGGTCACTTGTCTCAGAAAAATCTCAACGCAACTTGTTCACTTTTACTTTGGGGAAAAAAGGCAATTCAAATAAAAGGCTCAGTAAAAATTAATCGATATGAACAAAACGTACAATGCTATTTAGGATATAATCAATCGCTCTCCGTTTGTCTACTCCAGACCAGTCGTTGAGAATGTATGAGATGCAACAGGCACAGTAGATGAAGCGCATATCATTTTCGCAGCCAATTGCACAGATGAAGGATCCATTTTCAGTTTGGCAGGCCTTAACACCTTCAATGATGGACTTTTTGTCAACTCGGGAAAGGTCGTCACCGAGGATGAGCAGCGTCGCCAGGCCGGTGTAAGTTGAAGCCAAATGACCACACCGGTACATCGAGTCTACCGGCAACGTGGTGGATGGCTGAAAACCAGACCTGCCACCGGCACCGCTCAGCTGTACGCGATAGATCCACTCGATGGCATGTCTTCTCTGGTCTTCTGAGAGCTCGTGCAAACTGTCAAGTAGGTCCAGACCGGAGATGGTAAAGTAAACAAACGCCATCCGACTCATGTCGACGTAAGCAAACGGACTTGGCAGTGCGTTAAGCATCATCTTCAGGTACCTTTTGTGCTTCTCTTTTTGCAACAACGAATCCATTGTCGATAAACAATCACGAGAACTCTCTAAAAGATCAACCGAATTACTGTGCTTTGCGCTCTCACACTCCACATTTTATATTCTCAAACTAAGTTTACTCTTTCTCGCACATCATTTCTCAAGGACACATTTTAAATTATTGCAAATTAATGTAAAACGTTTAAAACACTTGACAAGACTTGCTTTTGGGTTTATTTACCTCTCTCTCGGGCGCCCCCTGGATTGAGATGCTGGGAGATTTTTACTTTAGCGATTGTTGGAAATAGAGAAAATGATATTTTTGCGCGAAATTCGCCGGTTGGATCGAGGACGGTGGCGCCAACTAGTTGTGCTGCGCAGTCGCATTCCCACACATTGGGGCATGCCGCCGAGCTTGAATTCGTGTTAGTGTATTAGTGTTTTGTCGTATATCGTTGGCGCGCGCCGCATTTAACGAGTGCCTTGCCGCTAAGCGATTCAGTTTCTGTTTGGAACGCGCAGATGCGAGAGCATGGGGTGCCGCCGCGACCCATCTCTGAATCAAACCTCGACAGTTGGCCAGCAATTTTTCATGACAACAATCATCTTACGAAGATAAACAAACTATTTGTTTACGTCCTACATTGACAACACAAAAGCTCATTTATTCTCTGTCGACCGACCAAAATTTCATTCAATGACAACTTCCTCACTGACATCCTCCTGTCAGATGTCATGAACTTGAGGCAAAGCAGACCAACAGCTTTCAGATGACAATCATGTTTTTGCGCGCTACTATTTTTCCATCGCACACGGTTGATTTCTCGTTGCACTGGTGATTTTTCGGGCGCAGCCAGGACGTGCCGGGACTCGATGTTTCCCAGCTAATTCAGGTGAGTGCGATTATTTTTGCATTCGAAAAATTGCGATCGAACTTAAGGATTGTGCCATTGCAAGATGGACTGGCCAGTGCGTGGGCGTAGCGATTTTATTTTTCCTCCCGACTCGTCACAAATGAAATGAGTTACGAGTTTTGTCCACTTGTTTTTTTTCATCTTGTTTTTTTAACACGCAATCGAGCTGTTTGTCGCCCGCTGAAAAAATAATATTCAAATCATGCTGCTGCGAATTTAAATGCCTGCGTGTGCTCTAGCTGGATCGATTTTAATAATTAAATGGCGTTTGATTTAAGCGCGCGTTTCCATTTTCCATTCGGAAATTGCAAATCCGGCATATTTCAATATCGAATTTGGTTTTTTGAGTTTGGTCAGATGCGATGTGTTTTTCGTTCAATTTGTTTTTCTGATTTGAATCTCATTTCTTTACTGAGTTAATTTTTTATCGTTACAAAATTGAAGTAAAACAATTATTCTTAGTTAATGATGTTTTAAGTATTGAACTTCAGAATCCATTTTCACCTCATAATAAAAAGTACTTTTTTTAAATTGCTTACTTTCATAGAATCTGTTTTTAATTAGTTTAGATTTAAAAAATGTTTTTTCATTGTTTTTTCCCTGAAAGTCTGCCTGCAATGATTCTACAAATGACATTTTTATGCACATCTTTAGAGCAATTTCGCAGCTACTTTAAAAAATGGCAAGTCATTAAAAAGTGCCTTTTTGCTCGTGTAACAGAGTGCACTGCTCACACTCGTAAACAATATGATGAGGCGTAAAACATCGATTGCGGAAAATAGCGTTTTGTTTGCATTCCCATGAGGTATGGAGCAAAAAATCCTGGCTCGACTTTGGAAAAGCATAGCAATGTCAATTCTCAGATGCCCATTTCTAATAACGGAAGTTGTATTACTTTTTTATTCGCCATCAAAATATTTCCCTGTTTACAACATTGTAAACAGCCCAAAAAAGAAGATATTTTTCGTTTTTTACATTCATGATTTTAGTTTTCTTGCTTCCAAAGATTTATCACACATGTGGTAAACGCAATCGTTGACCTTTGACATACTGAAACAAAAGATGATTATTCCGCACTGGTGCGATTATTAACATTAAATGGATTCAATCGTTGAGGGCTTCCCAAAATAAAATTAGTTGTCAATATTAAATACTTCACCATAACATATCTGAATTCACAAAATTTTGAAAATAAAAAATAAAACATCAAAAGTTCAACTTTTTTTTGCGCTTTGTGTTTATTTTGCTATGGTGTTTCTGTTTGTTTCTAAATTTACGTGAGATTCTCACGGTTGACGATTGAAAACTTGTATTTTCGTGACAATTCGTTGACGGGAAACTGTGCTTTCTATAGACGCTCCACTTTTTTTCTCATACTCATATAACGACACTAATCAAATCTTTATGTATAAAATGTGCGAGTCTAGAGCATTGTGGTTGTACAATAGATAAGAATAGGAAGTCACAAGTGGGACGAACTTATGCGCTCTACATTTGAATTAAGTCTGATGCTATAATAACTCAAATTACTACTCGCGCGGATACATTATTGTATAATAATTGGATTGGATGTAACAAAAAATGAAAACAAAAGACTCATAAAAATGCGGACGATATGAATAAAAGGACGGATTCGGACAAGGAAAAGTTATGGATTCGACCTTCCGCGACGAGATGTGCTTAGACGCCCACGCGTGGAATTGCCCTTGGGTTTGAAAAGTATCGCTGGATTAGCGCGGAGATAAATTAGAAATGCGCAAAATGAGCGAGAGTAAGGCCTGCCCGTTACGGCTCGCAGGCTTCGTTCAAAAGTGAATGGACAACCTGCTCATTCACATTTCTTCCCAGAGATACACCAAAGCCGCTGCCCAACGGCACACACCAAATTGCACACTCAAAAATCATCCGAATCTTATCTTCTGCACCAATTTTCAACTTCACTATTTTCACTCGACCAATCTCAATTTTAGATAACATGTACATTTTCTCCATCATCAATAATATCAAACATTACATATCTTCAAAATTCCAACACAAGTCGGACTTGTAAAATTTCTTTTTTAGTCTAAATCTGTTAGTCAGAATGACATAATTTTTTTTATCCATTTTTAGATAAAATTGATGTGAGGTTTTTTTCGGTGAACTCGTTAATAAAGCTTCTTCTTCTTTTCAAGAATATGTAGGTTGGAGATGTATTTTTTAGGGTTTCTCATGACGTGGGAGTTGGTGAACAAGAAAAGAATGAAAAAATTCATTTTCATAAGATGCATTTGATTTACTGCCTCTGCTTAGTCCTACAATTTGATTAACCAAAATAATTTTCTTCACAATTTGGCGAAAGCGTATCACATTCATATCAGCTTGAGGAAGCGCAGAGATAAACGATACCGGAAGATGATGCACTGTTGATTTTATTTGGATCTCAAATATCATCCCGCATGAAAAACAACTCTGAACTATCCGTTGACTGTTAGTCGTATAAATAAACATCATCCAGTTTTCCGAAGTTGATCAGAAACGAAAATAAACATTCCTCTTTCTAAATGTTGACAGATTTGATAGATAAGGGACATAATTTTGTCATCACTAGATAAACATGGCAGATAAAAAAGGTTTTCCATAAAGAGCGCTGTTTCAAAATAAGATTCTAATAAATGCACTGTTGACAATTAATTTGATGAAAAAAAAAAAAATATCAAACGGGTGAAAATTTTGTTGTTCGAACGAGAGCATACTTTCCTTGGTATAGAAAGTGTTGGGAGATTATGGCAAAATTAGCTGGGATTATGACGGCGAACAATCGCCGCGGAAAGCGTGACAAACAAACGCCGATTAGGCTGTCAAATCGGGTTGCGCGTACAAACAATCAGGTCTGCCGATCACGATGAAAGTCCCTTATCATTTGTTCGCTAAGCGTTTGTCTGCCGTCGGCTGTTTTCTTGTCTCAGGGTCCAAATCATTCCCACAGCTCGATTCTCTTTTCACAATCAAACTCAAAATATTAACAAACCTAATCAAAATGAACATTCAATCCAAGGTCGCTCGCATACGTAGCAATCAAAATTGTTTTCTGAATAAACTTTCGAGTTACGTAGTCTAAATAATATGTGGATAGGTACCAGATCATTATAATATCCGCGATGCAAGTGATTATGTAAACCAAACTTGACGATTCCGGCAATCACTTTTCCAATCCTATCATAACATATTGGTGCTATCCATATTTTTTCCTTTATTTATGTTCCATCGAATTTTCAATACCACATCCCAAACAAACCAACTCGTTTACTTTTGCTCTGTTTCACAATCATTCACAATCAATTCGAATTTGACTTTGTATTGTTTATTGAAATAAAATCGAGTGAAAAAAAAACAATGTTTACCGTTACAATAACATTTTTTGAATAATAATAGAGTAATTAGAAAAAGTTAGTTTGAATAGTTGAAATATTGATGCGGGAAATTGATAAAAATAGATAATAGCTTAATAAGTGGTTGTTACGGAACAGTTGTGGACAGTGCACTCTGGCTCTAAGACATTTTACGTAAGAAATGCTCTCACATTTAATTTGGAGTTGATTTGGTTATTGAATGATAATTATGGGCGCGCTGGTAATGCGAAGGACGCGAAGCAGGTAGTTCCAAACGTACCGTTATCCTAAGCCGCACGATAGATGTTTATGAATTTCAGATCACTTTTGAGAGTCGCAGACCGATCATTTGCATAATTGCAATTTCAACCCGTTTGCACTGCGTGTCAACGCCATAACAATATTTCCAACTCGAACGTACAAACGCATTATTGCACTTTTTTCCCCATCTAACGTTGAATTTCAATTTTCACATCGTACACGATCTTAACTTTATGTAATTTTTTACATCACTAATGTTACAAGAATACTATCCAGTTGACTGTACAAACATTTATGAAAGGTCGATGAATAAATATCAATAATTGAAAAGTGAAATCAAAATTTGAACTCAACATCAATAACGTTTGACTAAATGTTGCCATTTGACGTTCATTTTTGTTTGTCCAACTTTTTTATATAACTGATGGTTTTAGAATATTGTAGTCCATTGTTCATCGTTTGAAAAGAAAAAAAGTTTTCTTTTCAATCTAGGTTAAATATTTTTATATCACATTTGTGACAATGGTAAATACTTTGATGGAGAAACTTGTACACCATTTGACTTTGGACAAAAGGAACAAATTTAGCTGAAGTGAAATTATCTTATATTAAAAAAGAATCGTGATATTGAGTGGTCGAAAAGTAAATGAAATAATGCGCGTTTGCGCTTGAAAAGCATGTCTATTGACGTATGTAATGGGTTGAATGTGGGGCTCTATTCTCCCATCAAAAGACTCTTTGTTCCAAATGCAAACAAACTTTGGACGTACATTACACTCACAAAAGAATACAATCACAAAGACATTTTTGATTCGTTATTGAAAACTCATGATTAGGCTCCAGCATGTTTATTACAATAAACAAAATCATCCATTTTTTCATCTTTTTTCAAACAAATCAATCACATTTGACAGTAGCAAAAAATCTGAAAACGAAAGTGGAATCCAAACTTGCAAATCATGCTTTTAAAACTACATTTTCATACGATTTTTTTCTATTTTTTAGACCCATTTTACTTTCTAAACATTGTTATACAAATTAAGTGACTTTAAATGCCCGTGATTTTTTCGACTTACATATCAATTATTTATGTTTCAATATGAATAGAATAGAAACGAAAAAAATACAAGTAGGCTTTTTTCCAGTATTTCAAAAGTCGTGGTATAGTATGTTCTGAACGTCCTTCCGCGACAGTAAAAATGATAAACCGAGGATTTTTATTGCACGCCTCATGGTATCAATGAGATTAATAATTTTTTCGTCTTAGAGAGCATGTTACACTTACCTTCATGACACCGGTAATACGTCTTACGTCAACGGTGAATCATGCATTATCTCGAGAAGAGAACGAGATGAAAAAAAATTGCACGAGAACAGGTTGCGGCTAAGTAAGCAATCATTAAGTAATTTTACCTGTTTTCATGGCGAATATACGCGCGTTGAAAAGATTTATCGCCCCACGTTTACCGAAACTTGGGTTCACTTTGATCATGCGCAACATTTCTTTAACAGCATTAAAGATTAAAAATACATTCTTTCTCACATCAAAACTGCCATTTTTTTGACATTATTTCTACTTATTTTCAACATTATTATGTTGTAAAATATGAATAATCTTGGAATAATTTGATCAAATCTTGGATCTTAAAGTAGAAATTTTGAAACAAAACACTTTGCATTGATGAAGAAGTTGATTGTTTTAAAATTGCCATTCCTTTTCAAATAATTGTCATGTTGCATTTGCAACACGACAAAACGGCTAATTACCTTCATTATCTCTCGGTGAAATTCGTAATTTCGTTTGTAATTGAATTTCACGGAACAAGAGAAAAGTCATTACTTTTGATTTTGACGTTGAATTCATCTTTTTGTTACTATCCGACCATTTTAGTTTCGATTAGAAAATGTGTACAGTTTTGGAGATAAAAAATAACAAAATGAAGTGCAACCCATCTGAATCCATTAATTCGAGCGAGCGTTCTAAATTTGTAGAGCACATTAAATCATGAAATGAATGGTTTATGCTAATTGCGGAGAAGAAATTTGAATAAATGGACTATCTTTTCACAAAGATGCTAATTTGTGTAGAGAAATTGAGGAACAAACACTTATCATGTATTTGATAAATAATTTCATTAAGCGTCCACGTTCGCAGACAAAAAAGCACGCAAAAATATACAAAAATTCATCCTGTTAATAACTTTCTATCGCCACTGGTTCTTATCACAATTATTTTATCATAATTTTGCTATTTCAATGCAATTTTCAATTCGTTTTTCGTCGACTTATCGGGGCGACAGTCAGATTGAATAACGTTTTTTTCTTTCTCAGTAGATATTTATTATGTTTGACAGAAAACAACTTAAATATTATAATTAAAGTGCTCATATGCAAGCCATTCCATCAACTGTGGAATCATTTGACGAAAAAAAAAACGCTCGCAATAATTTCAATGACGAAACTCAATCAGTGAAGAAATAAGTCGCTTTAAAAAGTACTCGTTGGTTGCGTGTGTCAAAACATCTCCGCGACAAAGTTGTAAACAGAGTCGTGGAAACTGACCGCTCGAGTTCGTCAACCTTTTTTTTTTGGTGCCCTTGTTTCACAAATGGTCTCCGTTTTTGTTACACATTTGTAGATCAAAGATCTCTCATATTTTCCAACTTTGCATCTGAAATTGGATCAAGATTTATCTCGAACGTTTTAACGAGATTTAAATATCAAATCGGTTTATGTTCGAACAAAAGTACAAACAGTAAACAGTTAAAGATATAGTTTGTATTTGAATTGAAAAGTGAATATTAAACGAAGTGTTTGGCTTGTTTCAGAACTTGGCAGAGAGTTTTAAAATTCGACTGCAGAAATGGCGGCGGTACTTCTGGAAGCGCGGCCTTTTCGGCCCTTCAAATCTTCAGAAGAATATCTCATTGCCATGAAGGAAGATTTGGCCGAGTGGCTGAACGCGTTGTACCCAGAACTCAATCTCAACGTTGAAAATTTCCTCGACGTTTTGGAAACCGGCGTCCCATTGTGTATCGTAAGTTTTGAAAGAGAATTGTAAAGTTGTACGAAACGCGCTGCTGGCGAAGAGGAACGACTCGAGTTTTACAAAACGACCGGGCATCGAAACAAGTTGCAAATGATTTTTGTAATCAGCGCACGTGTCACATAATAAATGACTGACGGGGAGCGTCGAGCATGAAAAAAGCCCCTGCTCTTTGATGGCTGAAAGGATACGATGACGTACAACGGAAACCCGACACGATGCACAAACGGAATACCTGATTGCAGCGTTGACACCTATTTAGGCTGCGCAATTATCTCCCTGCACGCGCGTCAATCTGCCAAGACAACAATTTCATTCTATTTAAATCGAGTTCGCATTTTTGACATTTTGTTTTCATCAAAATCATTTTATCCAACTCAAAATCGCTTCATTTCGTTTGTTTTTCAAATTTGGCATCAATGAACAAATAATAAATAAGATAATGTAAAATTATTTTACATTATGGAATACAAGTTGAGAGCAAATAAGTTAAAAGACGAAGAAAATGCGTACGACCATGAAATGGTTATCAAGTGCGATGAAAATAAACACCTCAATCGGATAATAACACGGCAGTCAAACGCTAATTACACGTTTATCTTGCAGCTCTTTAACCCATCGGAGCGGTGTACACGCGCGCGATCTAACAATATTCGCCGTAAAATGAAAGTGACGAAAACTCGTCCTTTTAATTCTATATTTAATCCACTGTTTATTCGATGCTTTGGATGATAATTTGAACAAATGAAAAGAGTTGGAAAAACAATATTTCAACAAAGTTTAATCGCGTGGAAGGTTTTAAACAAAATAAAAAGGCTTTTTCTATCTCGCGTCGCGTTTTAATTTATTGATCCGAGCATGAAAACAAATAACTGCAATCGTTTTTTTGCCCCCTGCGAAACATAAAGTTGAGCATAATGCAGTTGCTTTAATAAATGCAACATTATCTGGTTATGCCATACAAAGTGTCTGATATTTTGTTAACAGACCCATTTTATCGACAATATACCAGTTTGCTTAAAATAAATTAGCGAAAGTTGTCGTGGCGCGCGTTGCATCGAGCC
Source organism: Telenomus remus (assembly GCA_020615435.1). Taxonomy (NCBI): domain Eukaryota; kingdom Metazoa; phylum Arthropoda; class Insecta; order Hymenoptera; family Scelionidae; genus Telenomus; species Telenomus remus. Next base: position 8,030,141 of record CM036345.1, on the reverse strand, counting down.
GTTTTTGCAAAGCCAAAATCCACCATCGCAATAAATATTCTACAATCAAATCCGAAATTATACCAACCAGTTTTCACACCGAATAACGATGTCATTCTCAACGTTTATTATTATTAACAATCTTTCATTTTGCACTTAGCATTTTCACTTAATATAAATGTTGTCAAACATGATCGCAAATTCGGTTGTAGCTTTGCAAAATTAAATGAATAAACAAATGAAAAATAATGCAAAAATGACGTGAATAGAGGGCTTTATTGAGAAGGCTAAAGTTATAAATGGTGAATTGTTTGCATTGATTTATCGGCGTCTGTCACATGGCGGTTTTTGATTTGAAGACTCGTAAAGTCGCAGGGCGAATAAGTAGCCGGTGATTATTGGCGTTGCGCAGGGCTGTAAATTCATCTGCCCGGATGATATTCGTATGCGCGATAAGTGGCCGTGTAGCAGCAGAGAAAGCACCGGATCGAACCATATTGCATTGTGGCCCGACATTTTTGCGCCTAGGCGAAACCTTTTGAATGTCTCCCGCCGCGGAATTTATGGCCCACAATAATACCGACTCACACTGCGTTTACACGCAAGATAAGATTCAACAATCGCGCGTTTTAACAGTCCCGTGTTCGCTCAATTTTTTCACCAATTTTCTATGCCCCAGAGCAAAACTCATTTTAAAACTCAAATTTGCATTTTATGTTCTGCTAGCGCCAAACAGCCCTTAAAGCTCACCTTTTTCATTCGACAACGAAAAATTCTCCTCAAACATTTTGTTCGTCCATTCTTTACTCTTAAAATAAAAACAATTTTTGAAATAATCAATAGTTTCTATTAGTCAAATCATTAGTCAAAGTTTTATTGATATTCATTTTTCATCCTCAATCGAAGTTTGGTATCGAACGACACAAATATTGATGATTTTTTGACCCTGTCGATGCGCCCATATTTGGTTGATGATAAAAAATGAAACTTTTATGCATGAGTATGGTTTTATAAGGGTCCATTTGAATTAATTACGAGAAAAAAGTCAGAAAAGTGTTTTCAATATAGAAGCCAACTTTATTTTGTGTTTGATTGTTTTATTGGAGGTGCATTAAAGACAAAAATAAAAACGGGCAAGATTATTTACAATAAGGCCCATAAAGTAATTGAGAAAATGAACGCATGATATGCAGCAGGGTCATTCGGCGGCCTTAAGAGATGTAAATGACAAACGCCAGATACCATAAGGACGTCTCGTCAAAAGTTAATAAATCGATAATGCTGCAGCGGGTGCCGCGCAAAAAGCGCGCAATTTAGTACACACAGACCTTGGCACAAGTCGATCAATCCAGCCGATTGACGATTAATTAAATCAAATTAATGACACGTTTAAATTGAATTCAATTTTTTATTCATTCAGCCCGATAAATTCAAATGATCGATTGTTCATTCATCTTTCAGAATTTAAAAGTAACAATTTAGTTTTAAACAAGAAATTTTATATTAAGGTTTGATTCATTTCCTCGATGTTTTTAGTCAAAAATAAGGATAAATTGAATATGATTTTAGTGGATGGAAATAGTTTGAAGAGGTCAACGTCGGCTACGTCGCACGTTAATTGCACCCAAACTGAAACGCAATCTCGGAAATTTTGCTCGTGTGTCGCGTGCTTTCTTCCGTGCGACGGCTTATGAATGGGCGAAATAAACAAACTCGCGGATGAATGTCCGTCGGGCCACCCTCGCCGCTATAAATATAACGAGATTCTAGACGACCACGTCCCTTCATTACGAAATAGTTTGTCTTATTAATTTTCAAACAATTTATAACACAACATTTCGTACCCCACAATTTTTCATCCACTGTCTAATAAATATAAAACATTCATGAAACGATACTTTTTTCATCAACATTTTTCTTTTCCACTTGTGCATTGGTAACATTTTATTATGGGTTTTTTATGTTTTGCCAGTTGAAGAACAAAACCAAGAAAAAAATGGATAAGAATGAAAAAGGGCTAGTGAACAAGTTGGCACGTTGAAAAACGCCCGTCAGACATTTCATTTTTTCTATCTCCGGTGGAATAGAAAAACGACGTATAATATGCCTTTGGGAAATTGTTTCTACTTTCGTCTGGCCTATTGTTCGGGCCAAGAGAAAACGAACTCTTCTTTTCATATCCATGCTCTGAACTTGTTCTTTCTGTTCATATTTATTGATTATGACGAGCAAACATTCAAAATGTAATCGCCATTTTGCTGCATTTTCTGATAAAAAAAACTGCCGGGTGAAAATCCGCGACGCGTGGGAAGTCGTCGCGACGGCAGGGCCCTTTCATCAAAACCCATATTCCGCGCCAGTAACAATCCACTCTCTAACACAAAGAACAATTCCGTCATGTGTCACGATAAGCCTTGAAAATTCGATTCCGAAGAACAAAAAAAAACGTTAATCAATTCAACCGTATAAAAAACGTTTAAATTTTTCATTCGCGATAGAACAAAAAATCGTTTTTTAGAACTAAATATAATTTATGAAATGATATTCATTTTCTTTGAACAATGAAAAAATGAAAATTGTCTTGAGGCAAAACCGCGTTCCTGGAGATATTAAAGGAATTTAGTTTTGCAATATTTTATTTTGGTTTTGCGAAGTGAAGCGAGATTGAAAGTAATTGGATAAAAGTGTCCGGGAGGAGAAGAAAAAATAGTGGGATGCTTTCTTCAGGTGGACGCGAGTGAGAAAACAGGAACAGAGCGATGAATTGTAATCGCGCGCCTGTGGCTGTTCGTGTTTCGGAAAAGGCGCGTGCATTTCTTGGCACTCGCGCCGCGTGGCTTAAAGCTCGCCGCGCACGACATGCTTCTTCCTTTAGCTGACTAGAAACTAGACGAACAAAAATACTACGACGCACTGAGTCATTCGGGCCGTTGCCCTGCTAGAGCGCCTCTCATTTTCTTCTTGTCCCTTTATTAATACACGCAACTGGTTTATTTTAGCTCCTTACATTTCCGATTCACTTTCAACCCTCACAAACACTCATCGTCCTTTTACCTTTTTCTCTTCTATATTTGAAAAAATAACGCGCACAAAAGAATGATAGCAAATGTTTGATTGAAAAAAGTGGCTATAAAAAGTGTCATAATTCTATTGAGGATGAATTGCAAGTGTTCTAGATTAAGAGATGGCTGCGACGGTGAGACATTTGGTTGGTATTAATTCAACATGACGATTGGGATGTGCGAATAGAAATGTGAGCGTAATTTTAATCAAGGCAAGAGTGTAAAGCGGAGATGATCAGAGAGGGAAGGGTCAGAGGCCAAGATAATGTGACATCCTGTCGTTAGTTTAACAGCACGTCAAATTACCATACATGTCGGGTGCGAAGCAGTGTCTCTCAATGCGAAGCCATGTGTTAAAACACCCACGACGGATGTCCCTTTTTTTATCAGTTCGCCGAAAAACGAGTTGTGTGTGTTATTTCTGTCGAGCAACCGGGTGCACGTTTGAAGTTTCACCGTTGTGTATATCCGGCGGCGCTAATTTCTTTGATTCTGCATTTTTGCAATTGAGTTGTCGAGCGCTGATGAAGAAGTTTGGCTCGGCTGATTGTTTAATGAATTAGATGCAATGATCAATGGCACACGCAAATACACTCGACAATGTAAAAATCATCACGATGAATGGGACAGGCGCGAGAGCACCTCACTTACCTAATCTCGATTATCCCTGAGGATAATTTCCAACGGACCACACGTAGGCCGGATGCTACACACATATACCTACTATTTATACGCTCCATTGTCTGTTCAATTCAATACGTATTACGCCACGTATTGCGCTTCATGCTACACAACTTTTTCCCGTCTCATTTTTTTCACCAAATGCTTATAACAAATCCACAACCAATTTTCAATATTCGTTATAAATATGTTTTTTAATTTGCTACTTTATTGCCGTTTCGGTTTTTTATTGGTTTTGTATATTTTGTTCTGCGGTTTTTTTCATAGTGAAATACTATTTCCGGTAAAATAATTGTCTTGCGAATGGTAAATACGAGATCAAGAAATAATGAGTATAGTTGAGGGATTCGCAACCGAAAAAAACCGTTATCCGAGATCTTTCACGAGCGGGGATAATGCGCATGCAAACAAGCCTCAAAGTATATCATTAAATTGATAAATTACGATAATCCGTGAGGCCCATGATCTATGTTATTATTATTGAATAAAATATTCTTTCTCAGTCTAATACGCTTTAGAAATAGTTTTGCGAGATTGCACGCATAGCGAACCATTATGTTTTGTGACACAATAATGTCCGCTTAATATAAATACGGATTACATTTCTTGACCTCTCTTTTGTCACGAACATAGAATAAAAATGTTGGTTGGAAAAGTGGCAAAAAAGGCTGAAAAATTACGAGTACGCAGAAAAGAATGACAAGGCATTGTTATTTAAATGTACGTGCACTTATTGTACAATCATGGTAATAAGTGATGGGACCAAGTGAGAGAATGGTAATGATTACAAAAGAGTGATAATTTGTGTGCGATAATTTGTGATAATAATACTAGTGCAGTTGTTTTGGGAGAGTTTTGTTTGGTGATTGGATTGGGTTGGTCGCGATAATGCGGCTGTCATCTGGGTATCTTTGTCGGTTGGCTTTCGATCGTTGGCGGTGTCACGAGCCTGCGCATAGAAAATAGGTGGACGATTAATTATTTCGTAGCAGGCCGTCGTTTGGTTGCAGCGTCGTACCTTTCACCGTGTACGAACTCGAGAGATCGGGACACACGTGCTTGCCCTAAAGCCGAATACATTTGGCCGATCGCATCAGCCCGAGGATATGCGCATACCGACAAGACGAATTTACACCCGAACGTCAAGCGCCGGTGCATTGTGCGCGCCGCCACATTTGCCCAAACCAAAAACAACTCGCCGAACCGAGATGAATTGCCAATCGGCTTTTCGCGCGCGTCAAACCCAACTTTTGCTTTTGCCCCGCAAGCCATCCGAAGAAAGTCCGAATTTGCATCACCGGTGCGCCTTCGCCGAACAATTGTTTTTAATCGAACCATTTCGTAACGTCCGCACGAAAACAAAATTATAGAAAGTTTTCGGATGTCAAGCAACAAGCTCTTTATTTCGATGCACAAACATTTCGCTCAACATTTTTATTTCGCTTCGATAAATTCTGTACACGAACAACAATTACTTTATCGCTCAATCCTTTTGATATTCCAAGAGAAATATAATATCATTGTACAAGTTCGAAATTAATGTTTGTGACTGGAATGATTAATTATTTATTATGAGAAAAAAGAGTTGTTTGAAAGCAGACTGTTATTTGAATTTTGTCATGCAGAATCGTAATGATGATCGAAATGTGTCATCGACATTTAAGAAATGTATCCATCGAATGGAACAATGGCAGTTTTCGAAACGCAACAATGGGCCCTGCTCCCACACCGGCGGCCGTTCCTCTTTGCGAATTGCGTCTGTTTGTGTCTAGTTGTTAAGTTATAATAAAAGTTATAATTTATTTTGCAGCATGCAAACAACGTACGAAAAGCTGCGGCGGATTACGTGGCACGTCGTCAGGCCCGGATGATGAGCCGGTCGATAACTTCATCGCTGGCGTTGCCGATGAGCAAGCTCAGCGACGTGGCATACCGAGCCGCAGCGAAGCCCGGAACCTTCTTCGCGCGGGATAACGTGTCCAACTTCATCAGCTGGTGTCGCAACAGCCTCGGCATCATAGACTGCCTGCTTTTCGAGACGGACGATCTGATCTTGCGCAAGAACGAGCGCAACGTAATTCTGTGTCTGCTTGAAGTCGCCCGACGAGGGGCCAAGTTCGGCATGCTCATGCCCATGCTTGTGCAGATGGAACGACAGATCGACCGCGAGATCGCCGCTGAAAACAAGGCCGTCAACGGCGCGACCAACGAGGACACCGACGATGACTGCGACGATGAGCCCTGTCTTATATATGGACCACAACCACAAATCGTCACCAACGACCTCAAGAGCCTCGACGAAATGGTCAGTATGATATACACAATTTGTTCCATACATATATTTATAGATGGATGAATATAGCGTTGATTAGGAGTGGATTATACAAGCCCGTTATGTGTACGCAGGCATGTCCGAAGCCAGGCGCGTGCAACTCGATAATAATTTATCAATTCGATATATTAATCGCGCCGACAAATTGTCCGAATCCTGTTCAGTCTATTGGTCGCGACCAGAACAAACTCTCTCGCGTAGAGCGAGCGCTGTGTTTTATCAGTCGTGTTTTATTAGCGGCGCGACCAAATTCTTCGTCGGATAACGCGACAGAGTTGATTTTCAATAAATTTCGCCTCGACCGATTGTAAGCCAATTATCGCGATTTTTGTCGTGTTTTGAATTGCACATTTGAGTAAGAGTATGACCAAATATGAACGTGCGCCGATTAAAATGATATACGCCCCTCGGCAATACCGATAAGACTTATCAACGCTCTCGTTTATTTCAATTAGATCGCATCTTGCTGCTCGAAGAAAAATCGATAGCCAGATAATTGTTGAACAGTTAAAATTACCGTAATTATCCAGCATCCGTCTCGTTAAAGCAACGCTTTTTATTTCGCTTTCAAACTAATCAGTTTCTTATGAGATGAGATTGAAAAAAGTCATCAACGACAGGCAATGACAGATTTTGGTCGTTTCGGACACGCGATCTGTCACGTGATTCGATAGTTTAACATCTCGTGCTAGTTGCGCTTATTACATGCCAAATAAATAACTTACAACGGCCTTTCACCGTGAACTTGGCGTGCAAAAAATGGTCCTCGCTTGTTACTATCAAAATAACAATTAGCGATATTGATAAATTGAACGTAATTAACGAATTAACATCTGAGAAGAAGTTGGAGAAGAAAAAAACACAAGATGATACAAAAGTTTGGACGTGAGAGAATATTATTTTTGCGCTGTGTATAATTACGTCTCGATTCGCTCGGTTGTCACGGACGCACGACTCTCAATGCACCGATTAATCACGCTGTTTGGTCTACAATCTGTCTTTGCTATCTTTGATACTATTATTTTCAGCATGAAGAAAATGAATAAAAGGAGCGCGATAACTGTGTTGAGAAACTTGGGATCGGTTTGACGTGTGCATGTAAGCCGAACGCGATTATTGATGATGAAGAAATTGTTTTATCATTTCTTTCCGCGCCTCTTGCATCTCGTGCTCCAAACCATCTCAGACCGATCAAAGACTGCCTGCTGATTCTATTAGCCTTGTTGTCTCATCATGCTCATTCAACATACTAAATTTGACGTTCCAAATTATCACTCATAAATAAATATTATAAATCTAAGATGATTATAAATAAATAGATTATAGATAAGCGACTTTGACGTTATTGATTGAACTGGAAATAAATTCATTCGCTACAAAAAGCAGCTCTGACGGACAATGAAAATTACTTTGAGTCATTTGAAACAAAAGTCTTTATTTGCTCAAATAAGATCTATTGTATGGAAGTTTAAAAACTATGTTCACTTAGGATACAATAAAAAAGACTGACACGACATTTTTTTCATTTAATAACAAAAAATCAAACATAAATGGTAAAAGATAGATCTCTGAGATATCTTTGTTCAATATAAAGTCAAATTTAGAACCGACTGACCTGTTATCGAACAATTGTAAAGGGTTCCAAAACTTGTTCGACAAAGTTTTCAGTTGTCAAGGAAAAAAATCAACTCAATTTCTCACACAGTTCAAAGTGGAAACTTTTTCATTTGAGTTGTTCAGTTATTTTCTTATTTTATGTACCCCTTGAAAACAATTGGCTAGACATTTTGCCGAAAATAAAAATCACAAACTATAAACCTCAACGAATGTAAATGTGCATCACCGCAGTAAAAGAAATCGCGTTGACCGTAAATATACCTCTGCGTCAAACACGAATTTCAAGTCAACTTTTGCGCAAGTACAAAAATGGTCGCGACCATTTTGCAAACTGATACTCAACTTTTTTTTCAATCTTTCTCGCAAACATTTTCGTAGTGATGACATGTCTAATTTTAGCTTCTCGAGAAACAAAACATTTTTATAAATATCAAAGTTTGGTCATTGCAGGTCGCGGACGATTTTTGTCATGAAGCATCAATCGGTTGGAGAGGTTGATTAAATTAGCATGCAAACTGAGCCAGAGTTTATACAATGTCAACATAATTTGTAACTGGAAACAAAATCTGTGGTCCCGTCATTAATCAGTCAGTCACGTCATGCGATGTTTGCACGCTAAGTGAAATCAATTTGCACCTCCCGACAGCAATTACGGGCTCGATTCAGCGTGACGATTTTTTTACAGTCACAAAACACTTGTTCCCGATTCTCGACAGCAGGCAAAGCATGAGCTTGTGTATATAAACACGTATCGTTATATCTTGAAGCTGCGCAGGCTTTTCACACCGCGTCTAATATCGGCCACCAGAATCAGCAGCTCTATTGCTTGCGTCAATTAATCAATTATTTATTAGATCGAGCTCGTTAGCCGAGGTGCTTGTTCGAAATCACAAAACTAATCTGCTGAAAGCTCAGCTCAGCTAATGATATCAAAGGCAATTTTGTTTTGTTCGCTAATTGAGATCCGGACGAAATTGTTATTGTGTGTGCGTTCGGTTGCAGAGTGCGAAAACGCGTGACAATAATTATCATAAACATGATATGAAAGTTTTTAGCTGATAAAGTGGGTGATTAATCGGGGATCTTGTCTAATACTGCGCAGCAGCACGCCTACGCGAGACCTGCTATGAAGTAACAGTGACAAATTATTTATTCTTAAAACAACGTACGCGAACTAGTCTCACGCGTTATTAGTTTTGTACACTGTATATCATTTCAGCGAGCGCATTAAGCTCTCACCTCGCGTCTTAGATCGTGTTTCTGCTCTGACCACACCTTCACCATATCATCTTCCTCTTTCCCGCGATTCACATTTTCATCGCTATATCAATATCTTTTATTTCCATTCCATTTTTTGCATTCTAATTGATTTATATCTCATTTTTATATTATTATAATTATCAATATTAATATTAATCATTGTTTAGCTTCCACATTTGTTTTCGTTTTATTGATTTTCCTCTTCTTCGTTTCTTCTTTTCATCTTCTGTCTACTCTATTGGCGTTCTCCACAAGGTCATTTCTCATTTTACGATTTAATTAACCAAAAGTCAATTTACATCTCACGTCCCAGTATTACATATACCCGTCGCGTTTCAAACGCTTCAAAAACCTTTTTTCAATAAATTTTGCGTGTCATTTTTTTAATTTTACATCGACTAACAATTGACAAAGAGGAAATGGCTTAATTTGATAATGAAGGATAGGAAAAAGAAGCGTTACGAAACGGCAATTAATTGTCATACACTTAATTCATACGCAGTGGGATATTTGTAAGAGACTTAAAAAATGTTCTTTTAATTATATGAATGTGACGGCAAATTATTACTTTGACGTATATCCTGGTTCAAACATAAATTTTTATTTTATTTGAAGAATGAAAATAGTTTGCAAATTGTTTGTTTGCGTGATTTTGTGTTGCAGATTGAATTGAATTTTGTAAAGTTGACATTTGAGTGCAAGATTGTAGTGTCAAGTGACGAAATTCGGTAGATCGTAAAGAGAGTTTTTATGATCGGTTCGTGGGCCGCGCTGTGTGTGGATATACGTACTGCGATCAACACACATACAAGGTGTTACTAAACAATCGACTTGTTTGAGCAACAATTAGCCATTCGTTTTTAAAAGAGGCATCAATTAGGCGCGGATAAAAATGCTCCTGACAAAAGTGCAGTCTCTGATGAGGTGCGTGTGGGTGCGCTCACAAAATTACATCAAAATTACCAACCATAAGTTTTCGATTAAGTAATACGTAACTGCGAGAAAAATTATTATCAATTCAATTTTCAACCAGTGAAACGAATCAGAAATCTAACTTCTTTTTCAAGCTTTCTTTTTCATTTTGAATACACTCATAATTAATTATGTAAATTATAACACTTTAAGCACGCTAATTAACTCTTTTAGTATAATTTATAAATCTATCTTATTCTAAATTGGGTCATAAATATACGCGAATGGGAATATTAAATGATTTAGAAATCATTGAGTTTCGCAATTAGGCTAAAAAGTGCTGCGGGGCACAATTTGATCAATTTTCATCAACGGCGCCTCAAATAAATTGTTTGAACAACTTTGTTTCTGTTTTATGATGTGAATTGTAAAGTTGCTAATCGCAAAAAGTTGGCAGCTCAATTTTTGTTTGTTTCAAGATTGAACTGGATTAATGCAAGTCACATGTAGGTGATTAAAGTTATCCCGGTGCGAACAATAATCTTATTTCAAAAATAAAGCGAATTCGTGAAGCCGACAAAGTGTCGGGCGATTCGATGCTCTCGGTCGATTAATCAGTAATCAATTTGGCAGCGAAAAATCGACATCAAAATATTTACCGCAACGTGTATATCCACTCAGGTCGAATAAATATTTATTGATTCCCATTCGATGCAAATAATCGGGAGCATTTTTTAGCTCGCAACTGGATCGGCGGGATAAATTATTTATCGAGCTGGATAAATTATCGACTTATGATCCAGGCTCTTGTCAGCTTCGCGAGCTGTCAAATTATTCGATAAATCATTTAATCTGCGCTCTCAAATATAAATATCAGCCGAGCTTACAAAATAAGTATCAATCAGTCGCGTGGTGTGACTTAAAAATTGTCATGGAATTTAGAAAGTTTTTCGACAAAACGTGAGCTGACGTCAGACCAACGACATAGTGCACCCTGAATGTGATACATATTATACAAGCTAATCAATTTCGATGTCTGTCGAATTTCGCGCACTAGTTGACAGATGACGTCTCAACTCCACATCATACATCTTACACAACTTATACCAGATTTAATAATCCAACAAATATCATATGTCCCCATAGAAAGCCTCTTTTCGAGCGTCTTTTATTATTTCGCAGAAACCAACTAGCGGATCGCGAAATAATTGAACGCGGTACTTTCTCCTTTAATGATTGCCTAGTGAAAATAATGTCATCTCAAACAGGAAACCGGCGGATTGCAACTTTTTATGAACAATTTCAAAGACTCGCTATGTATGATTGGCGACATTTTCTGCCAAGACTCTAAAAATTCTTAGCAGCAAAATTTCAACAAAACATTTAGTCGGCATCAATTTGTACAAGTAATTGCAATACAAAAAATTGGTCACAAGTTACGTCGAAATTGGCCAGGAAATCATTTTCATCCTCTGAAAAAGAAAAGAAAACAAGTTTTAACTTATCTGGCCATAATATTCAAACAAATGGCAAGTTGTACACACACGTCTGAACAGTACAAATATGTTAATCTATGATGTACTGTGTGGAAAAATAGAGTTTTTAATAGTTCGGGTGTTTAATCACACGTTGCGCGAAAAGTTTATCAAAGAGATTATGACGGATAAAAAGTGTTGGTTGGCCAAGTCTGTCTAAACAGATAGTGGCGTAGAAACTTGAGGCAGAGCAGCTGCGGATAATATAGCAAAAGTCGGCTCATAAAAGTGTTAGTTAATTATGTCGTCTGAAATTACTATGTAAATTTGTAGACGTTATTTATGTGCCGCTAGAAATCGGCAAGAAACGCGACCATGTAATGGCGCAAATGAACTTTTATAGTTTGTCCAATCTGTCGAGAGGAATGTAATGCCGCGAACGTGATGAGAAACCGCAATGAAATTATATTCGGAGAGATTCGCCATGTTTGTTTGTCATCAACTCTGATTATCATTTTTTCTACTAGAGAATTTAGGTGGAATAAATTATGCGCGCTAATTTACGGTTCAATTTTATGACTCGGCGAATAAATGAAGTGATCAAATCTGAGAGATTTGTTTTTTTTTTTTATTTAACAAAATTGAACGATCAAAGAAATGACTTGTGATGGTTGTAACTGAAGCGAAAACAGAACCGTAAGTTATAAGAAGTTGGCCCACGCCAATTGCAGATCCGGACGTTTTGTTGGGCGCGCAGTGTAGTAAATCCAATTTCGCCGGGCCAAGCTTATACGCCTCCCGAACTCTCATTTATGGTATCTTGTTTCATCTACGTGTCACGATACCTCTCAACAGTTCAGACAACCGACCAAGACACAAAAACAAACAAGTTTTTTTTTATTTCTGCTTCTGTGATCGAAATAACAACCCAGAATCATATTCCAACCAAGCAGAAAAGTTAATCCAAAATTAATCGTCCAAATAAAATTGTACTTAACAGTCGATACGTATAATCATCATCAAACCGGTGCGTTTTAACAAGAAGTCTGTACAAAAAATTTTGATCGAACGTTCATGAAATCGCAATTTTAGCATTTATGCTCTGGTCCTGATGGAAATAACATTTCATTCCAGCGAACTCTTATTAAGACTGAAAAAACATGTTTACGTGAAATGAACGCTTGCTCTTACATTTGATATAATTTGGTTTGAGCGCGAGTTTATGAGAGTGCACAATCAATTCGTCTAGACGAAACTGTTTTGTTCGCGTGTCTCTATGGAAATAGTGCAGCAGATAAGGTGCGAATTTTGATGGGACGAGGTAGGAGCCATGGCCGCTGCGCCCAAGCTCCGACTCGCAAGCGCCGAAAGCGCCCGTATTGATCGGCCATTTCGTGTCAAGTTCAAGCGCAAAGTCCGCGGAGCTTGCTTCAAGATGTTGCCGACAAAAGAAACCCCGATGCTATTTCGCGACAAAAGTTTTGTTCTTTCTTTCGAACGGTTTATTGGATTCGTGAGTGTGGGCCGAGCCAAGCCAAATTCCCGAAATCTCACTTTATCCTTTCAACGTCGACAAGATTCAATTGGGATGAAATAGCATCCACAAAAAGAGGTCCAATTGACGAAATTGTTCTCTAAATCGAGTCGAGTGCTTTTTTCGCTCAGTCACGTGGGCGTGGCTGTTACACTTTTTTCGTGTTACTGGGAATGATTGTTTCGCGTTTGCGTGCAAACGACCTGGCTCATCTAACGCAAATTATTGTGGCGAGAACAGCGATCGTGCAACTGATCTTTATCTGTGGCGCTTTTGTGCTTGTGCGTAACGATGCCTCGTTGCATTAACAAGACGTGTCCCTGTTACTGTCAACTTGCACGCTCAGATCATCCCGGAGATCCCACCTTATTGACTTTTAACATCTGCGCGTCAGATTTCCGACATTTGTTTATGGAACTGCGTTTTCACATAGAAACGTACGTAAGAGGTCGCTGACGCATTCAGCCTTGATAAATGACGCGGATGAACTCGCGAGATGAACTTGGCGTGGCGCGGCCTATTGCGCGAACTGTCTTGTATGCAACCTGTGCGAGCCAATTTCGCGCCGTCCTTGAACTTAATAATTACAAAGTGATGTCTTTACACTTATGATCTCAAAGGCATCATCGTTGCACAATAATTGACTAGAGCGCATTGACAGCCAGACGCATCGCACTAAATCGTGCTAAACGGATATCAGTTAATTGTTATTAACAATTAGGTAGGATTGTTGATGCAACATTCGCAGAGGTAATGGATGCTGTTGCAACGCTTAAAGATCGGGACGGTTTATTAAGCGATAAAATAGCAATTTTATACGCGACGTGATGAATCACGGGAGATCGGTTAAATGCGAGTGAGTGTGTATGGCTGCACGAATGCGAACGCGTTTTCGAGATCTTCTCACCTGGGAGAACCGCTATTTATAGAGCGACAGTTATTTCGGTGCAATAGTTGTTATCGCGGAAAGGCCTTGTAAGGAAATGACCCGATCGATTGTTATTATAGGAGCTCGGCTGTTTCGCGCGGATCGCAGATTATTAAATTAAGTCTATAAATATTATCGCGGATCAGATCTCGACTTGTGAGTTGCAGAATCGCCAACTAATTGTCCGGCTAGATGAGAGCGAGACTGGTTCAAAATGCAAAGCGCTGAAATATGAGAGGTAATAAGTTGTGCGCGCGCGACAATCTCAGAGATGCCACTTGGAGTGCTTCGAAAAGAACGTGCATAGGTGTGCCAAGCCGATTGGACGTCGGTGCCAATTTGCGGGCCGGCAAAAATGTTCACATAAATTATGCCGGCGACAAGCGCGAGATATAAAAAGCCGACACCCGCGATGGTTCTATTCAAATCTGTCAACCGCCATCGTGTCTCGATAGTCGTGCGCGATACACACTCCGACGTACACATCGTCCGCGACACATCCGGTCGCTTTTTTCAACCGTCCTCCACTAACCGGATTAACCTATCCACTTCTTCGCATCAAAATCAAACAACCTATCAATTCCTTTTAGCATAATCATTGTTCCAAATCATTTTTCAATAATTTAATTCAAATTCAAAATGCAAAGTTATTTTGAAATAAAAATCGATTTGACGAAAACAACTGATGTGAATGAGTCGGCAAGATTGTTTTGGACAAATGATCGCAGTCGGTCACGGTCCTGAATTTTTGTGCCGAGTTGTTTGACATTCCGGTGGCGAACAATACGTGAATGAAAGACAAACGAACAGCTGAGCCTCAAGCTGGAGATGTTGCCGGGGTATTGATTGCTGAGACGCCGGCGCCGCGCAATGCGCCGCTCTCTAGCTGCGCTCGGATGTTTGCCAGGAACTGTTCCTAGACTCAATTTTGGGTCATTCAACTTGGTGGCCGCGTTATGCCAAACCAATTGGCTCGTACACTTTAATGCGACAACTCAATTTCGCCTGCAATTTGGCCAGACTATCGAAATTTCAGCTTCTTATACACACTTTGCTCGCCTTCTTTTTATAACGCTACATCATCCAGCTATATATATTTCAATTTAAGTGCAGCGCCATCTTGTAAAATGCATTGTTGATAAAAAGGTCGAGTGGGCGAGCCGCGCCTCCGCGTGCGAACCAATTTTCAGAATCGAACCGATTGATCGGCCGATTTGTAATTAAAACACATTGCTCTGTTTATTCTGAAGCTATACCGTTTGAATTGTAAGCATCAGAGCAGTTTGCTGAGTGATGTTGGCGCATTGCGACGACGACAGTATCAGCCAAAATGTACTTTTTGTCTTGTAATTGAAATATTCTGCAAACTGGCTTGAAGCAACAGCAAGAGATTACGCGTCTATTTGGTCGAGGATGAAAAATAAAACGGTCAACGGCAGACTTGCGTTACAATGGCAGGCGCGCGTGTTGGTGTTGCATCCGGTTCAATAGCATAAAACACTGCAAGTATCACGCGCGGTTTACTACCAACGTATGTCCGATACGCGAGACTTTTGCTGTTACACATTTCAGCGCGACATAATGTCTCCTTTGTATTAAATTAGAGGCGCAAATTGAGCGTTTTATAGGTAACGAGTCAATTCACATTTTTGATTCGACCGGGCAAGATTCGATTGGAGATGTAAAAAAAAGAAAGGAGGCAAAAAAGCGACAGAATCGAAACGTGACGTAAACGCAAGTTGAGTGAAACACCTGCGGCGAGCGGTGTTTGAACATTTTTGCATCGCCGGAACAAAGAGCTTTTTTTTGTATCGGATATTACTGCGATGTGACCTCGCGGTCTAAGTAGCAGATAAAACAAAGAGATAAGATTTATCTGGCCGGCTCATCCCACGGCTTCGATTTTTCGTTAGCTCGCGAGACCAATTAGGAACTAAACTTCCGCTCGGAGGTCACGCTTTATCATATTTCAGGCGGCGCAAGAGCACGCGCTCATCTCATTCATTAATTCAACTCTCTGTCACCCCTCAACTTACTACTCGCCATTTCATAGTGCTCTTTTTTGTCGCCATCATCTCGTCTCCTTGCTTTGACAATTAACCTGCACGCCCAATAGCGCAAAAATTGATCCTAAGTAGGCTACAGTTTTTAGTCGCCGCTTGTGTCTCTTTCACTTTGTTAACAATGTTGACATTCCTGCTCTTACCTCCGGCGGAGAGACGACATTTCAGTCCGAGTAGTCGCGACACGACTGTCTCTGTTAAACTTTGAGGAAAAAAATGCTATCTGCGGCCGGGTTTCTTGCACGAAAAATGCCAAATGAAAGTGAGATAACATTTCTTTCTCTTTTTTTTCTTGTCTCAATTGTTCGCAAAAATGAGAAGCTAGAAATTTTGCAGAAAATAGGTGAGACCAAAAGTTGACTTGGATTTGGGCGATGCAGTTCAAGTTGAACGAATAAATCGAGTATTGCACTTGATATATCTCTTGATCTTTTCTCCTTGGCTTTACCGGAAAGCATCATCTCGATCGATTATCTTCCAGTCGACCACATACTCGGCAAACATCAATCAAACATTCGATTTTTTTCTTCGCCGGCGTTCGCAGTCAAATATTTTACATGCCGATAAATTTCGCAATATCTTTTTTATGATAAAAGTAATTGAAAAACTAATAAACTAGTACAATGGACATTTTTCTTGTTATTTTATGAGGAAGGAGTTTGTGATCAGGTGATATACGTTCGGAACGAAAAGAAAAGTTCGAGCCGGTCAAAAAGTCGTGTTACGTAAATTGCTTGTATTCGCGGTGGTGGGGCTGCAGAAAAAATGATAAACATTGGGACGCGCGACTATGATGGATGAACGTGACAGTGATTGTTTCGTAAGCTGTGCCATCTGACCCGTCGATTAGAATCAAATTCAGTGATTAGATAATCAGGCGTGATGATTGCGCTCGTGACTGTGACGGCCGGCGCGTCATAATTTCGCGAATAAGGGTATCAGATCGCTATTGATAGAGGGTATTATATGGCCGCGCTTGATTCCCACGAGAACCACCCCTGGCGCGATGCGCGGCCACGATACCACCGAGATAGCCATCAGGATCTCGTCGAGTTCCATCACTTTCTCTAGTCGTGCTACGCCAACGCCGACGCTATCGTCCACGAAACTTTTTCGCCCGACAAAAAATTGTCTCCCTGCACCCAATCAACACCATTCCTCTTTTTTCCCCTAACGAGCTCTTCTATACATGACTCGCCACCGCGACCATCCAACATTCAAACCTCAAAAATCATTTTGCAACGCTCCTCTACCTTACTCATACTTTCTTATTCCATTTTCCCACAATTTTTCATCTATCCTTGTGATAAAAATTAAATTAATATTCCTCGTTTTATCAATTGCAATCGCTCATTTTTACAATCACCCTTCAACATTCAATTTTTGAATGTTCAAAGCAGATAATCTTTATTATTATTATATCGACTCTTTACTCGACCCAGATGTTGCGTTATCCCGCGATCGTGACATTTATATAACATATAATAACCAACAAATTTAGTACTATCCATGTTGTGTGATCGGTAAGCGAAGAGCCGAGAGGCTGTTTTCGTTCGACAAAGATGAAGATAGAGTTTGATTTGAGAACGAACACGCCGATGACTCGGTACAGATAACGAAACTTTGTTTGACGCTGATAAGAAGGGCCGGAAGTCTTCATTGTGCGCTTCATTTGTCGAGCATCAAAAAGACGCTAATTACGAGCCAAATGATATCTTGCGAGTAAAAATGCGCTAACGAAAATGATATGCTTCCGGACAAAAAGAAAAAGTGAAAGATGAAAGTGCAATGGTTGTTTGTGCAAGAGGTCATCTAGGATGGGAAAAAGATCGTGAGGATTCGAGTCGCAAAAGTTGGCAAAGATGAGAGGATAAAAGGGCAGATAAGAGGCCGGAAGATCGGTCGCATCTAAACGAGTGTTTGAAAATGCACTAGTATAGCAAAAGTTAATTGTCGAAGAAAGAAAAGAAAAAAAGAAATGTTTTGAAATAATAAAATAAAAGTGAGGCAGGTGATGCAATACGAGGATGATAGTATCAGTAAGATGACGGAGGTTGGAGCGATCAACATCAGGATAGTTGAATTAAACACAATCTGTTGCACAGAAGAAAAACAATCGACGGGCTAATTAAAGCAGTGCTCGTGTGGACAGGCCGATTTTTTGCTGCACTTTCTCCGCTTCCCGAAATTCACTTTCTTGCGCTTGCTAATTCGAATGCAGCGGTAATGAAGATAGAAGCGCAACGGTGAAGGGTATAAAGCCCAATTTTTCGTCTCTCTGCACATTTAACTTTCTTTCATCGCACTTTGATATTGAAACACCTTTCATTATCGATTTCCATTTAACCACAATGCTCAGAACAGGCCCATACGTTTTTCGCAAGCGTGTTTCGACAATATGCGCATTACACATTTCAAATCAAAACAAACAAATGTAACTTTTTTGGTCTCGAATATGGGTTGGATAATTTGTTGTTCATATATAACCGGATTCCAGATGGGAAATCTGAGTGGAATCTCGTGACGAGATTCAGGTTAAGAGTTAGTTATTTTTAGCAATATATCCATGGTGAGAAAATTAGCTGAATGACTGAAATAGCACATGCGACTATAAAACTGTTGTCAGGTATCAAATTTAGTGCACAAGTTGAATTTCACACCTATTTTACATAGTCGGACACCTGATGACTAATAAATTTAGCCAACAGTCTACAATTTTGCGATTCCGATTGTTGTCAAGTTCCAACAAGTATTTATAGTGGTTTACTTATCAAAACAATAAATAGTGAAATTTAAATTTGTGACAAAAAGGAAGAAAATGTGATCACAGAATACAGGATCGCGCGATAAGCCGGTCGCTACAAGAGCCTATTTGCTTTTTGTTCGGCGGTTTTTCAGGCGTCGACGCTTTTAATAACTTGATCGTGCCGTAGCGGCAGATGCGCCTAGCAAAAGTCCAGGCGTTAAAGAAAGCGGTAGTGGACAATCTTACACTTTTGGTAGGTCTACTAATTGACTCGTTGGAACGAAAAATGTTACGATCAGTTTTAGGAAAAAGTACGGGAATACCGAGCGAAAGTGAAACCAAGCCATAAAGACAACGGTTACGTCTCAAGACCAGGACATTGTACTGATTCTTTATCTGTAATTTGTTCCAATTATCGTGATACCAATTGGACTCGAGCTTTCGAATGCGAAAACAATTTTTGACCCGATGAGAAAATTTCAATGAGATTCTATCCGCTAATTAATAACTGAGCTATCATGTTAAGATAGATAATAATTACACCATAATCGATGTTACAGAGTCGTAAACGCGATGTTTAGCAGAAATGATTTATTGGGGGATTAGAAAAAAGTCTTTCAATTAGATCCGACAAAAAATGTACAATAAAAGTGTGCTCAATTACATGCTTATAATATTACAAAGGTGACCTGTTGGTGTTTAGTTTTTTTGATTATACAAAAACTAAAATAACTTGTTGTTGTGAAAAAAGTGACAGCGGCGGGGTTATTTATAGACTAATCAAACTGCTGTTAAGAAATGCGAACGAGTTCAAAACTCAGGACCCTTTACGATCCATCAAAAATGAGTGACTAAAATCACGGCGGGTAATTGAAAGCCTAGCAAAAGCCAATTGGTAGCGGACAAAAGCGGAGAAGCAGGCCTTGTTGCATTGGACAAACGCAGTTGACAGTTATATTCATAATTTATAGCTCCCTGGGCGCAGTTACACGGCCCCGTGTAAACCATAGGCCTGCTATTTTCGTGCGCAAACGACAAGTCGCGAGACGCACTAATAGTCGCGATAACAACCGCTATCAGCCTCATAATAATCACACAAGCAATAGTAACGCGATATTATATATTATATATATTCTTTGCCATTTCAGCCAACAAATTTTCAACATTCAAAACTTTTCAAATAAGATAAATGAACTACCTACTTTGAAGTTGTTACTTTTCATGAGGATGAGAATTGAAAGAAATTTCGAGTTAGTTATAAGTAAGCATGCAAGATATTGCAAGATAAAAAGAGTTAAGGTATAAGCATAACGTGTTAATGTAAGTAAAATATCCTGTAAGTCCTAGTCAGGGTCACACGGACCTAATTGAAGTCCATAAAGCACACTTAACATCTCGCAGTCGTGTTTGTATTTCGCATTAACATTACTCATTAGTTAACTAAACATGAGTAATCTCACGCTCCAAGCAGCCATCGATTGCGATCGCGAGGCACACTTCTTGACCTCTCATTTGTTCTCTCTTCAACACAGCCACGCTCAATCAAATCTATATCAATTCCGCCCAATCAGTTTATAGAAAACAACATGTATCAACCGTTTGATCTGTCAACTCTAAATCACACCCTCGTTCAAATTGTATTTCTTATTCAAATGACAAAATCAGCTTTAAAATTATTTATACTTTGCAAATGAACATTCGAGTTTTTAAGACGTTATTTAGAAGAATGTTTCACATCTGTTTTAAACATTCGTAAATCAGTTGTTATTGTGTAATATTACAGTGTAATATTTATTGTTCATGTGATTAGCACTAGAAGGCTGGAGTAAACAAATCTGTCCCCGTACCTTTCTTTTTAATCAACGTACGACTCATTATTTCTGTCTTCGTCCTAGTTCCACGCCGTCCTTCTAGTGTTAACTAGAAAAAAGAAATTTCTATAAGCAGTATATCAAACCGAGATTAAATGTATCGAGTGTTGCATGCATGAAAACAAATTAAAAAGACAAAAATTTGAAAGTTGCAAAAACAATACGAGACGACCTTCGATTAAGTTATACTTTCGATGGGTGAAAAAAAAAACGGAAATTACAATTCAGATGGAAAAAAGTGTTGAAATAAATAATGCTCGTTCGTATGTTATAAACGTCTCATTACAATTGGCCGGGTGCAAAAATCGCTCAAGACTTTCCTTTTTGCGAACGAAAGCGTATGATTTGCGCCCGTGGCGCAGAGTGTGAAAATGAACAAGTCAAATCGTGCAATAATTGTTACAGAATTTATCAAGTTGTTTTTTTGGGCTCCTGGTGCTCTTGTAAGATAAATTTTGAGTTATCGCGATCGAATAATTATAAAAGGGATGTCTCTTTTGCATTGTTGCACTTTGTTTCTTCCAAGGAAACACGCGTCTGAATATTTTTTTATCATGATTTATGCTTGCGCCAATTGAGTTGTATATTCATCGCGATCGTATATCACCCAGCCTTATTATTATTATTTGTACACTTATATCTCCCGACACTTTGGCATAGACTTTTACGGTTATCGTAATTATGGGTATCTTTTACTTCTCTCAAACTTTTTTAACCTTCATCCACATTTTTTCATTCATAAAACAAAATATCAGAAGAATTCTAAAGTAACAAAAAATGTCCTTGAACGTTGCTCTATGAAACGTATGAAAGTTTTTTTATTTTTATTATTATCTATGTTTGAGTTATAAAATTGTTCAAGTCAAAAAAGATAGATATTTTTATAGTTTTTGTTCTGCTGCTGTAAACTTGAGAGTTAAAGGTTGGATGAAAAAAATGTTTTATTGGGATGAAAAAAGGCAATGGCAAAGATACGGGATTTGTTTTAATAACTGATGAGCGTAAACAAGGTGCACCGAAATGCGTCGATAAACCCTCGGAAGCACGTCGCATCGCGCATAACAGCAAATCGTTGGTCGTAAAGTCGAAATCGTTCTGGTTTAAAGAGCGCCGCCAATCGTATTCTTGATTTTTTCCAGCCGATTATTTACAAGCGCCAGTCCGTGTGTCCTTGATAAATGTGCATCATGCATACCGATGTTAGCAATATCATTTCAATGAATGCCATTAGTGGTCGAACTTAAAAGCCCTTTGAAAATCAGAGATTTATCGCTTTGACAAAAAATAACAAGTCGTCGAGCAAATTTTGCGCGAAATTTTTTTACAATTATGCAAATAATTGAAAGACAACATTCTTTCATTACGAAGACCGACGGAAATTAAAAATGTACTAGCTTTCTTTTATGATTTTTTTGTATAAAGATCAAAAGTCAGGGGATGAGATATGAAATTGTACAAAACGTCGGGTGGAAAGAAATGCGGCTTTAAAAAGCGTGAAATAAGGGTCAGGCCTTTGGTAAAGGAAAACAAAGCGAATGAAAAGGCCATAACCACTCGAGATCTTGAGCCTCTATGCGTTTATTCAAATCAAGCGCAAACTCTCAACAACCTGATCTATTTTATTCCAACAAGTTGTATAATTAATTATTGTTAGATGACTGTTATGAAAAGTATAGCTTAATTTAACACGTGTTTGAATTGTTTGATGTTTCAGGTTCGTGAGTTGGTTGAAAGGTGTACCTGTCCGACACAATACCCGATGATTCGCGTGTCCGAGGGAAAATACAGAATCGGCGATACAAAGGTTCTTATTTTTGTTCGAATTTTGAGGAGTCACGTGATGGTTCGAGTTGGGGGTGGTTGGGATACGCTCAGTCATTACCTCGACAAACATGATCCTTGCCGATGCCGTACTTGTAAGTATCAAGTTTTTTATATCAAAAATGTGAAAGATAAAATAGTATAATAAATGTTTGAATGGAAATGATAAATGTTTGAGCTTGTAAAATTAATTTAGCATTGAAATAAAGTAGAAAAACAAAGCACAGCAATTAAGATGCAAATGTCTGTTTTTCGATTAGTCGAAAGTGCAGGACAATTCCAAATGGGACTTAATAGTCAGTTAATATTAATGCCCATAGGAGTTGCGATCAATTAATCAACTAAATGACAAAACTTGCTACCATTTATCTGGTGAGCGCAAGAAGTTGTCACTTTTTTGATGGACCAGTTTAACAGGTTTCTGAAGTGAGAAACCGTCGACGTACAACTGTTATTTGCCCAAATAATAAAAAACCTCATGGCTTTATCAGCTCAAATGATTTTGTGATATGAAATTTTGTAGCAGATAAAAAAATTGTTTGCAAATGAATATTAATGTATTTATAATCCGTTTAGTTGATCTATCGATAGATTAAAATCGATTGATTGCTTTTGTGAGAAACATTTGAATATAATGAAGTGGAGATCCGGCAAATTTGTTTGAGATTGGATGTGCGGAAGTGCGTGTTCGTTTGTCTTGCGCATAATGTCCATTGAAACATAAATCTTGATTTTAGTTGAATAATCTTTCTCACTGCGTGTTGCAGCTCATCGTTCAATGATCTCGGCGAAGTTGATTCAAAAGGCTGGCGGCTCTTTCGATCTTGGAACTGCGCAGGTGCATTACGAGAGGTCAGTTGCACCGACATTTTTTTCATCAATCAAGTACACTTTGCAAGTAGCTACTAAGTAAACACAACGCACTCGCATGATTAAAGACACTAGCAGAAAAAGTCCCATTTCCACTCGTCCACCTCACTTTCTTGCCAATCGCTTCACAGACCATCAAGTCCCTCTTGTTTCGTACAAACACGTTCCTTCGCTTAATATCATTTGTTAGAGAACATTTTCATTTTAACATTTATGTACAGATTTTGCGTCCTAAGCCCACAAATTATAATTTATTACAGTTTCATTGAAAATTTTATCTTTCCTTTGTAATAAGTATTGTATCAAACTTGAATCTAGTAGGAGTGATCTGCATGGTATTTCGGAGTAGCTATTGATTTAGAAAGTAGATTTGGGTAACAAATAGAGACAATTGAAAAATTAAATTGTATAAATGGATAATGCAGATCACCTCCAAGGACCCGGCGCGGTTCAGCCTCGAATGGAGGTTGCTGCCAAGCGACGCAAAATCAGAAAACAGTCTCACGTTCGCCCACACCATCTTGTCCAAACAGTCCTAAACACAATGAGCTCAAGAAAAATGAAAATCGTTCTAGGAGTCCCACCCCACAGAGAAAACAGAGCCCAATGCACCAGCCTGGAGAGTCTGTAACCAAACTAAGGTCCAGATCACCCACACCCAAAACCACTTGCCGACCCTGGAGCCCAACGTCGAAAATTGATGGTCCTAAACAGAGCATAAATAAAACACACGATGCGCCTGTCAGAAGAGTACACGATGATCAATTTACCAAAAAGGCCCAGGAAGAAAACAGAAATGTGTGCTCAAGAAACCATGACATTCATGTAAGCATATAATTTCATTTTTGATTTCATCAAGTTTAAAAGAAATGGTATTGTATTATTGTTGGGATGAATCGTTGAAATTTGTAGGACCTAAAGAAGGAGAGTCATCAGGAAGTTAAAACGAAGGAGCCGTTTTCTGAAGAGTTTACAAAGCGTTTTACAGTGGAAGGTGGAGTGGCGCGACGCATCGCCGATGACACTCCGAAATACGAACCGACGATTTACAACTACAAATGCACAGACGAGTCGAACAGTAACAGTCCATCGCCGAGTCCACCGGCCATAAAGGAAGAGCCATCGCCAGAGCAGTGCACTCAGTTCAGAAAGTCGCCGCAACCGGGTGACGGCGAGCACTCAGACAATGGCAGCGAGGTCTCCGACGAAGGTTACAGGAGTTTGGGCGCGGTGCAACCGCCCCCAGCCGCAGGGTTTCAAACTACCCAGACGGTTGTTGACGCTCAGAGTAAGTATTACAAATATTTTTTCTCATTCCTCCGCACTATTTTTAGTCTCTTATAAACAGGACCCTTTTTATCATTCCTCGACATTTTTTCGTTCGCTAAAGAAACGAGATTAAAGTCATTAGTCAGATCGTATGAGAAATAAATCGAGATGGTCTTGTGATAAGGGTTGCAAATCCGAATTGTCAGTTTAAGTCGCATGTACGACTTAAATTTAATCGCTCAATGACGCAGTTATAAATGCTTAAGGTTCGACGGGGATTTTCATTTTTTATTCGATCGTCCAAAAATGACGCGACATTTCAATTTTTGTCTGCTTACTGGCTTGTTTTTTTCAACCATCGTGTAACTTGTGATCTACATTTGAGAATGTCACAAGTTGACTTCTAAAATTCATGCTTGCGCGAATTTTTAATAGTTCTATTTTTCGTCTATCATCTAGAATGTCTGCATTGTTGCAAACTGTTCTGGCAAGGTCGCGGAATACAAATCTATACTTTTGTGAATCTTGCGGCGTAGATTCGACCACCCTGTAGAAACCATTAATATTCAAAGTACACGAGAGGCACGTATAAAATCGCAAAGAGGCTGGTCTGACATTTAGTCGAGTGCAGCGAGCAGAAAAGATCGCCCTACGTGGGTGAAACAACAACCTGTCTTTGGAACAATCGCCGATACCCGATGCCCGGGTTTCTCGCGCTACCACTCAATGTACTAATCTTTCATCGCGCATCAAAAATGTAACAACCCCAAATTACTTGAGCACAGTTTCTTCTAACTATTTTTTTCTTCGTTTTATTGTCCGCTATCCCTGCGGCTCAAACTTGTATCCACATTGCGACAGTTAATTTATATGTCCTCCTCACTGGACGATACATTTAGCTATTACATAAATTCACATCACAGTTCGCAACTTGATATCGCCCATTTAAAAGTTTTCATATACTTACATAATAGTTTAATTACAAACCCCATTACACAGCTTTTTATATCTCATTTTTGTTTATTTCTCAGACAATGAGATTTTCAGCACGCTCTAAATCGGTCAGGATGTTGTCACGCCGGTCAATTTTCAACGCACTGCATGAGGCACATAGCACGAGCACAAAAATTTCCGACTTGAGATGTTAATTTTTTGCTTTTTTTGTTGATACGAGATGATCACGATGAAGTGAGGAAGATAAGATCAGCAGAGTTCGATGTCCGATTATCCTTGGCCCACGCATAAATTTGTACAAATTTGGCAGCAGTGATCGGTCAAGTGGCACGTGGGAGGTGGCAAATATTGAATCTTTGTGATTTTGTTGTTCTGAATCTGAACAATCTCGTACAATTCCATGCTAACTGTTGCGCCAACAGTTTTTTATCTTCCTCTTTATCCAACGCCTGCGGTGACCTGCGCTCCACTTTATATTCGCGATCGAAAATTTTATTGTGACAACAAATCGTATTGCGCAAAGTCACTCGGAAATTCAAGCTCGATATTGTTGATCTATTCGTTATATTTAGTGTCGCTCTAGGGACAAGACATTCCAAAGATTACAACAGGATTAGGTGATCAAGTCTAATCGATGGTTCGGCTATGACACAAACGCCCTTTTGATACATAAATAATAATCATTCTGGATTCGAAAATGCTGCTGTAATTCCTGGTTCCGGTTTGATGAAAGAGCGTTTTGTTTTGTTTGCAGAACAACAACCTGCGAAAGTTGATGCCGAGCGGTCGTGTGTGGAGACAGACAGCATTGAGACCGGACTACGCAAGACTGGTTCACCACTACGAGGATCGCCAAGTCGAAGTTCCGGAGACCGTACACCAAGGGCAAATTCAATCGTTCGCGAGGGCAGCAACGTTTCCCGAGCCTCGAACAGCAGCAGAGGCAACGCCGAGGTGCTCTCCAGTCCGGAGGCGAGTCCGTTGAAAATGGCTGGTGCGGCCAGAAGCAGCATTCGGAAAGTCCCGGCCAATAGCAGCTGCGGGGCCAACCGCACCACGTGCGTTAAAAACACCAGCAACAGCAACACGTGGAACGGTCGACAGACCAAACAACGCTCGTCCATCAAGCTCGACACATTCTCCACCCCTTCGACCAGTTTCTCAAGAAAGAACAGCGCTAGGATGAGCCTACCGCGGTACAGCACCGGACCGCAATACGATAGAAACGGAAGGAGGATTAGACCAGCCACTTCTTCGCTGCAGTCCTCTCCGACGAAAACAGCGAACCCTCTGTTGGAGCAGATCATGAACAAGGTAGGTCATCTTCAGGATGACAAAGAGATCGTACAGAAGCTGCAGGATCTGCTGAAGGATTACAAAGGTAAGGACTCGGAGGAGGACTCGACCATGGAATTCACTAGAGCGTGGATCGATGGCAACGGAACGGTCGCACTGCCTTCGGAGACCCAAGTTGTGGCCAGTCCCAGAAAAGACCCCAAGCCGGACCCCAAGTCTGGCTTCTCGCGGATACCTGCTCCAGTTTATAAGCGATCCATGTCAATCGCATCGAATAAGGTCTGATCGCGAGCAGACTAAATTCACATTGTACAGTGCGAGATATTTTTCACAAGACTGGTGCTATACCGGGCCGTCGGCCCGGCTTGTCTTGTCCAGCCGGCATTATGTATAGTCACTTTCCGAGCGTTACGGTGCCGGATCCAAATTTGTCGCTATAACTTTGTTCTTGTTTAAATTCATTTGTTGTTTTCTTTCTTTTTTGAGTTTGTTTTGATTACATTGCATATCCTAACATTGTGCTAAACTGAACTAAAGGTACTGTTATTTTATTTAGATTTTCTAAATTTGTTAAAAATTGTGGAGAAGTGATAAATGTTTTGTTTTCTCGCGTTTGTTTAATAATACAAAATAAAACTGCTTGACTTTCTTTTGATTCATTTTGATCATGCATTCATCTTTATTTATTATCCACAAAGTAATACGGAACGCAGTATAGCTTCAACTTTACAAATTATGAGACTGTAGCTAACACATATCTTCGCTATACTTATCAAATCATATTTGATTAATTTTATGTTATTTTGGAAAATCTTAAGCGACGAATTCGGATTGAACGCGATTTATTTACTGTCTTCCTTTGTAAGTTTAACAATAACAACATTGTAAGCGCGCTATTGTTATTAAAGCGCGCTCAGTCTTATTAAAACTCTGAAATAGTAGTTTGAAACAAAAATAAATTTGTTCGATGAGCAATAAAGTAAATTTCGTAAATGTCGGCACGACGAATTTGCGATACATACGTTTTGGTGCTGTGAATACATTCACTTGTTGAACAATTCGGGAATCATTATTTTTTTGACATTTCACAAAACGCACTTGTTATAATTGTCCACGTAATTTGTTTCCTATCATTTCAGTCGTGCCCCCATTCAAAATAAAAAGCACGTGTATTGTTATTGCCGATTATTTATTTATATAGTCTATTGGTTGTATATTTATTGAAAGCGATTTATTTGTACGTTGTAGTAGCGTGTGAGTGCACATCAAGCAGGAAAATTCACTCAACACTAAGATGCATTATAACACTCTAATAGATGCAGTCTGTTACAAATTTTCAATAACGTTCATCAACATAAGCTTTATTTTTATATCACGAATTTGTCAACTTTAAATTAGACACAACTGATCCTGTCAAAAGTTGAACTTCTTTCCACCAATGTATTGTATCTAAGATGATTATAGTTGAAGTTTAAACGTTCAATAATCGAGCTTTTACTTCTGATATTTAACAATGACTGAAAGGACTTATAAATAACTTTATTGACTGAACGAACACGACGAGGCAGAAAGTAGGCATTTTGTCAAAGCATTTCTTTGAGATGAGAAATATCAGTGAACATCAGAAAGTTTGATCTTTTGTTGTCAGAATAGGTAACAAAATTGTATTGATTTATTGGTACGTCGATGAAAAGCACCATTCCAGGGTTTTAGGTGTCTTTTATACCAAAAGCGATTTATAGTTAATTTTTTGTACTAAGTGTCTTAATCGCGGAGCGAAGTGAGACCGCTTCCTCCGACTAGATAGATGATTGTAGTAGAAATTCAAAGTGAGCTGCAATACAAGACAAGATGATAAGTCGATGCATAAAAAATCAAAAAAAAAGGATAAAATAAACAAATAATATTATTAAAAATCAGGCCGAAGAAGCGTACAAGGCCTAGAGTATTTTTAGTACGTTCATAGGACAATCGACGATTATAGTTTTGTAGTGTAAGAAAGTGGCAAGTGACTTGCGATACCGCTCCTGTTACAAAAAACACGCGATATATAAGAATCATCAAATTTGTAGAAAAACAATGATATTTGTCTGTTTTTTCGGCAAAAAAAAGTATGATTTCATAAGAAAGATAACATATTGTATACGATTTTTGCATTGAGCAAAATTAAATTTCGATCTCAAAAATTGTGTATTTCAACGATTGACCGTCCAGTTGAAATGTTGATTACGGGGAGCGGTCAAAGTTTGGCGCACGGACAGACATAGGTATGTCCTGCAACATATTAATCAGCCCCCATAATATTGCTTTTGTCTTTATCATTACGTTCTATTATTATAAATATCATAATGTCATAGCGCATTTAGCGCCAGCGTGATGATAATTTGTAAGAATTAACATTATTTTTAATCTATCGACGACGTCGCTTATGTTATGTTAGGATTTGATTTACAAGTTATCAGTTGAAAGAAATACACGAAAAAAATCATTAACTGAAGTGTTTGTTCTGTGACCCCTTTTCCTTAACCCGTTGAGAGTTGGTTTTGCAGGTGACTTATCGCGCGAATGCTAATGGCACTCGAGGCAAATGGTTTTATTGACAAATTAAAGGTACGTGCTTTGTTTTGAGAATCGAGTGGTTCAAAAAGTGGTTTTTCATATAGTTTGGAGGTAGATCAAAGAGTCTGACGCAGCGGTCCGAATCTAGCACGAGAAACCGACCTTGCTGAATATGGCGATACGACTCTCTTCAGGATCACAACAGATCATTACGACAAGCCTCGGAAGAGAGGCCATTTTTAGCTCACCTCATGGCAATCATTCGCACTGGCTTA
This sequence comes from Telenomus remus, assembly GCA_020615435.1. Classification (NCBI taxonomy): domain Eukaryota; kingdom Metazoa; phylum Arthropoda; class Insecta; order Hymenoptera; family Scelionidae; genus Telenomus; species Telenomus remus. The sequence goes on along the minus strand of CM036345.1, from coordinate 8,000,637 downwards.
AAACTGACGTAACTTTGTTGATTCTCGTCAAGTACAGACCCATCGCGTCATTTCGACATTATCATCATCTCGATTCAAAATCATTTGTTCGACTTGTATCATGCTCCTCAAGATCACAACCTTTATTTCTCCTCGTTAGATTTCATGATAATGAGCCATCATCTATGCGGAACTTCAAATCACCACTCCAACTTTAATCGCATCAACAACGTCGTCTCGTTTAACTTTTTTTAACAAGCCTATTCCCTTATTGGTATTAACACACACAGATAAAATCTTACGCTCAAAATTCATCGACGATATATTTACTCAGAAGCAATAGTAGCTTTATGTAAATGATTCTTGAAAATTCTATTGTCAGATACAACATATTTTCTAATATAAATAAAGTTGCTAAACAAACACGTGAAAAAACGTGATCTAAGTTTTTATGATTATTAGCATAAGAAGTCGTAATGAATTTTAATTAATTTTCCCACTTTGAGATTTGCTAACAAAAAAAGTGGTTCAAATCAGAGGTATGCTCTCTCATTTTGTAGGCGGCAGGCAGGTGCCTCTGGGCGCTCGTCTCAAGTGCATTTAGCTTATACATATATACGCATTCGACCCACGCTTGTGTAATGCCAGCTAAATATCACTACGAAGGGTTCCGAGTGCCTTCGAGATACTCATACCTGCAGTGTTTTAAAATATGGTAACTCATCATGAAGCGAGGGTGCAAATGAAATTTCCCTCTATTGAAATGCACGCATTGATCAAGTGCATGCTATTCCACCAGCTTTTTGCCTCCGCTCTTTTGTCATTTTTTACTCAGCATGTCATATAGCGTTAAGCAAATTTTTTTATTTCACTTTTCAAAATATCATTGTTTCAGTTTTAAATCCACAAATAATATTATGGTTTGTTTAATTTGGAAATTTGTTAAACAGCAACGTCGATTTGGTTGTCAGACAAGAAAGCCTTTCAGAAATACTTGAGACCTTATGAATCACGTTGTGCTATTTTTGCATGTGACTTTCTGTCACGAAGCATTTTCGTTAAAATTGCAGTGTACGTTCTCATATCAAGTTATTGTTGTTTTATACGGGAAATGAAATTCTTTTTTGCAATATAAGAATATATGAGATGTCTGGGACAGTATTGGCAAAACATGAAATTTAACAAGAAAAACCTATTTTTGTCCTTTTCTGTAAAATGGGAATATTGATTTGCTGATTGCGTGCGCGTTCCTGTCTAATTTTGTTAACAGAAATTGGTAGTTTGCGATGTAAATTAGTTAACACAATAAAATATTGATTGACCCGCAATTGACATCCTTTGTTGGTTCACGGCACAACTTTATCATCATTTTTTAACAGGCTTCATCATTTGTTCAATATATTTATTTTCAGTGCAATTACATTTTCAAGTTATTTGTCATGAATAATGTCTAATCAAGTTTGTATTGTTGATAAGTTAGTATTAGTTGATTAGAAAGGGACTGGGTGCAAAACGTACACTGGTTGATTTAGGTCAGAATGAGGCATAGTTTGGAGATCATAAATTACAGGCACGATGACATATATCCGGTAAAATGTATACGCCGTTTATATAATTGTAAGACCCGACGGAATGCATATGACCAGAATTTGCTCATGACGAGTTCGCTGTACGCTTTGCGCCGAAGGATGAATTCGCGAGGGTACCAGCAGTCAAGCTAGTCCTTGTCCACAAGGTTGGCCTAACTATATATAGAGTTGTGGCGCTCGCACGAATTTATATGTGTTCCACACCGTACATCTAAATAAACTCTTAAAAAATGACCCCTGAGCGAAACGTTTGTCCCAATCCACCATTCCTTTTTAATGTTTTAAACAGCGTTGTAATGTGTGGATAAATTGAAATCATTTATTGACGTAATATATTCATAGCGTTGCATGCGCATGTTACATAGAACATCCCACGCAGCCAGTAGCGACTGGTCAACTCTCTTACTAGACATCCAGACACGCAATTACTACTCGAATTCTTACAGATCATTCAAACCAGTGATTTTTGCAATTTTAAAACTTGTAAACTCCTTAAATCTATATTAACCCTCAAAATACCTTTGTTTTGAAGTGTGAAAAAGATTGAAAGTTGGACAAATTGATAAGAAATAGAGTACGGAGTTTGAGTATGGTTTTTTCAAAATCTGATTGAATTGCGAATTTGGGCTGGCAAAGTGAAATGAAGTGGTATTGTATGATCCAAGACAGGCGTGATCACGAAAGCGACCTTTCCGTTCGTGTGACTTGTCTAAGTTCCCATTGGACTCGTGCGCCACTTCTCGATCGGCATAACTCCCTCATTAGCGCCGTTCAACTTTCTTCACTTACGCCAAATGCGTCGTTGCTTTTTTCTCTTTCAATCTAATAATACAAACACGAGTCGTCTAAATTTGTCGCGCTGCAAGATTCCTTCCAGATCTTGTCGCTCTTATTGTTCCGCTATAATGATAATTGCAACAAAAATGAGCGATTCCTGTTTGCTACTTAGATAGCCCATTTTAGAATCAAGTATACCCTGAAAAAGATTGTTATATAGCGACTTCAGATTTATTTTCTATAACAACATCCTTGTAATTAAAGTTTTGACTCGGAAATGAGTGTATCAATTTGTTCATTTCTCGCGACCTTTTATTTCAAATGTCATACCAAGTGCAACCTCGATCAAAAAGAAATTCAGAGATCAGAATGAAAAGTGGACAAAAAGAACGCTTTCAATAACAAACGTACAACTCGAAACTAAAAATAATTACTCTGAGAAGATAATCTTTATGATGTTAATATCATATTCAAATATGGTAGTTGAGGGACACACTAAGTATAATGCATTAGTGTGCTCCAAAGAAGCCTCTGATAATCGCACGAGGAATCAGGTTACTCTCTTAACTTCAATGTTGCTTAGAACTTGTTTTTCATTTTCAAACTTGCCTCCAATTAATTAAATTCAAAGTTCAAACTTTTGCGTCCAATAAAGTAATATTGAAAATTTAAATTAAATAAATTTGAATCTGCGAGTAGATGTTTGAATGAAAAAAGCGCTTTTTATACGATCAGGATTGAGGGGTATGAAACGAGACACTTTTTTCGCGCAATGCATCATTGATCTGCAAAGAGCAATGCCAGAATGGCGCGTTTTTTGTTTAAGTTTGCTTTCGTAAAGTTCTCACCGTCAGTGTGGATATAAGTCGACGTTTATAATGATGTCGGTTGGAAATAATAAGCGAGAATACGAAAAGTGACGCGGAAGTGTGAGGCCTTGTACTGCCATTTTGGGTGGAGTCCCTCAGCTCGCCGTATAAAGCGTGCGATCCTCGTATATATATCATCCATGCTTTAAAATTGAAATTATACGCAATTTGCCAAGGTACGCCATGGGTCCACGCAGTGTCAGTCTAAAAATGCACAAAACGACGTTTCTTTCCATTTCAAATAACTCCACAAGTATATTTGATCGGACAATACTCTTTCAAGATAAAATTTTTATCACGAAAAGATGATTCAACTAATTTTGTTTGTTCCTTTTTGAAAAATAAGATGATTCCAAGATGATTCGCCTTAATCGACTTGGACCGGATTGAGAATCGCAATTTAGAAAATTACATTTCTAATGACAAAACGAAAATAAACTAGAAGGAAGAAAAAAATGTGGGGTGAAGAAAAAATGGAAAAAAGAGCACAAAAGGGCTCGGGAAGAAACACCTTGGGTGCTTGCCTTTTGCTCTCATCGCATTCGCCGCAGGTCGAAAGTTCGTGCGACCGTCGCTGATTATTTTCAGCCCGGAACCACGTCCTCGGGATTCCACGCCGGCTCGAACTTGCCTCGAACATACCCTTTGTAGTAGCAGCAAAACTGGTGCACGTTTCGCTATCAAAAATTTGCACTTTTAATTGACTTATTCGCAACGTCAAGCGTCGCGATTAATTAACTCTGACTAACACTGCCCTATTCGCCCAACTTAATTCATTCGATTCGTGATGAATAAGTTGCCATCGCTGACTACAAAATATCTACAATTGAAATTCAAAACATTTCGTCATTTCAAAATATTTCACAATCTAGACTTTTTTAATTTTGCTACAAAGTTTTAAAAAAACATCGGAACAAGTAAAAACACATGATTGCTAGCAAACTGAGAGAAGATAAGAGTTGTCAACTGTTTGATTGTTTCAATCGTGTTCGAAATAGTTATCCGAGCAATTCAGTTTTTAACGACAATCGGGCAAATTGCACGCGTGTTTTCTTACTGCTCGCATCGCATCACGAAACGTCCCGCGCAATCATTTCCAGTTACTTAGACCACACAACTCAAACACTCGAGATACTCCAAGGCAAAACATTCATTATTAAATCTGACTGATGAGTATAAAAAATTGTCCTCTTCAATTGATGTCGGGCTGTGATAAAAAAGTTGACCGATGAAAAAGTACAATTTTGAGTTGTTTCGTTTCGTAATAACTGAGAGCAGAAAAAGCGATGGCTCGTAACTGCACGTGCACATTTCACCCACAAGAGGAACGCGATGTATGCCTTCGACGAATCGTCAAACGCCATCTGCTAATGAACCACAGATCAACCGTAAAATCTCCACTTATCTCATATCCCATATATATTCAAACAATCAATCTTTTTAAGGTAAACATTTTTCAAAATTGTTTAAACAAAATTGTTAAAAAACAGATTAATGATCTGAATTACAAGTTTGATTAAATTTATGGCCTCTGTAGAAAATTGCAAAAGTTTCTACCCGACACTGGAACCTGTCAGTCATCGAGGTATGATCTGAACAAGTGCAGTTGAGATATACTATTTATACTATACACAATGAATAAACGCATGCAATCTAAGTCATTATTAATACGCATTAATGACAATACTTGCAAAGTTCAAATTCCCGTCAATTAAATTTATTGCAAAAGATCAACTCAATCGAACCTCTTTTGTGTAACATTCATACTATGCTAATTTATTCAACATCGATACGACATGTTCTCAAGCGTTCAAAGTCCCCTACAATGATAATCAATTCCATAATATATTTATATGAAAAAAATGTGTCTTATTTTCAACTCAATCTGTGAGTTCATTTTCAAATATACAAACTCCAGAAGTGTCGGATTATAAATATTAAGAAGGAAACATTGACATACGAGTTGGTCCCTGAATATGACCATCGTGGTGCCAAAAAAGGTACCAAAATGGTTTGCACTTGCAGACTCATAATTGCCATCTTTTTTTATTCCATTGCGTTCAATCAGAAGAGTTTGACAAATGCATTAATCAAGGCCTGGATTTCGAAATGATCAAATATTAACTGCAAAACGAAATAAACGGCGCGCACAAGTGTTTTGAATGATTTGAAGGGATTGTTGAGTAAGTGGCGATCTCAGTTTGTTTGAGAGATTGTTCGAGGTGGAAAAAAAGTACTGAATAAGGTGAGGTGTAAGGGTTGAAGGATGAACCCGGGTTGAAGAGGGTCCTTAGCAGTGCCGTAGAAGGCGATAACTTTTTGCCCACGAGGACGCCCTTCCAGAATACTACTTCCTATTAGCGTGTACTGCCGTATATGGCCGCGGGTCAACCGGCCGTAAATAAGCCGCTGCGTGGCCAAGGCCGTTTCCTAAATATCCAAGAACGCTGAACTTGAGCGAAAGCAATGGCATCTCGACGAGGGTGAGACCTTGTCGAGTCCTCCAGAATGCCCCACTTCTGGCCCTGCCAATTAGAATACACTCTTCACACCACTTCCAAATTGTTTCCTTGATGACTCACAAAAAAGCTCGTTACACATAACTTTTGCTCTTCTCAGGTATACAACTACACAATTAACTCGCAATCACTATTTCTTCTAATGCTGTTTTCGAACGGTAAATGGTGAGATTCATTTTAAAGTTGGATTCGTGTAAGAAAGAAATTGAAAAGCTAGTAGGAAAAGCTGCAGACGTGAGTCATCGCACGCGACAAGATCTGCCGCGGCCTTGATCAGGCGGCGCAAAACTATTGCATATCGTTGTCGCGCGATCGTATTATTCACAGGAAGTCGGATCCTCCGCAGTCGTGTCCTTCATCAACTCGCAAATTTTCAACACGAACTTATTTAGACTTTCTAATAACGAAGCGAAAATCGCGCATATACATCCTCGCATTTCATTCATATTCCACGCGTAACATCCAAACATCTCCAACTATTCAAAGCCGCGATTTCATCACCTGGATGCTCACATTTTTTCAACATTTTTTACATTTCGCTACACAATATCGCGCTCGACAATCAGCTCAACTCCCATTTTTTAGACTTTGATGCAAACATAAATTACGTTGAAATTTGGTATTAATCAACATAGAATTCTAAATACTGTATGATTGATTGGATAAGGACGCAATAAATAATGGATGCAACTGGTTTGCAGCCAAAATACCGTCGCGCAAGCGGCCAACGAACTCGGCCATACTTCTCCGAATCTTGAAATGACTAAATCACGAATGTGACATTTGTCTGACAAATATCTTATGTAACGGTTTACCAACGGCTATTTCCGTGTTTAACTTTACTACTTGAACAATTTAACAAATAAATGACTAATCATATTTTATGATGTTCGGATGATACTTCATAGTCCGTTACAAATACATTTTCACTCCTCCTAATATCTGATCTGAGTTGCAAGTGAGTAATTTGCCAGCGATCTGACTCATGCATTAAATCCCCGATTACATATTTGTATAAACATTTTAACGACAATTATAACACAATCGCGCGCGATTGCAATTTCGCAAAAAGGAAAGTTTTCGTAGGCGTGCTGTGACAATCATTTGCACCCGTCACGAAATGATATTTTATAGAGCATCGTTAAAGTTTGCGGAGTTGTGAAACCCGGCCGGTTAGTCATCCCTCTCCGTGACACATCCAAAATACAACACTTTTCAGTCTGATCGTGTGCAGCGATTGATAAGTTCAATTAATGTGCAGCGCTGCGGTTTCAGCCTTCGATGAATCCCAACTTGGGCAGCAGCAAAATAAATTTGCTCGCGACCTTCCCGCGCGTAGTGGCGAACAATTTACCTTTCCTCAAAGCAGCATTTAATCAATTTAAACTAATTGAATTAAATTCAGCTCAGAGGATAATAAAAGTTTCATGGCAGTCTTTTCTTCAGCGGGTTCTAAAATGTACAATTTTTGTGATATCAAGTTGCGGGAAACTTTCAAGTCATAAAGATAGTACTGAGAGTAAGCAACTAAAGCTTCGGTTTTATTACCTAATAGCCAGGGAAGATGAGTTCCGGTTTTGGACACTAGTGTGGATAAATTAAAATGTTTGCGTGAAATTAATTAAATGTACCCGAGAAAACCGCACGTTACAGATATTTTCCACTTCTATCACGAACCAAGTAATATGAGTGTCTCAATCCGACTTGCGATTCATGCTTACTTTCTCGTCAACTTGTCGCCCACTCGGTTGCTCGATATTGCAAAAATCGTGCCTTAATTATTTGTTACTAACGATTAGCTAAACGGATTCCTTCCATTAATGTGTAAAAACTAAACTTTAGAGTCACCACTAACGTCCAGAACGAATGAGATGGTTTAACATCACGTAGTTGAATGCACGATAAGGTCGTCTTCAAAGTACAAATTTAAATTGTATAAACAGTTTGTTTATTGATCCCAGGATCGTATAATTCAATCTGTTTGATTTTTTCAATATTGGCACTTCGGTTCATATTTTCATACATTTTTTACATTTTCTCGCTCCTACAAAATATGATTATTTGATTAATTACAACGTGGTTATAGTCTAGAGTTTGGTTTCGTTGTTTTTTATTATAAACTTCTTAAATAATGTAAATTATGATTATCTCTTATCATTAAAATCGCAATAATACTCTATCACAATCGTATACTCATTCAAATATTAACATTTAAATAGAATATCTCGTAAATACAACTGTGGAAAGGCAATACGGATGAAATATAAAATAATAGCAGAACACGTTTGTACACACAAATCTTGCAAAGTGTTTGTTATTCAGTAAAGTTGGATAGATTGTATGATTCATTGCTTCTATGATATGTAATTTAAGAATTAATTTGTTTAAGTTTTAAACAAATTATTTCACATCAATACTGAGTTTTAAAACCAGATGGATTGAACACAGCTACTTGAACAGCAATCCAGTTGCAAATAAATCTTGGTGGTGCGGGCACAGCCACGAATGTCAAGCGATCACCTTAAAAAAATAACAAATGCTACATTTATGTCAATGCAAATGATGAGTTGAAAGTTGTTGCAACAATAAAAAGGTTACCTTCAACAAATATATCAGAGAGTTTCAAATTAGACAAATTATTGTTAAAAGCAAATGCATGTTGTCTACTGAACAGAATGGTGTCAAATTTATTGTACTTGAAATTGCCTAAAATGACTCCCAAGTCGTCACTAATGTTTGTCATGTACGTTCCTTCTCCAAAAGTAAAAACCCATCGCGGTTCAAGTGTTGCCTAAAAAATGATCAGAATGATATTTTCTTCGCATATCGAATTGTGAAAAAAAGTAATGATTACAAGACATAAAATGCGTTAATTACCTGTTTAACTACTTCGCGAACATCAATATGAGCTTTTAGTGGTTTTAGAAGTTCATAATTTTTTTCTTCAGCTTCAGGTCGTTTGCCTTTGAAAACAATTGTGGCAAACCACTCGCACTGTTCTTCATTTTCGTTTTTGAAACAAGGGATAGCATCAAAAAAAATTGTATCATTAATGTTGAGTCCTGTTTTCAATGGCTTGGATGCTGGAAATCTTTTGCCAAAGTAGTAATATCGACTGGCAATAAAGTAAATCCGACGTTGGTCATTCGTCTCCAGGATTCCGTGTCTTTTTTTCAAGCTTACTACTGTTCCACAAGTACTCAAGATTCCTTGTTTGTATCTGACGATCGGACATGGTTCAATTTTCCAGCACGTTGTCACCATCCAATTTCTCACTCTATGATCTTCCCCATCCAACAAATTCGAATCCAACGCATGACATGAAAATTGTACCTGAAAATCATCAACATTCTTTTCATTACATTTCTTAACGTTTTTTAATAGTGCTTGTATAAATAACAATAACGAAACCTGTAAACATGAATCAGTAAATGAACGTTAAAACTAAATGAATAAAAATTCTTCTTACCGGCGTATTAACCTTGATATATTTATTCAAGTTGTCATCCTCTGAAATTTTCCTTCCATCGGCATAAAATCGAGAGAGTTTCAAATATGCACAATGAATTCCGTCGGTCAATTCAAAATTTATCTGTGCTTTAGTTCCGGAGGTATTTATGATGCTTACGATTCCTTCAATCTCGTAGAGATATTTTCCATGTGGCGCAAAATTGTTCATTGTCTTTTTTTCAGTCTTTGTCAAAGTGACACACTAATAAATTATAATGTCTGTTATCTATTTTTCTATGAAATTGTCTGATAAACTTAATCATATGTTGTTGTTGTTTTTCTTTCTGTTTTCACGTTTTCACTGTTGTCATTTAATTTTGCGTGATGGCGCTAGTAGTTATTTTGTGCTGCCCTCTACTACAAACTTGTCTATTTTTGAAAAAACCAAATCCTGTTAAATGTTTCGTTTTGTTTCTCATAAAATTAATATAAAAATAAAAATTATGAATCAACAAATTTGATTTACCTACTGTGGATAATAAATGTACCTACAAGAGATAACTTATCAATGTTTTATCAATTTGAATAAGAAGATAAATTCAAAAACTACTTTCTTATAGATTGTATTTATTTGAATTTTCACTATTCTCAAACATTTAGTTGAAAATTAAGCGCAAAATGTTATATTCTTTAGCTCGCACAATAATTCAATTCTTTACACAGTGGAATTAAACACTGTAATTGTAATTGCACAAGCTTTTATCATTGAAGAAAATTATAAACAATTTCGATTTAGAAAATATTCTTTATTTCCTTACAATCGGTAAAAGAGTCAAGATGTAAGATGTGTCCGATTTACAGTTGTTCATTCGCAAATAAATCAATAGGACATTAATTTAAATAACGAGCTGTGTGAACATAAAAATACGTGTATCATGATGAAATGGAACATTATTATTAAAAATGATACAACTGCCTTAATTACAGCACTTTTGCTAATATAATCTGTACAATATAAATTATAAATTATGTCACATTTGATTTCTTAATGTTTAAATGATAAATCAGTCTGGGAAGATTTTTGAGATCGGTACACGAGTGAAAATGTTTTCCGTAAGCTGCTTGAATACCAATCCAAAGCTTTCTTCATAAGGTCCTTGAAGTTCTTTGAACAGGAGGTCTGAGTTCTCATTAATGAACTGATTCATCTGCTCGCCTGCAATGCAAAATTTCTCATGAACAAATGTCACAGCTTTTCTGTTGTATACAATTTTCAATTGCCTTACCTAAAACTTTGTCTCCGTTGAACAAATTCTCAAATCTCATGATAACTTTCCGTGGGAAAAATTTGATCTCGTATTTGACAGGCTTCCAGTAAGTTTCATTGTCTTTCACTATTTTCTCACATATGATTCTGTTTGTCGTTTTCAAGTCAACTGAAAATATACGAATTATAAACTGTTAAAGTTTCAAAGGTAAGATAAAAAATATGACAAAGTATTTGTTTCAGTTACTCATGGTAATATTCGATTTGCCGGTTCCTGTTATTGGGAGGAGTAGAACTTTTCCATGGAGTTTGTAATTGGCCACAAAGTCGATTTGTGGATTGTGAGCCTCTGAGAATAATATTGCCTTATCCCAGTCAATCCTGTAAAGATTAAAATTGTCATGATATGCACAAGACAGTATTGCAAATCAACATTTCTCGTTCCAATAAAAATGCTCACTTATGGCTGATCACTTTTAATCCTTTTGTAAGTCCATAAAGTTTGATATTTTTAAAATCTTGTTTCAAGGTCACGGTTCCCTGTGATCCGCCGATTGAAATACTGTCCAACTGTAAAGGTTCTATGGGCACAACCTTCATGCTTCGAAGTCCTGTAACCATCATTTCTCTTTTCAATTACTTCACAATATTTTTATGAAATTATAAACAGACAAAGATATTTCTTTAGTTTGATGATCTTGAGTAGAATCGCATTTTTACCTGGTGCTAATTGGACGATTGCACTTTGAATCGCGCCGTTTATACATTGGCTGAATTGAGGATCTGATTTGTGGCAAGTTTTAAATGTTTTGGCTGGACAGAAAGTAAAAAATTTTATTGCTTGATTGTAATTTAATTAAATTATTAAGAAAATTATCAGAATCATTGAAATTAAAACAATTTTACATTTCTAAGTTAAGGATTTCGTTAGATATTCAGATAACTGAAAATTATTTGTCTTCCATGAGGAAAACAAAGTGATTGATGAAACTAGTGCCACTAATTTGTGATCAATGAATTCCATTTGAATTCACTAACAATAAAACAATTATTTCAATGACTCTTTTACTTTTATTTTTAGAAATCGCATATTTTTTGAGTACTTACGAACTTCTGCTGTTAGCACAAATGTAATAGAGACAATGAAAACTATGAATCCTATAAATGACTTCATGGTGAATGAAATAATGTTACAGCACTCACAAACAACTGTTCAACGTTGGCCAGTTGTGTTTTAGGGAAAGAAATTGTTAGTGTCTAAAGATGGCTGAAGGTGCACTGAACACACATGGTCAATCATCCACTCTTTATAAACGCACGTCCCCTCCCTCTATTAAAATTATTTATTCAAGTATAAAAACCTCATTGTTATATCAACAAATGATTTTTTGCAGATGCGTCGATGTACACATTAACAGTGCAATTAATTCGAACAGGAAAAATGCATTCTTCTTTTTATATACCTATTTTATCTCACAATAGAGTTCACGTTTTGAAAAACTTCCCTAAAATGTTGTTTCGAGAAAACATTAGATTTGTTCACCGTTTTTCTGTGAAAACCCGCGTATCAAATTACTTTATCAAAAACACTTAGACCACCTGTTACGGCAAAGTGCGAAAACTTATTAATGTCACCTTTTGCTGACATTTTTCGCAGTTTTTTAAGTCGAAATTAAGTAGCAGGATGATTCAACGAAAGCAAAAACGTCCGATCACAACCTTTTTTTCTTCATTATTTATTATTCAATTTAAATGAAATTTTTTGATTAACAACTTTGTATAATATGATTTTTTTTATTAATTATTTTTTTCCATTGAATTTAATCTTAATTTTGTAAAAGGATTGAAAGGCAGAATGATTTATTCTATAGTTTTATGATCATTTGTTTATTCAGATTCTTGTTGCATATTGCTATATTGCTTATATAGTTTCAATTGTCCATGGTTGTATAAACTATGAAAAAATTGGGAAATAAATCACTTCACAACGAGTAATAAAACGAATAGACGTAGTATAAAAGTAATTAACATACTTATATCCGGTTTAGAAATGTTAAACAAATACATAGTCAAAAAAACGGAATTTTATCCATCAGTCTAATAACACAACGTAAACGCTTTTTTGCAAACCTTTTTTTTGGCTGCAGCGTACTGAGACACTAAAATTTATTAATAACGAGGAGTCAGATAAAAAATATTTTCAAAAGTCAACGGTCAACGAAACAATCTTAACAAAACGATTCACAAGCATCATATAAATCTTTGTACTAACTTATTAATTGCAACTTGAATGCTCACAGAATCAAATTAACATGGACACATCTAAGTACACAATTTATACTTAATTATCAGACAATTTTCTTTCATCTTTTTGTCTTATACGTCAATAAATTTTATATAAAATAAAAACTTGATTTAATGTAACATGTAATCGTTGTAAAGTTGTGGTAATTACAAAAATCAACCGTTTAAAACAATTCGAACTGCCATCATTTGATACTATTCGCTAATAACAATAATAATTTATGAAACTTTCAAGGAAAAAATAACGAAACATTTGCAAGCTCAGATTTGTTAACAGAATCCATTTTCTATGAAGAAAAACTGAATCCTCAATGAGACTGAACAAAAAATCATTGTAACAATAAAATTACAATCACTTTATTGACTCGAATCATCTCGCAACAACCGGAAACTATAAAAGTCAGATCTAAAAATAAAAGAAAAAGAATCATGCTCGCGAGGACACTCTAATGGGTTTATGATTTGAACGGAGAAGATACTATAAGTCAAAAAGTTAATGGCAATTGGATCATCACCTTGCAAAAAGCGCGTGTTGAGAAAACACTGACATAAGGCACCGCGGCACAAAAAGTTTGGGAATCCTGTGGTCGCCGAAAGATGCAATAAAATGTGTGATTCAAAAGAATTGATAAATGTCCTAAGTTGGCTGTGTGACTTTGCTACTTGCAAAGTTGACATTGACTTTAGTGCGAGTTTTGTGCCATTGACCTACTTTAGGCATTGCATTATCGATGAAAAAAAGCAAAAAATCAAAACTACATAGATGCATTTCAAAAGTTGTAGTTGCATCACATTTAAAGTAAGCCAGACAAACAGGCGGATAAAAAGTTGGCGATTACATTAGCGAGCTTTTTTTTTGGTGAACATCATTGACATTAAATATCTTAATCAATTCAGGAGACAAGTTTTTGGTAACGAAGAGCCAGGCTGTTGGGCAAGTGAGTACGTTTAAGCAGTCCGATATCGATCGCGTGGCCGGTCAAGGGACACCGTTGGCCCCTGCATGGCCCGTTTTGTTCTACCAAATATCGAGGAAAGTAATGGATCCGCTTGTTCTGTTTTGTTAGACTTGCGGGCACGGTTAGCATGACGTCGCCCCTGTGTACTTTGGTTGCAGGTTGAGGAAAAAGTCTCTCGTTTAAGAGGTACTGCTCCAAGCTTCCTGAATTTGACGAATCTAACGAACTCCTAGACCCATGCGTTTCAGAGTAATTATCCTTTCGAAATCGGTACAACTCTTCTACGTCGTTCAGCCTAGGAGACAATGTAGTTTTCGATGCAGAACAACCAGGACAACTAAACTTTCTGCACAATCTGCACGCTGTGTTTGCTTTTTTCAATGGACTCTTCTTTGCAGAACCTTGAGAACCCTTGGAAGGACACCTCCTGGGAGAAGATATTGCGACACTTTTAGCGCAACTTGAAACCTGTTTTGCAATTTGATTTTTATTGCTTCTTGAAAGTTGTTTCTTAGGAGAAGATGCCATTGTACACCTGGTGCATTTAGGTTGAGGCATCTTTGGTTTTGTTGTACTTGACCTTAAATTTAACAAGGATGGATTTTCATTAGGGTCTACGTTACGGAAACGTTTGTTCCGAAGGAACTCGGATCTAGGGGAGTATGCGATATTCTGGACTTTGGACAGCGTCTCGCAGCTCAGTGGCGACCATGCGACGTCACTTGCAAGGTCATATTGAATTTTGCACTTGGGCTTCGTTTGAGTGTGCTTCGGTCTGCGTAATTGATTCGTAAACAATTCTGCATTACAGTAACACTCTTTGACAGGCCGTCGAATCACAACCGGCTCCATCTTCTTCGATGTTATCAACAACCTGCCATTCTTTAACTGGTTCGGAGCATTTGTACAGCTCAAACCGGTGACCAAACAGCCACCTCGCTTGGTCGACGAAAAATCGCGATTTTTCATATTGCACATCACCCTGAAAAAACATCCTTTTATGAATAATAAACGAATTAAATTTATATATTGTGTTTGCTAGCTTATTTTTAGAAGATAACGTAATGTGCATTCCGGATGATGAAAGTGAAAAAAAAGTTTCACGACTTCACTGATAAATTTGATTTCTCTGAAACAGGTTGCAGCGGAAATTTTGCTCCGCATTTTATAATTCAAAACTGTAGGTTACGAAATGGTTCTTCTTGTTTTCTTTTTTCTTAAAATTTTATAATGCGAGGAAACAAAAAGTCCGCTCTCTTCATCAGAGCAAAAAATATAACAATATATAATTAAATTTGACAGTGATAACCTTACTTTTTAAACTACGTCAAAAATTGTTTATTTAATTATGATCGGTTCGTGGCATTTACAATGATTGAATCACACAATAAATGACGATCAGGCGATTACAAAGTCAAGCTCATTTACGCTTGTTTATGATAGTACAAAGTTTTAATTCACCTTCTTAAACGAAATATTATCAAAAGTTACATCAAGCGACGTAAACAATTGTCTTTTGTTCTGTTGAAATCACACCTCTGTCTGAATCGAACCTTCAAGGTCACCGAGGGTGTCCTTTAATTGAACGCATCTTCTTTTGACAACCATTTCTTTGATTCGGACGCTTCAAAAAGTGCAAAATTATTGTCGGCAGTTGTTCTCTCTGTCCATCTTTATTTATGTTGTCGTCGCCATATTGGAACGACGCTGCTCTCTCTCGAGTGAACGCGCGGCGTTCGTTAGATTTCGCGAGAGCGAATAATCTAATTGAATTTGGCTTTTTGGTTTGTTCGCGGTTCGCATGGTAGATCGCTGTGTGATGAGTTACGAGTGCGTGAGAAAAACGAAGTGTGAAACGGTGATTGCAATTTGAATGATTTATTGTAAGTCGTCGTAGCGGCCAGTTCGTTTTGAGGTTAGGCTCGAATTGGCGTTACCGCGAAATCAACCGAGAAGATGAATTTCACGCAGGAAAACAACGTGCAGGTCTCGCTGCCGCAGTTTTCCGAGATAACGTCGCGGCCGAGCCAGATCTCGAATTTGCGATTCACTGCGAGTCAATCGCAGACCAATCAGAATGTTATTTACACTACTGCAACGGCATCCACTCAGACCAAGCAGTTATTAGTAAGTTTTGGCCCTGTTGTATACCTTCCTCAACTAAAGTTTCATCGTTAACAACGAGATAAAAATGTACATTCTTTTTCAGATAAATTCTCCGACAAAGTATCCTAGTACAATACTCACTTGGCCTGATGCAAATGCACTGATGCAACTGTGCGAAAAACAGGGCCTCCAGGCAATCAACATTCCGAATTATAACCAGAATAATACTGCCATTTTAAGTGTTCAACCGAACGCTCTGCCTGTTAGAATCATTCCAAATGTTGTTGTTCCGTCGCAAATTGATAGCAGCGCTGTTTTAAAGCAGGATCAAGATTCCAAGAGTCAGATTGAGGCGCCAACCAGTTCCATTACTCCCACCACGACGGTGAGTTTACATATACTCAGATCCAAATGAATTTGAAATGAATTGAATTTGAATTGTCTTTTGAATTGGCATACAATTTTATTTGGTATTTGCAGGTCGAGCCCCAACAAGTTCAGATGCAAAGTGCAGCGATGGCCGAGTATTTACAGAAATTGCAAGCTACAGCTTTGCCATTAACTTTGCAACAATTGATCAAGTTGCAGAGCGACCAAGTTAAAAAGGAAAAGGCAGAAGAAGAGACGAAAGTCGAACAGGTTCAAAATAATATTCTGAATATTCCTAGCGTGCCTGTATTCAGAAACGCGAATCTGCACAACGGCAATCATTTTATGAACGCCGAGCATATGATGCTGGCTATCAATCCGAGTGATTTGAATGTACATATGGAGCAACCCCCCGTCGAGGAAGAGAACCTTGCGATACAGACTGTGCCAAAAGTAGATCAGCAGCAGATTCAAACCGAGTCGCCAAAACCTGAGAAGAAAATGAAATTTCGAGCAAAAACCGGCGAGATTAAAATCACTCTGGCCTTTGATGGGTCCACACTTTATTGTTGTCCGGAGTGTAATCTTGCATTCACTGAGAAATCTGAGATTGAGCAACATATCCAAGGACATATTCAGGTAAATAAATATTCAATAAATAATCAAATAAAAGTATTACAAATAGGATAAACAAGTGAGAAAGTTTGTTGAATAAATGTTTTTTTTTTTCAGGAACGAAAATATCAGTGCAAGGAATGTGGAGCGATGCTGAAACGAAAGGAGCACCTAGATCAACACATGCGAGGTCATTCGGACGAGCGACCATTCAAGTGTCCTGTTTGTCAAAAGGCGTTTAAACGCAATGAACACTTGACCAGGCACTATGTCATTCATTCCGGCGACAAAAATTTTAGTTGCACTGTCTGTCAGAAAGCATTCTCGCGAAAAGATCATTTAAACAAGCACACTCAAACTCACTTGGGTATTAAGAGAAACAAGGGCAGAAAGGACATGATTCTAATCGATAACAAGGAGTCCTTGGACAAGATCACGGACAACTTGAGCATACCCAAACAAGATGTCAACCTAGTCTTGAAGGACGGCAATTTTATCAAGCAGGATTCTTCAATAATACAGCAACTGCACAACTGGCAAAAGGATAATTCCTTCGTACAAACGTTCTCTGCTTTCAAAGAACAGGCCATGAAAGATAGCTTGATGCTACAGCAGCAAGCTGTTAACATGAATGAAATTTTACCGCAGAACACAAGGTATCTGATGCCCTCATAGTTGTAAGGGCCTATCATAAAATGAGGTTTTTAACTTGGCATAATAATAATCAATTTGCGGACAACAATTTGATTTAGACTCTGAAAGAATGAAACAAGTTAATTTTTGTATCGAGTGATACAAATTAGATATGTCCTCTTTTAAACGACAGAATGTAAGTTGTGATACTCGTTGATGATTTTAAACGCATTCCTGTGATTAAAGGAAGAAATACTGATAAGAAAAAAACTAGTTAAAAAAGGAAGAAAAATACAGAATCAATAGCAATTATTGAACGTTAAAAGCAATTTTTTGCTGATGAATTTGACGTATTACATTGACGAAAATACTTTGTTCTGAGCTTTATAAGCATAGTTGTATAAGATTTTGAAAGATTGTCCAAAAGTTTGAAGCCTTTCCTATTAGATGGGTGTAATTTTATGTGATCTATTTTTTTGTCTCGAGGTGTCATCGTCTTATGTTTGTTTGTCATTGAGTTTTTTATATTTTTGTACTTTTTTATTAATTTAACAGTAAGCCTGCCGAGCAATTAGCCTAATTTCTAGACCTTAGGGGAAACATACAATTCAAACTTTGAAACATGACATGAGAATGAGAACTTGTACATTAAATATGACTAACGTAAGCAAATTGTATATCATCTAGGATTATTTGAAATGAGATGAAGTTAGGTAAATTTTGGATTAATTAATTACTTGATTAGTTTATACAGTAGCGTTTGATTACGCGTGAACCGATGAGTCTTGACAAATGAAACTATGGCATACAAGTGATGGTGCAGACGATGCAAAACTTAGCCATTGTTAATGATGAGTTTAACGTGAGAATAGCTTCTCCTTGTTCAAATAATCTAGTCGATTATTATAAGGGTGGCGTTACAAGTGCTGAGTATTCGTCCTTATATATTAGGGTTATACGAAAGATGCACATTCCTCGACTGTAATATTCCTTACATGCTCAAAGAAAGTAAATTTAGACAACTTTTGGAGACTTATTAATTAAGATCTCATAGCTATTGCTAGTTCATGTCAAATGTTCGACTGTGTTAGGTGTTCGATTTGACTGATGTAGAAACAAAAAAAGTAAAACAATTTCAGCTGCATTCAACTTTTGAAATGTTACAGAACTTTTAACAAACAAATTTTTGTTTTGTCAAATTATTTCCACTTTTACTCAAAAAATGATAAACAATCAAAAGAAAGTCGAAAGTTTGGTAACATTTTCAACTGTTTGCAATTCACTGATAAAGCAGAATTATAGCTTGTTAGGTAAAGCCTTAACAAATAGTTGGAGAACAATGTTTCGGGTGAACAAATCCTTTTATTGAAAGAATCAAATTGTAAATATAATCAAGAATCCGCAGAGTTCAATCTCTTAAATATCATGTGTGCGAGAAATATGATAGATGTATAATATTAATTAAGCAACAATGTGCTCGACTCGGGTTAAGACCGATTGTTTGGCCCAAGTTGATCGACTGGCGAAATTCCTTTAGATTTTGTAACGCCAAAACACAACCGCCTCAAATAATCGGCCAGTCGACTCGATAATCCAAAGATGTAAAGGCGACTGTTGCATTAGATACGCTGTGTTTCTGAAAACGTCCAAGCCCACCAAATTTGCAATGCGACTCCATAATCATTCTATGTCTGACGTCTACAATTAACATAAATCTAAGTGTGTAAAAAGAGTGTACAAAAACTGAATATTCTAGTTCCATATCATAAAATACGCTTGTTTTTTTTTTCAATCTGCCGTATTCTATGATTTATACATCTTATCGTTTATTCTGCCTTTTCAATAGTCTTATACCGAATGCTCAAAACGTAATTCTCTAGCCATTCGGATCAACCGTACGAATTATGAATTATAAACTATTCCGTTAGCTGGGAGCATAATAAGAAGTAATTTATTTTTCAGCTGCTTAACGCGTACTTTTTAACGCGCAAAAATTTTTTTCGCCAACGGCACTTTGTCCTCGCATAATCAACTAACATAATCATAGAACCAAAGATTTTTTACATGTAAACGCCAGTATTTTCAATATTATACTCTTCCTTGTGTTCACCTGACTCGTGAATCAGTTTATAAATAGCAGTTTTTAGTCATGTTATATTCTGTCGAATCAACTTTCCATACATCACTCTGCAGAATCTATCAAACAGTATTTTATTAATGAAACCTATACATAACAAAAATCGTCTGATATTTTTCTTGAAATAATATTTTCAAATTTAAAATGAAATCCTTGCAAAATCCAATGAGATCAGCATCACAATAAAAGAAAACTGCGCAGAATGCATTAGCTTAACGGCTCGTCGTTTCATGCACTGCTTTACATATTATGAATGGATTTTGTTAGTTCTGGTTTTGTTATTATCTGCGGAGTTTTGTAATTACATCAATGCATTCTATTCGTTTCGGTCAGATGCTACAGCCGTTTAATTGTACCCCGGATTTTGTAATTCGACAAGAAAGCACGGATCAGCATTTTGCAGATCAGCGGAATCGTTATGGTGTATGATATCTAATACCTATTGCCAAAAGATGACAAAAAAGTAATATGTATTTTTCAGACCGAAATATTTTTGAATAAAAATAAAGGCGTAGTGAAACATAAACGCGTCTGCATTTCTTTGGACTGGGTGTGAATGATTTGATGAAAAAATGAGTTGCATATTTCAAGTTGTACCTTGACCCATTATATGAAATAGAAGCTGCAATATTATTGCCAGCCTCGGTAATATACATTAGCCATTCAGCAGGTCAAAATACGTGACTCGAATTTAGAGGCGTTTTGCAATTCTGAGTCAATGATTTTGCCTGGCACGATGGTGGAGTGCTGCGGCATTACAATAAACTCAATAAAGGATCGAGTGTACTTGTTATTGGATTGTCATTATGTCGTTGCACCGCCGATCGATGTATTGATTTCTTTAAACTTGCATACCTCCCATAAAAAGTAGCCAGTCAAAATGTGCATCGCCAAGATCATCTTTATCTGCGTAAGCTTCATTCAATTACTATCCTCCTTTTAATCAAAATAATATTCTTGATAAATTAATGACTTTGTCTTTTCGACAGGTTCTTTTTGGAAATGTTTACAGTTGGGCACAGATCACAAAAGTTTTGCCGGTACAAGAGTCAGGCGAAGTGAAGCCGCTGGATAAGTTCCTGACCAAATTAAGAGTCAGCTATAATACAATTTTTCATCAACCTGGGGACAGTGCTGTGGAACGCATTTCTGCGCTGAAATTCAACGCCAAGGAAACAACTGCGAGCAGCACGACTGAGGATTGGTGGTCCGACGATTTTGACGACAAGCAAATCACATTCACACTCGAGCACACCACAGATCAAGTGGAACTACAGGACGAGTTTGAGACAAACACTCCGGAGGAACCGTTGGAATTTCATCAGCAGCTGGTCCGCTGGTTGGGATCTTTGATCGCACTTATTTACGCCACGTATGCTAGATTTTCAGCATACTTCTGCGGTTAAAACAATCTCGGAATTGTGCTTCTAGGTGAACTCCGGAGTTAGACGTGTCCGAGACTTTTTTATCAGTGTTGGAGATACTGTTGTGATTTTAAACGTCGCGATTGCTCGCTCTGTATTAATAAAAACAGAGACAGCTAATTGGAGAGTGTAGTTGAAACGGTCGTAATGAGCCTTGCTTTGTCTTGGATGATTCAATCTTGTCGAGTGTCCTAAGCATTGTTTAATTAAAAGTTGCGAATTAAAAAGAAAAAAGCTCCGACTTAATTAAACGAGCCGCGTTAAATGGATCATTTTGATTTGAAAAATATATGTAATTTGCACTACTTGACCTCGTTTCCGATTATTATCGGTTATCAGCTTTCTGCATATAATAATAAAAATGTGAAATAATTTATAGTACATTAATTGCTAGTCGATAATCTCTCAAATGCAGAATTGACTATTCCGAGTGTTCCTAATTATAGAAACTTCAACTGGCCTTGGCTTTTTATCAGCTCCTATTCACTTTTCATCAATTCCAGTATTATATATTTTCTAATTGATTAACGAAAACAGGACAGTTTACATATAGCGGAACTAAAAATTTATTTGAATCCTTCGTTTACAGATAGAATCAATAAACAAATATATAACGAAAATTCATTAGTTTGCCGCTGGCGTGCATTATCTCTGACAGAGCTTTCGCATGGCTAATATTTCATTCTCGTTGACATGACAAAATACACATATTTTCGGTTTTATATAAATATCCGAGCAGAAACGTCGCACATCCCTTAACAAAACAGAAGACCATAAAATTCAAACCAGACCCAATTATATAACTGGAGCAAAAAACGAGATCCACTTAGATGACAAACGAAATTCTACATACCCACGGTTACTTCAATTCTTAAAAAAAACTTTCGTCACTAACAACTAGACAAACAAGCGAGTCTTAAAAATAAGTGAACAGTCAGAAGTTGAATTCGCAAACTTCTCAGTCAAGCTTGAAAAAAGTTTGATAAAATGATTGAATAAATTGAACAATTTTGTATTTGCCAACTCGTCCAGAACTTGATTATGTAAACGCCGAATAAATTGCGACGTGAAAATAAAGTTATGAGCGTAAAAACTTGAGTGAGACGAAGAAAGTAAAAATGTGTTGTATATAGTCGTCATTTTACGCGTTTAAATTAGATTGGAAGGAACGTGAGAGTGTGTTTAGAGGAGATAGTAAAGTGGCAGCAGGCGTCGCATATCTCTGCTGAGATCACTGGCTGCATTCGAGAGGTCCCTGTGTGCTTCTCTGGCCTTAACTTTGGACTCGTCCCTGGTGAGTTCGTTGCCGCTCAGAGTTTTTTCCAGCAGTGTTTTTAGCTGCACGCCCGCGCCCCCACCCGCAGAACTTTCTAGCACCTTTAAAACCGTATCCGAGTATCCCGCATACTTAGCAAAGCCCTGTTTCCTCGCGTCCTTGTTCAAAGCGTCGTACAGCAGTGCAAGTTTTTCCAATGAAGGCTTTAACACCACCTTATCTCGTTTTAAGGCACTGCTTAAACTTGGTCGTGGAACTTGCGTCACTTTTTCACCTAGAAGTGTGAATCTGAAATAATAAATAAATTAGTCAAATAATCCATTCACCAAATTTCCCATCGATTTCAGTTTATCAATTTTCTCAAACAATTACCGTATTTCTTCCTCTTCTTCAGACACATTTTCATTTTTCTCAGAAGCATCGGTGCCAGAAGATTTTGTTGGTTGAACCAAACTGTAAACTTCCTGCACAACGCTCTCCACTGTCGGTTTATTCTTGTTGGTCTCTCCCTTAGGTGGGTTCATCGCCGTTGTGCTCTGGGGTGACACAGTTGGAATATATATACTGCCCTCGTTAATCGTCTCCGTGTTATTTTGCAATTCGCCACTGATTTGCGCGCTCTCTGACTTTTCAAAGTTTGTCTCGGGTGTCACGTAGTTCATCTCTGGAGTTTCGTGATTTTGTTCTGGTGTTTCGTAGTTTGTTTCCGGTGTCATCTGAACCGAGACGAAACTTTTGAAATGTTCGTCAACTGCTGTTGTTGCTCCTAAATGACAACATCAATTTTATGCTCTATATGAATAACAAGAATTATTTCATTCTATGTAAAACTGCTTTATTTTTTCAACTGAAAAAGTTCGAAACGTCTCTTGCTAATTGTTTTAATTAACTGCATCACTTTTGCAAAAAGCGGAAGTTTACCTCCGAGGCGGGAAACAATTATAAACTGACCTTCTTCTTCTGTGCCGGATGACGAATAAGGTTGTCCCAGTCGATGCGAGCTAGACGCTAGATGTGATGTTGCATTTTCTTGCTGCACTTCTTCCAGCTGCAGATGCCTTAACTGCTCAACAGCATGAAATATCACCTAAAAGAATAAAAAGAATCATTTGTTTGCACTAGTTAAAATGTCTGCAAACAAAATCTGTTTGGCTTCTCAAGCCAATCAATTTTTGATTGCTGTTTTTTTTTTTTATTTCAAAAGAACATTATACGAGGATCGCCGCTAATGGACGAGAAATAACCAACGAGGAGAATTGATTGAAATTTGTAAAAAAACGAAAAAAGAATAAACCTGTAACGTGGCTGGCAGATATGAGTTTGTGTAAAGTGGAGTTGAGAATGCCGGTGGTTTTCGCAAACTGGTTGCTGAAATCTAAAAGTATTATTTTTCAATTAGTGCACTATCGTTATTGTATCAACGAAAGTGAATGATTTCGACATTGTTTCAAAAACAAATGTAACGAAAAATACAACTTTTGACATATTAATGTATTTAAGTTGTTTTGAAAATGTGATAACGCACCTGTTTGGCAATAAAAAGAATGAGAATGAGTCGTGAAAATTCCATCTTTGAATAACGATTGAAAATGTTAGCACAAAATTTGCGAGCTCTGCAACTGCTCGTCTGAACCGAGACTGGTCTTGAAAAGTTTGTAACGGTTCCAGGTCGTCCTCCACACCACGCACCCACATTTGTCCGCAACATCCATATGCATAAATGATCAACACACGTGAACATATAAAACCACCGTGAGTATCAAGATATACCTGTGGACAGTTGCCGCTTTGCCAAAAATCCATCTCGATTTTTTGACTAACGTTAAGTGTTTATAACTATCACACACTCTTACGTTTTAGCACGACGGAATTTATCATTTTTTCTGCACCTTTTTTATTTATACAGAAAATAAACAACTGTTAAAAAAAATATGGCAAATTATAATGTTGTATTACGTCGAAAATTAGTATCAAATGATAAATTGAAAAAGTCGCAAATCACTGGAACATGAATGGTAATTTGTGTTTCAAGCGACCGGAAAAGTACCATGTACGGTAAGGCGATATTTTTTCTATGAAATGGTGCAGCAAATCTAGGTATACTTTGTAGTGCAATGAACAAAGAGCTGTAAAAATATGAAAAAGAGAAAAAGCGTTAAGTATGGATTAAAAGTCGATCGGGCAAACTTGAACGAAATAAACGGCACGATAAATAATTTTTAGCTTTGATTGGACTCGATTCGAGCGTAAGAGCGATATCGGTGTTCAATATTGCATGTGAATTTTGTATGTGCAAGTAGAGTGTGGTTTGCGGTGAGCGCGCGTGATCAATTCGTAGACGATGAGCAGTCGATTCGTGTCACCTAAATAAAACGATGTTTACATGCCGGAAACGTTTCTAGATTCGTCATATTATGCATCTCAATACTGTTATCATAAAAGCTTCGCCTCTTAGCTCTCATCTCGATCGCTCGGAATAAACCCGAGTCCTCTGCATAATTCATACTTCATTTGCATCTACCTATAAAGTTGTTCAATTTCTCATTACATATCAAAATTAAGTAAACATGTTTTTGCAAGCCAATTTTTCACAATTTCTAATTGAATTGTTGGACAATTCCGTTTTGCTAAATAAATAATATAAATTAGTCGAGGATATTAAGATCGCATGACAGAAACATGTCCATCATAAGATGGTGTGAATTAGAAGAAAAGGGATGCAATTGTTTATTTGTGTAAGTCACGAATCTTGACTGCTAATCTAATTACCCCTTCGGCCCTGAAAGAACCATTTATCTCAATTTCAATTTGTCAAAGAGACCCGGTTTATTTTGATTCGAGTCTCATTTTACACTCTGATCGATTTTGCAATAAAGAAACAGTGTAGATGTTAAATAGCTATGAGACACAAAGTCGAGCAAAACGAATATCGATCCCCTGAGCTTGCGCTTTTCTACGAATGGTTCAATCTAAATCTATTCTTGCAACTAATTAAACGCGTTCAATTTTAGAATGACGCAAGATTCTGATAGCAGAGCCACAACACATAAGATGGTAATGACCTTGCCGAAAACCCTTGACAATTTGCACGCAACAGGTTTCGATTTCAAGGTCCATCAGCGACTTAATCTTTGACTCGATAAAGTATCTATAGGACCGGTTTACTTGCGCTTTATCGCTCATCACCCAAGATAACGTTTGTTCCTTCACTTTTTTCCTTTATATCTTCATTGCATTAAATTTGGATGCAAAAATTGTTCGCCTGTTCATACCAAGTCAACTGTAAAAAGCGCAAATTGTAGTTGATGTGCTCCAGGCCGCGCGATTACTCGCCTCACATTTGTCTTCACAGAATCGATAGGTGTTCGATATTTTGTCACTACATTGTTCTCACACTTGGATGAATGCAATGCGGTTAAACCAACTTATATCGCAACACTTGTTACAAATTTATATAATAAAAGGAAAGGATGATTTGTATATAAAAGAGACTTCTTTGTGACGTAAGTTGGTGAGTACTTGAGGTTGGAGTGAGATTGTGTTACGTATGAGAATGACAGTGACTATTTTGTTGACGCCATAAGGGTACCCTTATTAGATTGTACAATTATTGGGAAGGGAAACTATATATTGCTCCACTATATGAGTGGCTCTTGAGTTTGAAGTCTGGACGTTGCAAAGATGAAACGTCAGCTGCCAATTGTATTGCTGCTTCTCGTAAGTTGGAATTATATTACTTGTTTGATATCTGCTTGTAACCTTGGTACGAATAATTTTCAATTATCTAATACAATCAGAGCTGCTATGGAAGTTCTACCATTGTGCACGGGTTTCTTTAGAAAACTCAGCTTTCAAGTTTTTGCTTTCTTCTGTCGAACCGTTTCATCTTTCATAATTCATGCAATAATTAAATCAATCCAGACCGACTTGTTTGAGTGACTTTAACCATCATTATTGCTTTAATTAAATGTTTACTATTTGTTGTCAGTTACCAGGCATTTTTACATTGCCTGTTGAGGACAAAGCGCTGGACCAAATGAAAGAGCACAATAGTACAGAGATTAGAGAACTTGAGTCCAAAAAAAAGGAAGATGTGATTGATTCGGATAAAGAAACCGATTCCGAAACACCCGAGGTTTCGTGGATGTTATCTCCTGCTGGCCGGGAGGTTCAGATTTGGCCACAGAACTGGTTCCAGGACCGTTTAAACATTTTCACCAATCCGCATGCGAACGAGACAAACGAGGAGATAATAGGCAAGAACATACCTATTAGCTGGTTTCAGGCGATCGGACTCAACCCTTACCAGTTTATTAACCCTAAAGACGTTGCCGCATGGAATACTTGGATGGCTAATAAGGCAGCCTTTTGGGGCAACCCTGGAAACCACTTTACTGATTACCCTTCTCCGTATAAAAAATAAAACTGTCACCAAACTTACTTTCTTTCAAATTTACTGTCAATTGAAGTGACATTAATAAATAATAATTGTTTGATGTTGAAAATCACAAATGTATAACCTGGCATTTAAACCTTTTACACCCGGAAAGTTAGTTTCTTTTCTTTCTCGAAATTGATTAAATCGTTGACTATATTTTATCCTTAACATTTTTTTCTTCATATAATAATTTTTTTCTTTGCTTTCAAGCATGATTGATGAAGCTGAATCTGAAATGCAGATTGAGTCGTCCATATTTCAGTGAAATGAAAATTCTAAACACGCTCTTTCATGTTTGCTGAATATTTAAACAAATTTAGTGCAAGAATATAAAACAATGAATTAAAAAAGTTTTCGCATGCGTCGCGATCCAACCAAAACGACGGCCTTGACCTTATAACATCTGAAACAATATATTGTTATGGTTAAATGTTAAAAAAAGTTTTTGCAGTAATTCAATAACGAGAAAAATTAATTCCGAGGGAAACAAAATTCGTCTCGTTTCGCGATCAATGTTTGCTCTCTTTTAGCGAGTGGAAGAAAAAAGAAGGAAGGCGAGTGTTGGTTCTTTATAATTCGAAATCGGTCTGAAGGAAGGAAAAGTGTAGCGGGGAAAGGAGTTGCGAAATATTGAATGGAAGAGGCAAGAATGATCAGAGCGTCACGTGAAGGGCTGCTCTGATGATGGAAGGGGAGGAATTGCGACGTTAGTGGGGCAAGAATAAAATCGCGTTTTCACGAGAAGCACCCAGTCCCAGTTGAGCGTACGGACTGAATGTCGGCGGTTCGTCGCCGTTATCGTCTGTATAAAGCACAAAGCGACTGGCACGATGGGGCCACAAAAGATGGGGATTATTAGCTCGCAGACCGGCTCGCGGTTTTTTTAGCCTGCGTCGTATCGCGCCATGTGTGACGGGCCTGACCTTCCCAATTTTTTTCCCCATTTCTCGTCCAATCATGCTGCTTATTAACCGAGTACGTACGACGTGATATCGCTTTTACTCGTCATCCGCCTCCAGATAACCGCGCATGTTCATTATCACTGCTCTTTACTACTCAACCTTTCTACTTTTCAACCCCCACAATTTTTGTTTCAACAATCAACGTAATAAGATTATCAAATAAATCATAATGATTCAACTTTACATTCAACTTCTCAAATTGTTTCAAATTGTATGGGATTGAAAAAGCGAAACAATTTGAAACAAGTTGAAAAATGTTGAAAGTTGTTCTTTTTTTTGACAGCTTCAAACGTTTGATTAAAAAGTAGTTGGAATTGAAAGAGAAAAATGATATGAAAAGGAACAAAAACAATTGACAATTAGTAGTCGACAGATTGTCTAACAAGGTCGAATTTATCCAATAATTATCTGCATTTCGATCGTCTACAGTTTTTTTAAATGCACTCTACCCCCTGTTGATTACAGGTACTCGAACATTTACTTTTTTACCATTCATCCTTCAACCTTGAACTTTTAATACGCATCGTCTTCTTTATATCTTTTCATTTAGTCATCCTCCTTGATTTTCTGTCTTCATTTTCTCTCTTTTAGTTAACCTTATTATGAAAACAAATAAACTTGCGCTAATGGTAACTTTATTTTCATGTCGAAAACATTTTTCTGCTTTTTCCTAAAGAACAATAAAAAGTTCACTTTGTCTTAGAATAATACAAACGAAGTTATGTAATAAAACAATTGAATCTACAATAAGAGGGACAAAATCAAACAAATTGTTTAAATTTAGCAAATGTTTAAGATAAAGAAAAATTTTGAGCGAAATTAAAGGACGCGAAACGAGATCCAAACAATAAATCGTACAAGTAAGCTCTGGTGTACACTGAGCGAGGAACTCGAGATGGAGAGACATGAGAGATTTTATAAATAATAAGAATAATAATTGCGCGAGATGATTTGTGCGGGATGATAGTTGGTTCCGCCATATGGGCTAACACAAACTAGGTCTGGGTCGTTGTCAGTCATTTATCACTCATTTGCACAACAGGCACAACATCAATATTCTGTGCAGTTTATACGCGAGCCTGCGAAATTACACCCGATGAATAGACCTAATATGTCCTTTGCTGCAGCTTACTTTAATCCTACTTGGAATTCATCAACAATAAATGAGCACCATGATAATACCATTTTTTGATTTTCTACCAAAATGAAGAAATTTTATTCTGCTCCAACCAAGTATCTTTGCCAGAAGACTTCCATGTAAGAACAGTTGCATATAGAAAGGGACTCCTCTTTTCTGAACTTTTGAATCGCAATGTTTAGTTTTCAACTTGCAGTGTTTAATCTACAAAAGTTAATATTATTTAACGATTTAATCTAACGAACAGAAAAAAGTAATAGCATTTTTAAATTATCTTTCTGTTGAGTATTTCTATCACGAAGAAATGAATTTGAATTATAAGTGCCAAGATGAGTGTTAGACCAAGACCATCGCATCTTATAGGTCGGATGAAGTTAAATTGCACCTTATTTGCAAAATGAAGAGGGAAATGCTCTTACAGCCCTAGGGCGCTTTTCGATTCAGAAGCAATGACAAAAAGTTGAGTTGCAGAAAAAAGAAGTCGTAAAGAAAAACGGGTTAAAATTAATGAGCGTCTATTTTCGTTTCGAGTAGGAATAAGACGGCGTAAACGTTGACGTTCAATATCTAGTTATAACTCGATATTATTTATTTACATTGCATCAGAATAAATATGTCTGTCTTCTTCGATTTTATGCAAAAATTGCACTGTTGCAGTTTTTATTTGCTTTCAGTTCTGTTGATTTATTTGAATCAGTATCGTTTATTGAATTTTTATCAAGATTGTTATAACGATTGTTTTAATATAACCATTTTCATATCAAGTTGATTTCAATGAAAATTCTGAATTTAAACAAAGTAATGATTGTTTAAATTTTCCTTCTTCTGAATTTTAATTTTAATTTAAATTGTTCATTTCATGTTCCTGATTTAAAGCGTTCTAATTATCAAGTTGAAACTACTTTTGTTTTACAACAAAAAATTCAACAAAAAGGTTTCATTTTGTTGTATTTTGTACATCCGTATTTCTATTTTCACTTCAGTGAAATTTACGATAAAAAAGTCACGTTACATGCAGACAAATTTTGCACGCTCAAAATATTTCAGAACGATGTGTGGAGAAAAATTTTTCACACATGATTGTTCCTGATACAATTTTGAATTACACCAGGAAACTTTTGATTGCATTTTACGAACTGACAGCGCAGTTATTGGTTATTCGTCATGCCATCACAATCGGACTGACAACATTTTTTCAGTCCGTCATTCTCAAACAATTTTCCAATAATTAAATTGTTGGCAAAACGAGATCGTATTATGTCCTGCCAAACGCCGTTCAATTCATCGCTTTTCAGAAACTACAAGGCAATTATTTTAAATAAAAAAATCAATGTTCATTTTCCAATTAAATATAATCATACAAACGTTTAATCAAGCGCGATTTTATATTCACTTTTTTACAATTCACAATTCAATTTGCAAAGTTTGCTTTTGAAAAATAATTTTGCATACTCTCACAAGGTCGATACAGTTATTGCATACCTATTGATTAATGCAATTAGAAAAAATACAGGCGCCTGCATAAACTGATAGGGAAACGAAGATTTGTTCTATCGCATCAATGACGCGGAAGCTGTTTGTTCGTTGTAAGTGCAATGATAAACAGAGATTATTTATGATGAATGATTTATGATGACAGCTAGGGAGCTCGAGAATGCAAAGTTATCTCCTCGTCTCCCGTTTCTCGCTCTATCGATTTAGCTCTGAATTATAGCGACGTACGGATTTTCCATATTGCTATTATTCTAATGCTCATAAACACCACAAAACCAGTCCATTCGACTCCAATTGACTTACATGAACACCATTTTCTGACGTCACTATTGCACTATCACAAACTGCGCAGGCTCGTGAATTCTGTGCCTACTCGCCATAACCAGTTAAGTGCCATTTGACAAAAAAATCACTTAACTGGTTATGGCGGGTCTCCAAAGAATTTTAAGATTTAAAAACAGATTAATGATTGCATAAATTCATATAATCTGTCCAACATATTGTTTTATTATGCAAAGTTCCTCGTAACTCTTTGATGTTAGATCGATAGAATTTTTGAAAGAATGTAAGACAACGGAAAAGCATGAAAAACGGCTCAACCTGTACACAGTCAAAAGCTCATGAAATGTTTATTAAGTCATTTGCATTTAATTTTCCACAAGCGAATCTTATAAAATTGGTTGGTTCTACTTTAAGTAACAATTTAAAATCGACTGACTCCGAACGTCTCTTTTTAAATATGCATTAATTATAATTATTTAGTATGCACATCATCAAAAAAAACATCACTGTCTGCTGCATTCATTCAGTCGACTTATATAGTCGGTTGAAAAAAAAATTTAGCCTAATTGCATTATGATACTCATTTTGATCTCACAACAATGGTACAAGTACACTCAGCCCTTGCAGGTCTCTTACTAAAATGATGTTTGACCTCGTTGTAATACCTCTGCTTGTTGAATGTTGAATCTACATCGTAAATTATACATAAATTCAAGATCTGAAAAGAATTTTTCAACTTATTTCATTTTCGCGTACTTTTATTTTTGGATAAACTAAATTAGAAAAACAGTTCAGCCCTTAAAAAGGAACGAAATTGAAAATGCAAAAGCTATGGAAATGAAAATGTTGACATTGTAAAAATGTGGATTGGAAAAAAGTGGTGAAATTTATTTCAACGGCTTCAAACAATATTTATCAGCTTGACGCGCTCAATTGAATAACTCAAAGTAGATTTGAATCGACAGCAAATCTTTAGCTGGAAGTGAATGATAAAATATGAGGCGTCGCAAGAACATTAACGATGAATGAAAAATGCCTATCACAAGATCAAATTATGAACGTCACTTTGACGGTAAAGTGATTATTTGGTTCTGACGAAAATCGTTTGATTTCAGATGACGAAACGGAGCGGAGAAAAGGCTGTTGAACTAGGTCAAGCAAGCAGGCAGAATAAAAGCTGCGAAAGACGATAAAAATCGAATTTCAATTTGTGTTGGTGGAATGTGGCTAATACACAATCCGAGGGATGAAATACGAAAATTGGCCGATCAAAATTTGATGTGTCCGAATAAATATGATGCGTCGTGAACAAATTGCCCGCTTGTGCACCCTTTACGACGTCGTTATCAGATCAAACCTAGCCAGATGATTTGACAAATCGCAAGATATAAATTTAACGAGTTTGTTTGTTGCTTTGTACGACGTCAAACTTGGTTCACGCGCCCATTCCAATCACAAATATGTGCAACTAAAGTTGCAATAACAGTCACACGAGGATCACTCAATCCGAATTTCTATTTTCTACTTCAATTTATTACCCAGCGCAGATCTTCGATCTGCAACAAAATGTCAACTTGAGCGAGTTCTTCATTGACATGGCCATGAAGTTTGGGGATAATATGGCTCCAGTAGAAGGTACACTTTTTTACATTCCCACGAAAACGCCTGAAATGCCACGCAAATAATGCTTCATAATATAATATTTTTCATCTTACAGTTTTTTTAGCTTCAAAAGTGTAATTAAAAATTAAAAAGCAATCTCATTAAACGTAATAATGTTGAAAATGAAATTAAATTGTAATTTTTCACATTCACAAAGTATTTTTGTTATGAAATAGTATACACCTTTTCAAGTGTCTAAGTTTTATGCTAATGCGCACATTATGTACCAACCTTTGCTCTGTCCTCCGACTACAGAGATGTGTCAGAAGTTATCGTGAGTGCATTTTTTCATTTGATGCAAAACTCTCATAGCGCACGCAATCCTTGAAACATACTTGACATGATGAGACAAAATAATACAATTCTGATTTGTAAAATACAACTTTGACTCTAATAATCTTAAGTGAAAAATTGCAAATTAAAGAGATTTATTATTATAATTATTATGATCTAAAAAAATTGTAACAAAGCTACCGCTTTTTTATCCTCCAAGATAGAAGTTCTGTTTTATTTTAATTGTTTTTTTTTTTTCACTTTTATAATCTCTTTTGGTTCTCGGGATAAAGATATTCCATAAAAAGCTTTTCCGCGGAGCATTTTTCCTCGAAAACAAATATAATAAAACGTTGAAACAAAAAGAGAGGAAGAAAACTTCTCACGAAGCGTTGCAAATCAATGACAGTGTACATTTTATCGTTTTGTTCGAAGTATGCAGTCTTCATCATGTATTTTCAATTAGACAATTATTTAAAAAGTTTGATATTATTTGTTTACTTATTATGAGTGAACGATTCCTCGTTGTAATTTGATTTTATCAAGTTAAACTAATCAATGTTAACAAGTAAATAGCAGAGTTGATATCAGTGCTTTCTAGAATAAATATAACGATGATGTCGAACAGACAAATCAATACAGTTTTGTAGCTACGAAATGTAATCCGAAAAACGTAGGTGCAGATAACATTTGCTCTCTCAAATTTACATTTAGCTCAATTAACATTTAATTGACATGATATTGAAAAACATTGCAAATAAAACTATAGACGAAGAAGAAACGAGGAAAAAAGTAATTTGTGTGTAAAAGAATGTTAGTGTGGGTTTGGAATTCATTTTTTTTCAAACACCAGGTCAGACTATAATCAACTCAAATTTGCTCTGATATGATAACGTGCAATTAACTTTATTAGATAAACCTTGACATTTGTTAATTCGCACGACAAATTTTCTTTGTCACTTTATTGATCTCTGGAGGAAAAAAATGTTGTCATTGAAAGGCGTGCATGCTTTTTGATTTTGCACGATGAAAAGAAGACGCATCTTCAAGGAAAAGCGAGTGAAATGATCGTTGACACTGAGAGAGATGGAAAAGCTGCAGAAAATTGTACAAGTAAAGAACGAACAAAAACAAGAGGTGCACTTTCAAATGAAAGACTATCTATCTTCGTGGCTTATCGAACAGAATGTCGATTTGGTGTTTCTCTTAAAAATATACAACTGCTCTTTGTTTTCTTAATCATAAATCCTTTGAATACTGAGCATTCAGTTGTCTAATTAGATTTCTTGTTTCCTGTTTTTTGCAGCTTGCACAGGTTGGAAAAATAGGGGTCCCAAGAGGAGTCGACGTCCGCCTAAAATTGGCGACATTCCACGGTGAGTTAGAACAAACCCGAAAATTAGGTCAAGCAAAAAAAGTGATTAATTAGAGCCGGGATCCATCAATGACACGAAAAAAACGAAACGTTTGAATGTGCATCCAAACAAGTGGACAGATATTTTTATGCACCGCAAGGCAATCGATAGAGAAAGTATAGTTGCTAGTGGAGAATAATATTATATGTGCTTGAATTCAAGCCGTGTCAGTTGTTCGATTACAGAAAAGCCAAATTGGTTGTACACACGTCGAATCCGAATATACTCCAAAGAAACTTGAATCAGATTCGAGTCGATCTGAACCCATATTCAAGCTTAGTTTTCAAAATCACACGCACGCCCGCCTGTTGCAAATAATAATAAACTTTGGTATCATTATGTACACCAAGTATAGGTTCTATGTAAACTGCTAGAGGCAACGTAAACCCTGGCGTGTACGAGTTCTTTGTTCAACTTACAAGAAAAGTCAATCCTAGTCAATTTATTATTGCGAGACTATTTATTATTAATTCGAGCAAGTTGGTTTTTGTGAATCCAACGACTAAGCTTCAATTAATAGAGCTAAAGTGAAGTTAAATAATTCAGATAGGGGATTTGCTCGACATTGTCTTCATTCAAATTTCTGGTCAGTGTTACTGAGAAAAAAAGTTGTGATAAGACACAAATTGAGCCACTGGACCATTCAAAAATTAGTTTAAAGTTGAACCAAAGTTAGTAGAACGATTTTTCAAAAATTGTTGCTGCAAACGAATTATCATTTCATTCAACTAGAGAATTTAAAGTCCGCAAAACTTCCAGTTCTGGAAAATTGATATAATTATTGATATTTCGAACGAAAGATTTTCGAACCAAGTTTTGTGATTTTATTAGTTTTTAAATTATATTGCTTTTCAGTCAGAATTAGAAGGAAGATAAGAGCTGTTAATTTCCTAGCGTGAATAATAATGAGAGGAAAAAATTGTTCTTGATGAAAGAACAAAAGTAGTGTGTAGAAAGTGACGTGACAAAATACTAGCTGAGGTAGCGTGATCCTGCTCTATCGGTTCGCCTTGCGTCCTGACACGCGACGGTAGTGGGAATCCGCAGTTCAAACTCCGATGCACAGCTCGCTCTCTGCGAGTCGGCTCGTGGAGAGCGAGACCGAGATGAGCGATACACAAGTACGCTACGAGTTTTAACGCGGCTCGCAAACACCGCTAGATCCACCGTTCTAATTTCTATTAAACTAAACTTGTTCACTTAATTTTTTTTCTGAATTAGTTTCCATTCATTTTGTGAGTGTTCAAAAAAAGTGATTCAACATTTTTGACTAGTGTTAGTGCCGGTTGTGATAAATTAAAGCCTACCTGCGGACTTTTGTTGTAAAAACCTTGTAAATTTAAGGTTCGTATTTGAAACTTTCGCTATGTAAACAAGTTTGTAAACGAACTTCTTTTGTTGTTATCTTCGTGAAAACGTCGTTACAAACTTACAAAATAAGCTACCTAAGATTAATCGATACTGAAATATGAGTCAGCGAATGTCTTTCCTGAACAGTTTCTCATGGGTTCGGGAACGATATATAGAAAACCAAAGAAAAAAGCATTGCCTAAATTTTGATTCCCGTTGACTGTCAGTGAAAATGATGAGTACAAGTAGTAATCGATATTACATATTTTAAAAAATGTTAATGATGAACAAAGTATAACAATTTTTTCAATTATCTAATTAACAATTAAGACTTGCAACACGTTTTTCCTTTGCATTGCTGCCGATTGGAAATTCCTTAATACAAAAAGATCACGCAAATGGAAGTTGATTATTCATGAGAAAATATACACTACATTGTTGAGTGTAAAGGAAATTAACATTAATACGTCATTGTACTAATACGATTTGTACGTCATTGTTGTTAAAAAAAAGTCTACAACATTTTTCCGAGTCTGCTTTGTTATCGAATTTCCAAACTTGTATAAAAACAATAGAAGTATCAACGATTCGATGTGTCATAATTTTAAGTTTAAAAAGAACAAAAATTTTGCTATTTCTATCGAGAGCTAATTCGTTCGTTTTACTGTTCCGAAAATGGCCATAAGTTTGAAACACATTTCGCAAGCTATAATTTTTCGCGAGAAAATTGCAGACAAAACAGATGTCAATGCCAACATGTTATGAATAACTGCAAATTTTTTACTGTCACGTTTCAATCGACGGACGTGCGTTTGTCAAAAACAACGTCGAAAGTTGATTTTTATGGGCGCAAATAAACATTGTCTAATTTAGGCATGAACCTTTTTGTTACATAACAAACAGTCACGTGGCTAAAGTTGTTTGGTGGATTGAAAGACGTCTTTGGACTAGTAGAAGAAAATGATCCACGATGCACCTCTCAGGGGACACATCGAATTACTTTCCATTTATGGTCATGCTCAATCTGAAACGTGAAACGTGTCCATAATCAATTCTGAGTTAGATGCCAATAACAGACCTATTTTTAATTTTTATCCGCCTCTTGGAATAAACCGATTCAAATTTATGCTAATTATGTGATGATGAACAATCCAAGCAATTAAGTTTACTCTAATTAGTTCAACTTTTTGTTCATGAATTGATCATTTCCACGAATTCATGTCTTTCGTTTTTATCAAACTTTTAATATTGACTTTGCTTGTTTTCAATTAAAATTTTAAGAGACTGGAGTTGTCTGAAGCTAATTAATGACTGGTGCCAATTAATTAATCGAAACTGATTAAGACTTATCTTTTTTTGTTAAAATTCCTTTGGATAAACCTAAGTGTTAGCATATTAACATCCAACTGAATCCAAATGGTGTGAAGAAATTGCAAAATTGCAATACAAAAAAGTTGGTAATTAAAATAGTTAACACGAATCAAATTGTTGACATTCGCGATAAAACGAAAAGGCGGTTTTGAGAAATAAGCAGGTGAGCCTGATGCAGGAATGTGCACCTTTGCAAAGCCAGACTGCTTTGTACACACATATTCACGAAACGCAAATATATCAATCGCGGAGCAACATTTCTCGAGGAGAAAAAACGTAATAAAACGCTACACGAGGTCGTTGCACACGTTTTTCGCGACAACCCGTAACCGGCAACGTTTCACCATTTGCCATGGAATCCAACGACTGACAGTATCCGCTGACAATTATTTCAACCAGATTTTTAACTGGAAAAATTTATGAAAAAGTGATATTTCATGCCTCTTTCATTAAACTTTTTTTTTAAAATAACGCATAATTATTTTACTAGGCTGAAAAACTATTTCTGCAGTAGTAATTGGTTTAATTTATATTCGTGTTGCGGTTGATTATACCAGATGTATTAGACTGGGGAAAAAATAAACTGTTCTAAAAAAGACTTTATCGACCAACTCGGATCACATCTCTTTTGGCGAAACTGGTTCGAAAAACTTTTATGTAGAAGAATTATATCTGTTTGAGAATAACACTCGAAAGTTTAGCACTAGGCCGCTACATTTTACACAATAGGTAGACATTTGTCGCGTGGAATGGCCAATTCATTACTGCATCATTTACTAATTGTTTTAGACTTTTTTTCTTTCTTAGCATAAGAATATTTTTTATAATAAGGATTCATGCGCTTCTTCATTAATAAACAAAATAAACAACTGTAATCTTATTGCATTTGCATCAAGGTAAAACTGGGATTTAGCCAATTTTATCACAAATTTCTGAAAATTGTTATTTTTCCATGAAGAAAAATGCGAAATAAAAATAAGAAAATCTGGTAATTAGTATGAGATAGCATGCAATAAGTAGACTCATGGAGATGATGCAAATTTTTAGCGTGATACTTATAATTTTCACCGGTCATTGATACGGTGTAATATGGTACCTCAAAGTCATTTTTAATGCAAGATAGGGCGCTGTTCAGGTTGCCTTATCACGTCCGAATCAGGCTTTCGTGCCATAACAACTTGTTAACCCTATCAGGGCGTGATCCGGAAACCTCATTCTGAAAATGATCCCAAGTGGCCAAGTGAGGCAGCCTGAACGGTTCCCTATCCCAGCCTACTTTCATTTTCTACCAGGGGGGTGGAATATAGTCAAGTGAAAATCGATTGTACGTTGCCTGATAGAATACGAAGCGTGATTTATTTGCGATAAATATAAATAAAGGTGAATGTATATATTTTTTTCTTCTATTTTTGTGGCAGGTCTATTATTACTGAACGCGTTCTGGTATTGGCATAGCTTCTTCTTTACAAAATGAAAAACTGAATAAGCATGACACTACAGAGAAAAATATGTCATCAACTAATGACAAAAAATAAACGTCCTAAGCTTTCCAAGACTAAAAATGTTCAAAAGAAATATCACAAACTAAATGAAAATGAAATTAGTTCATTTTAATTACGTTTGAAATTCTATTTAATAAAAATTATCAGATAACAACATCATTTGACAAAGTTGGATGGATTTTTCGTGTCCTTATTCTTGAGACTTTCATAAAATTCTACTCGCGGAGTTTGTAAAAGGTCAAGTTTGTAAAAACTTGATTCTTTTTTCATTAAACTTGGAGTTTATTTGTAAACCGAGACACATACATAGAAACAAATACAAATTTGAAATCTTTGAGAAACTGATATTTATTAAGAATCTAACGAAATTGAGGTAATTGAAATTAAAGTCAGTTTCATACATGATACCGAGTCCTTTTGATTGACGAGTGGAGATGAGAGATTTATTTATATCGAGATGTAAAAGCGTGCAATGAATGGCGCCAAGCGTATATGAAAAGGCGAGCAATTAAATGTACACACGCTGGCAAAACGCACAAAGTAACAGTGTTGAATGTACTTCTAACAATTTGAAAAACAAATGTTATGTTTTTCGTGTTATTTTGTTTTGTAGCGAGTTATGACGTCTACTAACATGTCAACGTCACTTTTTTATATCCATAATGACAGCTCGTAATCGAGAGGAACAAAGTTTAAAGTTCATTTTTTGCAATATCGTAATGTCGCTTTAAGTCTCACACAAACAAAATGTGCAGTTTCGAAATCCGTCGAACAAAGCATTAATGCTTCTGTTACAATTTTGATAAACTTTTCGGCTATAAAATAAACTAAAAATTAATTTCGCCAAGCGACCAACCATATGACCAACTTAAATTCATTCGTTCGGAATCGCAAAAAGCATTCCAAAATATATTTAAACACTCTCAAACGTCATGCTCAATTATAACTTTTTCCGATTGAAAACGTTTAATATTAAAGTGGATGGAAATTTCTATTGCATGGTGAATTTTCAAATAGTATAAATTGTTGAAATTTATGCATAAGCATTGCTTTATAGGCAGTAAAAGTAAAAATAATTGATAAAACTTCAACAAATTATTGCTGAATTCAGTCGATAACGCAATAAAAAACAAAATAATAACAATCAATACAGAATTCCCAGGGGCTGTAATTCATTTCAAATAATTTCTATAAAAATGAGAAAAAAATGAACAATCTGACAAACCGTATTGATAAATCACCATTTGAATCTCAAAATGTATATGATGAAATACATCAAACGTTTCAAATAATTGTATCCTATTAATTATGGTTGCAAAATCTGTATAATTTGTTGTTGAAATGAATTGCAGACGTAGTGCAATTGACGAAGGGTCTCCAACTGACGCCCCAGAGAGAGCTGTGGGATCTGCTGTGGATGAGCCGTCGAATGAGAGTTTTGAAAGGCGGCTATCGCAGACACTTGTGAAGTATCAGGAAAAATCATCGGAG
Organism: Telenomus remus; assembly: GCA_020615435.1. Taxonomy (NCBI): domain Eukaryota; kingdom Metazoa; phylum Arthropoda; class Insecta; order Hymenoptera; family Scelionidae; genus Telenomus; species Telenomus remus. The sequence goes on along the minus strand of CM036345.1, from coordinate 7,960,986 downwards.
CATGAAGGACGAACGGAGACAGAGCGCCAGGACAGCGCTCTCTGTGAGGACATTGCGGACGAGGAGGAGTATGTAGAGGAAGTCGAAGAACGCCCGGCACCGTTCCGGCCATTGCGAGTGCAAAAGCCACGCCGAGAAAGTAGTGGCTACGCGAGCAATTTGGGCACTTTTGACGACGATCTCACGCAAGAGACTGGCACGCTCCGAGAGAGACGCAGATCGTCCACTAAAAAGCCCAGAATCGGCGCGGAAGATTGCGACAAGAAGATGCCAACCACCGAGTTACTCGGCAAATTCCTAAGCGACATTGACGAGGCTAAAGAAATCGTTTCGAATTTCCAAACACTCCAATCCGTGCCATTCGGAAGCGTCCACTCCAACCGAGAAGATCAAACGAAATCCGACTTCATGGTAAGAATCATTCCGTTTATTATTTTTATCCTAACTTTATTTTCATTCATTTTTAAATAGTTCATTCATTTTTAAGTAGTTTAAATATCGTTCGACAGTTGATTCTCGAGTCATTATTAATTGTTGTAATTGTATTCATTTCAAGTTCCACATTTACTACATTTAATTATAGATAGTACTTGTTATTGTATTTTGATCATTTGGTTATCAATTATTCGTCAACTTTTTGACATGTTTGTTTGTAAAAGTTTTTAAAATAAAACAAAACTAGATTCAAAAGATCGTGAAGTGAAAGTAGAATTCGAAATCTTATACATTATTACATAAGTTGGCTCAAGTTTCATATCAATAATTCATTAATCAATGATAAAATGAGATTGTGTACAGTCTTTTTTTTAATTTGGGTCATTATTCATCAACAGTATGACTGCTAGAAAATATGATGAATAATGATTCATTTCAAAGCAATATTGTAAGTCAGAGAACACAGAATTATTATTGAACCGATCGTATTAATAATCGAGAATGAAAGAATCACCAAAAAGCATTTTACCCAAAGCAGCTGGTACAGCTCAACTTTGGTATCGCAAGGGGAAACCTGAATCTGATTTGACGGTGATTTGAACAAAAAACGTCGAGCCTTTAATTTTCCCCTTGTATTGATCAGAGTACTCATTCGGCGATTCAGATAAGGCAAATATGTTTTATGTCCCATTTTGGAAATACAAAGATATTACAAAGATAATCCGTATAATTCAGTCGTAAAAATAAAGCTACCCTCGAGTAAACTCAAGTTTTTTCCTTGATAATGAAACATATATATATAGATATAGTATTTGAACTTAATGAAATTATGCAAAAGTTTGGCAAAAGTGTAATTTTATTCTTTTTTCTTTCTCTCTCAGTATGACCACGTGCAGTCTTTGGGTTCGTCCGTGCAGGATTTGAACATAGAAACTAAGTCTGCGCAAAAACCTCCGTTGATAAGTCTTTCATCTGAATCGGGTTCTCTGAGCCGTCTTTCAAGCGTGGACGATGGGTCTGAATCGTCAGACAGACATACAAGCAGTAGCGACTCTAAGGACACATCAAAAAGGACCGTGATTTCGACGTTAAGAGAGGACAGTGGCAGTTCCATAGACGAGTCTCTTAGAAATGAGCCTGAGACAAGTAACAACAAGTTGTTACCAAAGTCATTGGAGGAAGAAGACGCCTACGCTCTGGGAAAACTGCAGCCCTTGAGGATGAGATCGCCTACGAGAAAACTGTCTTCGCCGGGCGACGTTGAAGCCTCCGTCAGACAAATGTTTTCGTATTGTTCGCCCTACGGCAGCCCTCAGGGCTCACCTGGTGCCAGGAGACGAGTCTCCCTCGATTATAGACAGGATGATCTTCAACTTGGACAGTACAAACTACTCGAAACAATTGGTCAGGTATGTACATTTGAATAAATCGACATTCTAGAGTTTTAATTCGTACAAATGTTCCAATTTTTGTGAGTTTTTTGTAGCTCACTGACCCAGATAACTTATTTCCAAATTAGCTATTTCCGATTGTGCCGTTACACTAATGCACTATTCCATTAATTAAATTGCAAAATCATAGAAGCTGATCACATATTCCTTTGTCAAAAGCGTGGTTTTCAAAGTCGTTTACAACGATTATGATGAAAATCACTTATTTGAATATTATAATTACTTTTGCTGAAATAGTAATGATCGACAAGTTGATTATTCGAGGTACAGTAATTTGAAATGTATTCAAATTTGTTATTTGAAATTGAGCGACTTTGCATGACGGCTTTGATCTAAACTTGACATTTGGTATATTCTCAAAGCTGAATTTATGGAGGTAAAAAGCAAACAGAAAAAGGTGGAATAAAAAGAAATCACGTAGCAGAAGAATGATTCTGGTTTCGTTGGCACACAACGCAATGGCAAACCAAACACTTATCAAACATCAATCAATTACCATGTTTTTTTGATTGCACACAGTAGCTAACAGCTTTAATACGAAAATAAACATGAGTCAGTCGGGATAGCTTAATTATCGGGTACTTTTTGAAATTAAAAATAACTACACTTGGGCCATAAATAGTGTTAATTAATTTTCAAGGCATAATAATCGCGTGAGCGTTTATTTTAGTTTACTCCTCCGGCGAAAGGCACACGGAGGAATTCGGTTTTGTGTGCATGTCGATTGCAATCAAGTTGAAATTTTGTGCAAAAACAGCCGGCTTCACGTGTCGAGAACATAAAAGCATACAACTTTTTTTTTGAAACACTTTCGTTTGTCAAGTTCAAAGACTCGAATCAAATCATGCAATCCAATTGATCGAGCATATATTTGTAATTTCAGGGTTCCTATGGTATAGTGAAATTAGTATATAATGTAGAGGATGAGACAAATTATGCCATGAAGATACTTAGTAAACGGAAGTTGATACAAAAGGCGGGTATTTTTGGCCGAATGGCTCCTGGCCGAAAGGGCGTCAATCCGTTGGAAAAAGTTTACCAGGAAATAGCTTTGCTGAAAAAATTGGACCACCCAAATGTGGTCAAGTTTGTTGAAGTTCTGGACGACTCGGAAATAGATTATCTTTACTTAGTCTTCGAATACGTACAGAAGGGAGAAGTTATACAATTACCTACCGAGAAACCATTAGATGAAGACACCGCATGGTCGCATTTTCGTGATGTTATCAAAGGCGTCGAATATTGTGAGTATTTTCCACCAAATGAGTCACAACCAAGTTATAAAGTATTGCAAACAATAATAACTGTATCGATTCTTTCATTTTTGTTCGTTACAGTGCATTACCAAAGGATTGTTCATCGTGATATAAAGCCTAGCAATTTATTAGTAGATAGCGAAGGACGGGTTAAAGTGGCTGATTTGGGGGTCAGTGCCGAATTACCAGCAGACGGAGAGCTACTCACAGGATTCGCCGGAACTCCAGCATTTGCTGCCCCCGAAACAATGAAAAGTTCCGCTCAATACTTGGGAACGGTAAGCCTTTTGCTCATCAATTTTCAAATTATTTTTTTCATTCTGATAAGGCATACCAGTTGTACAGAAATAAGTGGTTTTGTAATCCAATAGTCTGGCTTACTTTCGAGGTTCATATTTTCACTCGACTGAACGTGAACAGCATGCAAGGTGGAGAACCACTCGTGCCCACAAAAATATTACAAATAAAAAGAAAAAAAACGCTGATTGAATGTTTAAAAATATGTTCTCCGCGAAAATTGAATTGTCGTGACAGAGATGTTTGATTAGAGTTGTGACAACGAAACGTTCGGCAACCGGAGAGGAACAAGAAATCACATTCTATTGAACCGAGTTGAAGAGAGCACAACTGTAATGTTTCGATTATATAATACGAACTGGATTTGTCAATTAACTGTGATTTCAATCAGTCGTGTACAAGTCGTTTCAACAGTCTAACAACTTTTCAGCGAACGCTTTCAAATAATTAAAGGTCGGATAATTGAATGTAATAGCACAATATAAATACAGTTGTATTCAGTTTATGGACACAATCATGACAAGTTTGCCTTTGAAGTTATAATGTTGAAAAATAACAAAATTAGTTTCATCTGATAATGGCTTAGCTCTTAGTAAAAGGATCAACGATTTGCAAGTCCAATAACATTAGACAAATGAATTCAACGACTGTGAGAGTGTTTTCTTAGTTCTAAGATGTGTACTATTCTTATCTTTATTCATAGTTAAAGTTGAAAACATTTCTTAATCTGAAGTATGTGCAAAACTACACGCGTGTATTGTGAGAACTAAAGTCACAAGCACGGTAAAGTTTGCTTTCAAGTTACCATGTCTAATTTGCAGTTCTTGATCCATTTAACAGCTGGAGTTAATTGCACGGTTCAATAGAACAATCGCTTATTTTTGTCAATGGATTTAAAGTCTGTCGTATGAACTCAAAATAGCCTCTCAGAATGTAATGAAAATCGTTTCGCTGAGCGCTCGTATTCCTTACAATAGCTATTGTATAAAATAATTGAATTCAGCCTCTTCGCTCGAAAGTCTTGGTTTGATTTGAAGGCTCTAATTAATACTTTTGTTTGAAAGCGCTGTTGAAACTTTGCTTTTCTTTGCAGCCGTGTGATATTTGGTCTATGGGAGCCACCCTTTATTCGTTGGTGTTTGGCAAAGTACCTTGGGACGGCTCTGGAAGTATAATTGAAGTGCAAAAAGCTATCTGCTCGGAACCACTTAAATTTCCTGATAAACCCACAATCTCAGACGAATTACGCGATCTGATTTCACGAATGTTGGAAAAGGACCCTGCGGATAGGATAAGCTTGTCAGAGATCAAACATCACCGTTGGGTGACAAAACATGGCACGCAGTCACTGCCCAGTGAAGAGGATAACTGCCCAATTGTTACTGTGACGAAAGAAGACGTGGAGCGAGTTGCAAATAAGCTCACATTGCTCTCACTTATCCTCGTCAAAACTATGATCAGACAGCACAGTTTTCAGGTATGTCTGATAACAAAAATAATTAAACTCTCAACGTACTGTCTGAATAATAAGCTTGTGATTTACTTTTATAGAACCCATTCCAATCGAAACAAAGTGGTAAAACTGCAGGCAGTGATGCCACACAAGGGAATCTCGACTTTTTACCAGTCACTTCAAATGAAGCATTGGGGACAATGGAAAGCAAACGAAAAGCTGAAGCGTTTTATAAATCTGGAAGGAGTCTGTCAGCGCCAGATAGATATGAATGGCAGACCAATGGCAGGTAAAAAACCGCCCTCATTAAAAATTAGAAATGTAATTATTCTTTATCTTACTCGGCACATGAGTTTTTAATTTTTGGTTTTCTAGACAAATGTCTGTGGAAAAGACATTACCTCCTGTGGAAGAAGCAGCAAGCCAAGAAACGGATGTGGAGAAACGGTGATTTCAGGACTGAATAATAAACAAAGAAAGAAAAGCCAAGCGAATTGGTTGTTTGTTACTTTGATTTGAATATATGGAGAGAACATTTGCCTTTACTTGTAAAACGTAAGCGTGCTGTGACCTTTTGAATCATACGAACGAATCAACGAAATCAATCTTCCAAACAAGACAAGCGTCTGAAAATGCTTTTATTGTTTTTAAATACATTTTTATGTATATAATAGCTAGTTGTACGTACCTTGAAGCACATAAAAGTGCCTGCAATATTGGCACAAGGGGCATTTCAGATAAACCATCGCACGTTAATTATTTACAACGTTATAACTCAAATAATTTGCAGAGGAATTGAAAAAACTTTTTTCAATGCATTCTGTATAACAGCGGTTTTTCCATACAGTCTAGATCGAAGTTTTCTTCTGTTAGTTTTTTATCTTTGTTATCCGAATAAACGATTTTTTCATGCTCATTTTTAAATCTTCCATTTATTTCGTTTTTTCTTTCTAATTCGATTGTATTGAATAAGTTTGAAAATGTATAAAATTATGATTAATGTTGGTAAATATTTATTAATATTTATTAATGATATGTCGTAGGCAGTATACGACATATTCTTATATACATTATGTATATATTTGTTAAACAGATGACAATTTGGTGTTACCAATTAAAACATACTTTTGCATTGAAAATGCAAGTTATGTTCGACTGTAAAATAAAATGCGAGCAAATTGGTGAGGATATCACTTTTGTCATTTTTATATGAATTGTTAGTATTGTATTTGAAATTTTACATAGTACCTTGGTTTTGTTAGAATTGAACGAATTACCTCGGGGACCATAAATGTATGTGAATTAAAAAGAATTTAGTACTTATAATGAGCTTATGCAAAAGAACCAATTTTCCATATCAGTGTTATTTGATAATTCATTATAGAAAATACAATTCTTTTCAAGTCAAAAAAATATGAAACGTTAATGTTAATTAGTCAGATTCATTAGAAAACTTTGGAAAATATAGATATACAATTCGAGGATATAAATGTTATTTCTTACAAGTTTATATAGGAACGAGTAACACATACTCAATTCAAAGTACGTAAAAAGCACAATCTTTTATATCTCAATATTCGACGCACAAATTATTCATGTTTGTAATAAATGTCGTGCATGATAAAAATCTGCGATTCAGCATATTGATCTAAAGGTTTATTTCCCACCTGATCTAAATACTCGATAAAGAAATATGGTTTTCGTTTGAAAGTTCAAAGTTGAGTTGCAAAAACCATTGACAGATATATTTTTGCACAAATTCAACTGTCTTATTTGAGAGTTTACGCTTCGTTTTTTACTTTTTTATAATTTGAGTAGTTCTCGAAAAACTATTTAGAACCTTTTTTCGACTAAAATAATGTGAAAGTAAGGATGGCACATGAGTAAAATCATCTGCATAGACACTGTTACCGGTCACGATTACATTATTTATCAGATAAAGTTCAAGACTTGCGTCTGTCCATATCTCGGTCGTTCACCTCGTGCCATCGGGAATTTATTTTGAGAGCTATATCGATGCTGTCTCCTGCAAATAATATAAACAATTTTATAAAACTGCGAGTACAGAAGAAAATAACAACCATGAATATAAAGTACCTATTGGTTGGTGAGGATAAACTTTGTTTGAAGTTGAAAATGGTTTTTCGACGGTTTCAAAAATTGACAATCTAACTTGTTTGTCATCAAATTTTGATTTCTCTCGCACAGCTTTTTCCATAGCATTTAGAAACCTACCCCATCTAGCTTGAAAATAATCTTTTATGACACCAGACCACTGTTTGTTTGCGTAGTCCTTGATTTCGCCATTAGGACCCCACAATGTGATTTGATTTTTTGCATTATACTCATAATTTTCTTTTTCTTTTTCACTTTTTCCTAAAGCCCTTGCGTCCTTTATCCAAGCCCCTAACAGGAAATGTTTGCTCGAGGCTAAAATACTTTCCAGATCATCAAATAGATCAAGAAATGATTTGCCATAATACCTGAAAACATTAAAATGAATCAAATTAGTTTGAAGTTTTAGTCTTTCTTTCGAATGATATGATTTGCTGTTTGTATACCGAATGGCAGTTAGATTTTTATTTTTGAACCCTTCTATAATCTTCGGATAATAAATATCTCCAGTTAGTTGCAAAACTTGTCTTGTGAGATCAACTACGTCGTACTGGTAGAGGGTATTATTCCTTCTTCCATGCCTAGCTTTTAAGAGGGAATCCCAAGCATCGAATAGTGTCTTTGGTTCATACCATGTCTGCATTATGATTATCAATAAACATTTTTGTTAAATTTGTGCTCAAAGGAATAAATGTTAAATATCGTGAAAGAAAACAACGTTAGGACGTATTACCAGGGTATTGATTTTCAAGCTGGGAGATTCGGTTATCGCGTAATGGCCCCTAATTCTTTCTACACCCACAAAATCATAAACTGATAGTCCCAATTTTCTCCAAGCGGTCACGGCGTATTCATTCCACACACCGTATCTGCGAGCCGCGTAATTTTCGAACCTAATAATGTAATGGGAGTTTAATGTAATTGCGCAGCGTCAAAAGTTCTGAAAGTCTCTTATAAAACAAACTCAATCTGATTATAGTACCAAGTTGAAAGGTGAACAGGTTTTCTGCGATAAGCCATCTCTAACATAAGGTCATAAATAACGTAATTTTGATTGATTCCCTCGGGGGTGAGACCAGTTCCAATCATTGTGCTGTTTGGCATCTTTCTTGCATGGAACATTCGCTGAAAACAAATGTTCATAAAATATTTTTCGAAAATGAATTCCGTTGATTTCGACGACTTTTTTTACGTGATTGATAATCGAAGCTGAACCAAACATCCCGAGAGTTCCTCCGAAATTGTGAAGCATGCACCAAATAAATGGTTGACCGCAGTACGAATCAAACAAGTCGTATCTTGGATACTGTTCAGATTGAAGATCAAGTACGATCATTTTCCCCTATAAAATCAAATATTTTCAACAATGTTCAGCACCAAATTGCAGAAAATGAAATCTCGTTCACTCACAATAGGCACAGAAGTTAAAAGAGCTTTAACTCTTGGTGGAGTCCAGAAGTAGAATTCATTCACGAATAACCATCCTTGCATTAACCTTTGGAACAATAAATTATGAATACGTTTGTCATACAAATAGTACTCCATTAATTTACCAAATTGCGTCTGGGTCGGCACGTCTCATGGCAGAATAAACTGACGCTCCAGCATCTCGTAAATATGAAAGATCGCTTCTGCTTGGCTCCATTTCATTGAAGGTATCGCAGTTGTAAATATGGTTTGTACCGAACTCTTTGATATACTACAAATCAAAGAATCTGAGTAAAGATACCTTCAAGCCGTTGTTGAACTAAAGTTGATTTTATAATCCAAATATTAGTTTTACCTCGGTTAAGAACTTTTCGCCGACCATTTGAAATAAAGGATCCGTTGGATCGATCAGTAAGGGACTGTGAACAAAAATATAAGTTATTTACTTACTTATTTAAATAGCGCAAACAAGTTTACATGGATACCAGCAGAATGTGTCATTAAATTTGTTCCACGGTTGCACTTTCGTCATGTTTGTCGAGGAGAAGCGTTTGGCAAATGCTCTAGGAACGTGTCCAGCGAACGCTGGAAGTACTGGAACGATGCCAAGTTGTCTCATTCGGTCCAGGATCAGGTGCTGCAAACGTATTGACTGATCGTGCCAAGAATCTGAGAGCGGTCCGCCCCATCCTCGGATATTACCCATCCGCGACCTTTATTAACGATAAAATCAGTGTTAGTAAATGAAAAAAGAAAGAGTGCGAATAATAGCAGCATACCATGGTAAAAAGGCGGGGCCGCCAAAATGTTGGTCAATTTCTTCGTCTGTCAGACCGAATTCTAGATAAATTCTTTTCCAAATCGCTTCTTCGGCTTGAAAGGCGAGTGCCAAATTGATACCATTGAGAGCCATCCAATCGATGTTTTTCTGCCACTGTTCCCATTGCCACCAAACGCTACTGTATCCCATGGTGCAAACATTTTGATAGTATCTGAACCTGTTTGACACATTTTTTTACTTTTCATTCATTGAAAAATAACATTTCATTCAAGAGAATTTGACAATGAAATTGAAAGTTCAGGTTTTAAATCATATTTAGAAACCTGTCATTTGATGTTATTGTGATGTTAACATCGGGTAAAGTAGGTGGCAATTCCAATTGCGTTCCTTCCCAAGCTATGTGAGCATTGCAATAATGTTTCAAATAGTAGTGCAATCCCCATGCAGCCGCCACGCCAGTAGTACCAGTAATCTCAATCAGACTATCAGATTGTTTTATCACCTACAAGCGATACATTTTTGCAAAACATTTTTTGTATCCAATTGATAACTTAGTTCGATTAATTCAACCGATTCAACTTATTTACCTCGAAAGTGTCTTTTCCTTGCGGTCCTAAGTTGAAATTGACTTTAAATGAGAAAAGATTGACACGGTTTCCTAACAATCTTTCAGCTAAATCTCGAGCAGCGTTTGCTTGAACCTCAGCGCTGCTTTCGGATCTCAAGTGCTTCAGCGTATTATGAAATCCTGCAACAATTTTTTTTGATTTGATATTCTCACTATAAACATTTTGATTTTCCTTAGCATACCATCGTGGTGTGATGAACTATTGACGTGAACGAAGAAATAAGAAATTATTAAAATACATGAACAAATCAAATGAAATCTATCACTAGACATTGTGCTAAACTCGACTTTTACGATGTGAGACCGGACTTTGTCTGTTATGTGTTTATAATACTAATGTATAATGCGACTTTATCGAATCAACGATCAACCGTTTAAAGCCGAACACTTTTATAAGTGGGGGCTGGCAAAGTGATTTAGCTTGAAGAAAGTTATCTCATCTGTATTTCATGTAAATATTGTGATGTTAAGCATTGATTTGTTTATATTTTTTGATAAAATCGTAACGTAACAAAAGAATGTTTTGGTTCTGGGGTTTGCCATGATCTTTAGACCTTTCAAAAACTCTCGCGTTGCTTATCAAAAATTATCTCATCGTTGTAAATATTTGATTGAAAGAAAGTCAAAAATTGTTAAAATTTAATCTATATCGAGAAGAATCTGGGTGAACTGAAACTATAGTCAAAAATTGATTAAGAATTTAAAATACAAATTCTCGGTATATATATTGCTTCAATTTATGATAATCTCTATTTCATTTCACATTTGAATAAATCGCAGATCTTGGGCGTGTCACCGAGATTATACTCGTCAATAAACTATACAAATGTATACGAACGCCCAGTCTGATGAGTAAGTTTATCTAACAGAGTAAAACTTCGCAGAGGATATCAAATATAGACAACGATTTCTAGCTTTTTGGAGAAACTATATAATTTTAATGATCTTTTATCAATCTGATTTTTCTGAATATAAAACGTGAATGTCATCTCCTATTTTGACTTTTCCTTCGATGTAAAGACCACAATAGATTCCCATCTTGGGACTGTCACCTTCGATTGACTTTTCATTAGCATCGTTTACCTTTCGGAACCTGAAAATATTGTATTCATTCTTGTTAACGACATTAAAAACAATAAAACGTTTGTAAAACATTGATGAAATGCATTGTTTTTACGTTTTCAAAGTTTTCAAAGGTTCTTCCTTATCTGGTATAGCTGTTTTTGGATTGACGCAAACCAATTTGCACCTAAAAATGAATGAATTCGTAAACTTGTTATTTAAAGGAGTGATTAGTTTCTTCACTATTAATTAGAATACATTATACCTCGTACAACTTTTGAAATTTCGTATAAGAGCATTTTCTCCCAGCTTTATCCAGTCCCAATTATCTTCTGCAAATGCAGTTGTTCCTGTTACTACAATGTTTGGACGAAACTGTAAAGGAGATACTGGCTTCTCAATTCGCTTGTTGAGCTCCTTTACAGAAGAGTCAGACATTAGCATGTAGCTCGCTAAATCAGAAAAGATGCCCTACAAAGATAACACAAATACAACATGATCTCTTAAGAATATTCAGTGCATTGTTTGCGATAGCAGCAGGCAAATATCTTACAGAGTCTTCGTTTCTCATTGATTTATAGACGTCCATATATTTTTTCCATGGCGAATCGATTAAATTTCTATGGTTTTGCCTCGCAGCGTATCCAAGTCTCAGTCCCGAATCAGTTCCAGTTAGAAAGCTTCAAAATAATCACATTGCAAAATCAAAGTTTTAAAACAAGAGTTTAATTTTTGCCTTGGAAACTGTCTTATGAACCTTGAAATCCACTTGGCAGCATCCGAGCCACAGTCGATGCACTCTACTTGTTCGCCCCACCACATCTTGCACTTGGATATTTGCGAATTGTTTCCAACATTGGTTGGTACGCGAAAAATCAAACTTGGCATTCCTACAGCTTCCATTTTGACTGAATTTTCACTCACTGAACTTAGACTGATCAGAAGTAGAGTTGGATACTTTCTTCCTGTCTGAAACTTTCCAGTCTCTTCATTATATGCTAAAAACATCCTGGAAAATGTGAAAAAATGTACACAAAATTATTTGATTTGAAATAACAAAAACATTTTACCTGTCTCTTAACGTGAAATTTCCATTTGGTTCAGGTAAGCTGATTCCCAATCTTGTGAATTGACAATTATAAAGTTTGATTCCCCTACCCGATTTCAGCGGATAGACGTAAAGGTCAAGAACTTTACCAACTTTTATCCATTTTTTATCTGATAGACTTTCCACAATATCTTTTTCGCTATCAGAAATTGTATCATCAGCTGAATCGTTCAAGTCTATCTCCTCATCTTTTAAAGTTTCTTCTTCTTCCACACGTGTATTTTCACTCTCGGGTAATTTTTCATCATCGGGTTTTTCAAATTTTGTCACCTCGTCTTTTTTACCTTTCGAATTTCGTGATTTGCTCTTAGCGATCCACAGATAACTCAAATATATCATCGACACTCCTCCAATTGCAATGACAACTGACTTGAATCTCTACAATTACATTTCAAACCTTCAATACATAATAATATTCATAAACTACAACGATACTTATCTATTTTAAAACTGCGAATCTCAGTTCGCAACAAATACTATCTTGGATTCGGAAAAAAATTGGGTTCTACTTACGGGAGATTTCATTATATCAAAACTACTATAGCGGTAGAAGATCGAGCGAGGAATAGGAGAATCATCGCTCAAACTGTTATCTTCTCACACGTTCCTTTCATGTTCACCAGTAACATCGTGTGTTATTACTTATGTAACATAACAATTTACGGCAGTTATGACCTCTTCTGAACGTTTATAATATGTATTTACAAACTTCCGCGCCTACGACATCTGTTACGTCTGTGACAAATTTATAAACGAGAAAAATTTATTAATCATATTGCTTCATTGCAGTTATTTTATCTTAATAGTTGCAAAAGTTGAATAAAATAAAGACAAGATAACGAATTGGCAATATTCTTCTTAATGATCATTTGGCAGTTTAATAATTCGAACATCTTCTGCTCAAGATCTCTCAAACATCTCTTTTCAAGAAAATTAATAATAAAATTTGAATAAGAAATAATTCTCCGGATTAATCAAATTATAAATAATTGCATGAACCTTACTGCACATGCGCTGGTTAGGTACATTTTTTATTCCAAGGATCATTTAAATAAATATGAAGATGTTTTGAAAATCAAATTGTGTATTCAAATAAGCGTACAAGTAACTTTCTTATTATATACAAATACATATGTATTTCTGATACATAACAGTGTACAAGAACCATAACAATTGATTGAAAGGCTTTGTTTTGGAGAGCACTAAAACGTGGTGTGTGTCCTTAATCGAAAAATAACTAATCAGTTTCCATCGTTTTTCCTTTTCGTTTCAGTTTCTGCTTTTCGCGTCTTGTGAGTCGTTTGGTTTGTTTGGCAGTTGCTTTCTTTGCCTTTGCTCGGCCTTTCTTAATTTTTTGAATTTTTCGTCGATTCATCCAAACGGGGTAGTTTCCATGCTCGTCTATTAATGTCTTTCTTGTGGAAACTTTGCTAGAATCATCCTCCATTTTTTCAATAGATTCTGATTCGTTATCGTTTTCTAATGTCCTTTCCTTGAGAGTTTTCGCGTCAACGACTGCAATTTATTACAGAGATCAATATTATTAGAAATATATCTAAAGTATCATCGAAATATCAATGTATATTATTGAAAATTCATTGTTATCAGTTACAGTTGAACTCACCTGTAGCAATTTCTGAGATATCTGCCATTTCAGCGTCACCATTTTCACTTATACCCAATGTTTTTTTCAACCTTTCAAGTTCCTTAGCTCCATATCGTTCTCGTTTGACTGCACGGCATTTCCGCCTCCATTTACTTCTGAGTGACTTGGCCATTACAACTGAAAAATGATAAATATTATTGATCTGTTTCCATGATTTATCCAAACTAATCACATAATATATTTATTCAAATCTCGTAGATTTGATATCAAATGAGTTATAAAAACTAAATTATTTTTCTATACAAGCAATAAACAAATAGATATTATATATTTACTTACAGTTTAATTCTACAAATGTCAACAATAAGATTTGTGTACCGCTTTTGACTTAACCTCAGAGAAAAACACGCGGCCTCACTCACATCTCACATTCACATATCAAATAGCGCCATCTAAAATGTCGATAATACAGAGTTCATCTCTTCGTCAGAGTATAAACACAAAAGATCTAAATTGTTCTTTTTGACTGTTGTGGAGATATATCATGTATCATTTTATATCATTTATACATATAAAATTCTATTATCTAATAGAATCGGCGTTATACTTTAATTGCACTTTTTGCATACGCAGCTAACGGTAGTACATTTTCTGACCACCAGGTGGTTATGAAATGTGAATCCGAGAGCGCTGTCCCATTCCTCCCCCCTCATCTTGAATGTGTAGGTGTATATATATGATCTCAGTGTGCGACTTTTTTGCAACACAATGGCATCCGACAAGTTTTCCTCGTCGAATATTTATTTTTTATGCAAACTGGAGGATTCATGGATTTTTGGATAATATTTTCTGAAATTGTTGCTGAACATCCCGTACAATGGCAAACGTAGTCTTTGACGTTTTGACAAGTAAATATTTTATCATAAACTCGAGTTTAATTGTTAACATTTAGCATTTCACTTTAGAACAACTCAACTCAAAATATCATAAATATTTTTGATGCTCCACCAATGACAATTGTTATGATTTGCAGGCGTTCCTTTTGACAATCAAGTTGTACAATCTTTGTTGGACTGTTCTACCTTAGTTGCTGAATATGAACAAACAGGTAAGGCTTTATTCACCAACAAGAAAAAGTGGATCGAATGTCTTCTATTGAAACCATGCAATAAAATCAAATGATTATGATTTCACAGTGATTGATCAGTTGGAGAGTGATATTTTTCAATGTGGAAAATGCAAGATCCAGTTTACGTCGTTGTTGGTGTTTCTACAGCACAAAAAGGAACACTCGAGCAAGCCAACAGTTGACGTCTCGCCATTTATTGCAAACGATCCTCATATTTGCAACGAGACCATTGCGACAGATGCAACTTTTGATCAACAAATCCTAGAACCAAATGACCAACTTGATAGGTCAATCATTCTGGAGGAGAATGACATGCTTTTTAAGTTAATATAAAATTAGATCTTTAAAACCTATATTCAAATAAACTTTTATCCAAGAAGAAATAAACGTTTCATTTGCATGTTTCAGCATCGATCAAGAAGACACGAGTCTGAACGCAAGTTCTGAATTCAGCGTTCCCATCATTTTGTCCTCCGATAGTCTTCACACTTTAGAAGGCACAGATTTGTCTTCGACAAAGCAATTATTTGAAGAGGACACAAAGTATTGTGATATTGAAAATGACGAAGACATTGAAATGGATTCTACAATTCAGGATGAGGCTGGGGAGTCTTCAATGAATTATAATGAAAGCAACGTAGTGCAAAATTTAAAGGTAAATATTAAAACTAATATTGTGTTTATGAGTCGTACTAGATAGTATACGAAAACATCTTTTTCTAGTACAAATGTAGTTATTGCGAGAAGCAGTTCGCAAAGAAATTTTATTGGCAGCAACATGAACGATCTCATACCGGAGAAAAACCTTATCAATGCGTTGTTTGTGGACGACCGTTTGCTCAGAAATCTAATGTTAAGAAACACATGTCTTCGCACAAAGTTTGGCCGGGTACAGCGATTCATTCGTTGCCTCCTGAGGTAAATTATATGAGAAAATGTAAATACTGTGCTTGTATCATCTTATGACAAACAACTAAAGGCAACATTTTTTTTGAAGGCTCCAGCAGATGGTAGCATTGACAGGACGTATCATTGTCAATTTTGCAAAGAGATCTTTGAATCATACAAGGCTCTAAAAGGTCACCTTATTGTATCTCATCTGACGTTGAAAGTTTACAAGTGCGTGCAAGTTGGCTGCAGCAAAATGTTTGAGGACCTGAACGAGTTTTTGGAGCACACGCAAAGTCATAAGAAAGTGGAGTACCGTTGTCATGTGTGCGGCGAGGCGTTTAGTACACTGTCGGATCTGGGACTACACCAGTACTCGCATTCAATTGACAAGACCAAATCTGCGGACAAATATTACTTTTGCAGCGTGTGCAAGTCGTCGTTCTCAAATTTGAAGGCACTGCAACATCACATGGACACAACAACCCATGAATACACTTGTCCACATTGCAACAAAATTTTTCTCATTGAACGATTTTTACGTCGGCATTTAAAAACTCACGCTTCCAGTGCCAAGTTTGCCTGTGACGACTGTGGTAAGGCGTTCAAAACTGAACAATATTTGGCTAATCATAAGCTAATTCACAGCGAGGAAACGCCTTTTCATTGCACGGTAAACAATTGATACATTTTGATTTCTCCAAGATTTTGTCAATATGTTTGATTGAATATTTGCAACCTTTGTTTATGCAGTTGTGTCCAGCACGATTCAAAAGAAAAGATCGTCTTGGACGTCACATGTTGATCCATGACTTAACTAAGAGACTTAAGTGTCCGTACCGCAATTATTTAGCTTGTATGAGCGAATTCTCCAGGCCCGACAAACTCAAACGCCACCTTCTCACGCACATCAATGTCAAAAAATTTAACTGCAGCCAGTGCAATCGAAATTTGAACAGAACTCAAGCTCTTAAACACCATGATGTTCATAAACATGGAGTTAAATGTGAATTGTGTCTTCATGTTAGTATTCACTCGTATTATAATGATTTTCACACTATTTTTATACACATTTTCACGGCAATACTTTTCTTATTACAGTTCTTAAAGGCAAAAGAACAGATATCAGCTCACAACTGTGATCAAGCAATTGGATTTAAGAAACTCACTTCGCAACTACCCAAAAAATTGACCGGTTCATTTAAACCAAAAAAACCAACGCCTAAAAAGCAAATGTCGACAAAGGTCGTTTCAATTGGAATCGCTGAGAAGGAACTGAAATCGGATAAATTAAAACTTGAAAAACCAAAAAATAAGGTATTGAAAATGAACATTTAAAGTAAACGAAGATTTCAATCTTTTTCATAAATTTTTGAATCCTTCTGTTTACAAAAACATGTCATTGACTTTATTTAATGATGAGGGTTCTTTACATTTTAGTCTGCGGAAAGCCAGAAACTGGTAATTAATAAGACTGGTTTATGTGCATCAGGAATCATACCCAAATCCAGCAATATACTAATCTTGACAAATGATCCAGTAGTCAATTTCGAGAATATTTCAATTGATAAGATTGAAGACGACTGAAGGGTACATCGTCTTAGTGTACTTCAAATATACTCCTCGTGATATTTTTATCGTTTGTAAACTTTCTATACTTTAATCAATGGTATTTCTTGTTATTTAGTTTTTAACTATTCTTTTTAATATCGTCACAACTTGCTGGAAATTATTCTAAATTTTATGATCACTCATATGATATTATAATTTCAAAAGTGTTGATATTAAGTTTTCGAGACAAAGCAAAATTGAAAATACAATACGTCGTTGTAGTTATAGCTTAATAATGACATTAACAAGTATATGGACAGCATTTTATAAGATTGTAATATAGTTTGTAGTTTACATGACTGTGATAAAAGTATTTTACTTAATAAATACACAAATTATTTCATTACAAATTATTCTGAGCGTTGGACGAGATTGCAAGTTGCTGAATATCTTATTTGATAAATCATAGAGGATATGAATAAATACAAAATTTCACGTCAACAACTTGGCCGCATTTATTCAGAAGGAAGGTTTCAGTCATTCGTACGTCACCATGTGTTCATCACACATCGCACACTTCATCTTTGAGTCAGTGCCAACGCACTGCTGTTGCGACTAGAAGAAATATTTGCTTGGCATTGTAGCGAGTCAGTGATCACACTTGCTTTTTGCTTTCTGCGTCCGTGACATCGGGGCCCATCGAATGTCCATTGTCCACTGAAATCAACGCAAACATATTCAATTTAACATGCAGTTCCTCGTTCGCTTATCTATTGCATGCTAAGAATTCATCCTGGTTAGTCGAAATAACGGATCCAGTAATTGATACAACTATAAGCCCAAGTATAACTCAATTGTTAGTTGTACAAAAACAAGTAAAATGAAATGTGAGCAATGAAATAATCGTTAATGAGAAAATCGTAATAACATTATGTAGTTGATCACTTAAACCAAGCGATAAGAATGGTTGTTCTCATTTGTGAAACGTAGAGACAGGCATACAATAAAAAAAGACACATGTGTACGACACTGACGCAGTTGCAACTAACATTGCCAGTGCTCATAATAAAATGGTCAATGACTCACCATCCTCACTGACAGTCGAAGCAGATGAATCGTCTTTCTTTCCAGTCTGTTTTTATGAGCCAAAAAATGAAGAAAAAACGCCAAAATCGCGTTAAAAACAGTGCTGTTAATCACATAAACATGTTAAATGATCATGTATGTTGGATACTGACCTGAAAGTACTTGTGCCACAAAACACAACCGTAAACGCAAAGAACTGAGATCAAAGATTGACAGAGGAACCAAAGTAAAATATTGAGAGCCTGGGTGCGCTCAAAAAGTTCTGCACCGTGGCGGATGCAGAGCAACGCCTCAGTACCCATAATCGCTCCGTAAACCCAACATTGTGTGCCTACTCGACTGCAAGCTGGATCCGTCACGTACATATAGTACTGCCTACAATTATAAATAACTACTTAACATTTTTGTCCTTATTTCTTTTTGATTATCTCAAAAATTGTTTGCTTACCGTACAGAAGGCGCAACGATAACTCCAACTAAAACCAGCCTCCAAACGACGAAGGGATGGTGAGGTGGAAACTCATAAACGTGCTTGAGGAAAAACGTGTTGAGTTCTGAGACTTGCCAGAACAGCACAAGTTGCACCAGGGCAATGAATCTCATATACGTGCACGTGGGATCGAGCCATCTCACAGACGTCCAGCTGCTCGGGGTGAATTGGAGCACTGCTCTTTTCAATTTACCTGTCGTGCTTTCAATGTCTCGGATACTCACCCATTTATACTCTCTCATCTCCAGGATTTGGCAGATTTTCAATCCAACCTAAAGAGCGAAAAATAAAATGATCAAAATGTTGTTTTCAATTGTCAACCAAGGTGTACATAGTTAGCGATATGATTAGTTACCCAGATACCGAGTCCATTGCAAACAAGAACGTCCAAGATGAGTGCATCCCACCAGCACTCTTTGAAGTTTGGCAAAAGGTGCGCGAACGCGATTTCGGTCACTTCCCACATGACACTGATTGCCCAGAGGATGCCGAAGTGTCTTATGAGAATGGCCTTGAAGAGCCATCCGAAAAAGTGAGCTACCGCAAAGATGTCGAGGTGATTCCAGATCTTTTCCACGGTGATGTCAGAACAATTGACACCATATTCCTTGTCCATGTCGATGTGAAACGAAGCCAGCGCTGGATCGACCCAGACAAGTATTTTACGCACAGTCTCATAGCTCTGAAAGAGCATAAATAGTAAAACCATCAAATAGAGAACACTGCATCCGAACACAATCCTCCATATCACTGGATGAGGTCGGGTAAATGGCCCATTTGGAAACGTCAGACACGAAATTATCAGGAAGAAAAAGATCACGCAGAGCATGCCAGCCCATAAGTTATCATCTGTGCTCGTCACATCTCTGAAATCATACCAATAGTGTTATTCTTTTTTAATATATTTTTTGCTGTATTTCTTCAATTAAACATTTAAAGTGTTTTTCTTTGTTTACATGTAGTGACTGAAAAACAAGTTTGTTACTTACTTATGACAACTATTGAAATACTCAGAAAATGGATTTTTTGGACACATTGCATTTCCGAATATTAGTTTTTTATGTACATTCATTATCCGCTATTGATACTATTTAAATAATGAAAAAAAACAAAACAAAATTAAATTTAGACTGAGTTCGAACAAAAGTTTTATCGACCAATGCATTAGTTGAACTAAAAAAATATAAATGAAAGTCTTTTATTAATACATGTATATTTCTTTTTTGTTTAAAAATTTGTTATATAATTAGTCATAATATTTTGTTTGTAAGCGTATACTTGTTTCCCCTTCGTGAACGAGTGATAATGAAAGTGACTTTGTTAATATACATTGACATTAAAACAATCAACTTATTGTTTTTATTCCGTTTCTAAACATTTTCTAAAGGTTCGGTTGCTTGATATAATTCGTAAAAATAGCGAATCAAGGTCTGCATTATTAATCAGACGTATCTCGATTTTTGATTTTCAACATAAATCAATCTTGTCGGAACGAATTTCAGAATTTGCAAATCAGAACAACTCTTTTTGTTCATTTTCTAACATTCAACGGTGTTTTGGAAATAATTCGTTTATCGATTTTTGAACAGCCCTACGTTGTTTCCATTATGTAAGATAGAGATTTATATAATCATTTCTAAGTTCATATATAGATCAATCAGACAAGCGATAGAGCGAATTAAAATATGCAAAAATGACAATAAAAAACAAACAATTGATACAGCACTTACATGAATTGAATGGAAAACAATATTTTTGACGTGCTTTACAAAACTGAATCATTTTCGTTAATCAGAGTTTGTCAATGTCTAAGCGACTTACATTCAAAACCGATTTAACGAAACTGAATAATTGAAGAGATATGAGCTTTTCATTGACACTCAATTTGCAAAATTAAAAAATTGAATGCTGGAATTAAACTGAAACTGAAAAATGAACCAGATGTGAATAAAATGGATAGGTAAGTAAGAAAAAAGTTCTTAGAATTAGACATCTAAAATTTGCAAACACGTGTTCAAATGTTGGCACGTTTCTGACAATAGTAATAAGATATGTGGAGAAGTGAATGAAAACATTGGCATAATTATGAACGAGAAATGGATGAAAATGCAATAAACAATTTTTTTTATACTAATAAAGTGTAAAGAAGAGATTGCAAATTTGCAAAACTGGTACCTGTGAAAGGCGAAGTAGATAACAGCAGCGATGGAGATGATGAGCAGACTAATAGTATGAGGTTTGTAAAAAATTTTAATGGAGATATCATCGACAGGTCGTTCGTTAATGTTGGGAAAACTGTCAGTGCCATAAGGCGGTGGAGGGTCCTTGTCAGCATTTTCCTCGCTGACCTGGGAGCCTGCGTTGTCATGAACACAGCGGTACTCGGGCTCCGCGTCATTTGTCATGTTAGTTTTGTTTGTCTGGCACCGTGCTCACTTGCTCCTATCACATCTCCCGCCCGTTCCGTCCTCGGCTAATCCGATTAACAAACTGCAAATAATCTTTTCGCGCTTCGCTTTGAAGGTTATGTTTATTTGTTAACAATCCAACTGCTGGTCTGCTCTCGATTGTCACGCCATCTTCGTCACACCAGTTTCTGTTGAATGAAATTCAAAAACAATCCGCTGCTTGTCCGCTGCATGTTATCTAGATAGCGATACAAGACAAAAGTTGGGATATTTTTCCGATTCGTGTGATTTTCTATTCGTGTCAGCAGATTCAAAAGTTTCTAAAAAAAAATGTACGAAAACGAGATTCCTGATGAGCAGCAAGATTTCGATCAGTTCAACAACGGATCGCCTTGTTGCATTTATTTTGCCATCGATGGATCCAAGGAAATGTTCCAGGCAAATGCTGAAACTGGAAAAACATATTTTGATGATAGTTTGAAGGTAATTCTGGCCTTTGTATAAACAAAGTTAATACGCAACTAATTTGACAGATTCTTCAATTGATGCTTATTTATATATAGATCTATCATGAAGTAATCTTGGGAAAATGTCGTTGGAATTCTATGGATCAAGTTGGACTGATCTTTTTTTCAGTTGACAAAGATAATTCTGACCCTTTAATGAAAAATGTGTGGGTGATGCACGAGTTGAAACGTGTGGATATTGACATGGCAAGGGACATCCATGAGAAATGTAAGTTGAAGTACTTATAAAAAGAATTTCAGATTGTAAGTACATGAAAATTTCTTTTTTAGGTAAAACTGGAGTTGATATTAATAGTTCCAGCAACTACACTCTAGTAGACGCACTTTGTCATGCTCAAAACAAACTTGCGTCAGTAACAAAGCCAATGACTTTCAAAAAAGTTGTACTTTTCACATGCCGCGATAACCCATACGACGAAGACTATGAAAAAAAGCACAGCATCAGACTCAAGATCAACAGTTTCAAAGACATGGATTTGCAGTTTGAGGTCGTGAATCTGGGACAGGGATGGAACGATGAGCGTTTCTGGAAAGATATCAGACTAATTTTTGACCCGAACGCAACTATCAGCAAATCTTTGTCCGAGGTGGTATTTCAGTTACAAAAACCATGTAAAATTTATCGTGAAGTCAAACTGGAAATCATCGAGGGAGCCCAGATTAAAGTTTCTATTTATAACATCATCAGGTTCGGTTGATTCGTTTCCTTCTAGTTGTTAAAACCTCTGAAAAAGTGTTATTGAAATTATGATTTTGCATTACAGAAGGAATATGCACTTGGAAACTAAAAAAATCGATGCCAAAACAAACGAGCCAGTTGTTTACAAATCTTCTTTCGTAAAATCTTTTTACGATGATGATGATGATGTAATATTTTACAAAGTTATAAAAAAGTTATCATGTTGAAGTTGTGTTTGAAATTTTTTAATATCTCATTGCGGATGCTTTTACAGGATGAGCCAAACGAAGAACCAATTTTGAATGAAGACGTTACTTATGAAACTAAAAAGATGTATGCACATAAAAATGCAACCTTCACAGCTGCAGAGAGGCATTTACTTCAAAGAATGACTGGGAAATCATTCAACTCTGATATAAAAATCATGGGTTTTCTGAATCGTGACATCAAGCCTGCATTTCATTTCAAAACGCCGTACTTTATTACGTGGTCGAAGCAGTCTAGTCCAGGTACAACAAGCATACAATTTTCCAAAACTACAATTACAATTTCAAGTTCGATAAGTATGAATCTATGAGTATCTATAAGTATGAATGAGTATGAATGCTTTTATAGGGGAAAAGAAGTTTTTTGCCGCCTTGCTTAAAGAATGCAGCAGTCTCGAAAAGATGGCTATATGTCTTTACAAAACGCTCTACGATCCAAAATTGTATGCCTTGATTCCATGCGAGGAAAAAGGTGGATTTTGGTTGTACCAGCTACCATTCAAAGGTAGGTTACTTTATAAAATATATTTACAAATTTGAATGTCCTGAAAGTATGAAGTTTTATTTTTCATTTAAAGAACAAATGCGAGACTGGACAAAATGGGATGTCTCTAAGAACGCGTACGAAAAACAGATTGAAGGAGGATTCAAAGAGGAGAAAGTCAGTTTGTTATCAAAAATGATTAGCAGATCTCAGATCAGCATTTCGGATTGCAGATTCAAAAGTCCAAGATTGAATCAACAGCTGTCGTGCATACAAGCATTGGCACTTGGAGAAGAAAGTCCACAGACCGTCGAAGATGACACAGGTACAAATAAAAAGTGCAAAATAATTATTCTCATTACATTTCTGATAAAGATAAGATGTATGATTTATTTCCTCAGGCGTGAAGATACAGGATTTTGAAGAACGAGTACAACAACCTGTTGGTATTTACACCACTTTGTATCCTCCAATATTTACCGCGAAAAAAGCAGCTAAAAGGCCTTTGGATGAAACTGATAAAGAAAAAGATCTTGAAGAATTGGAACAAGTTATGAGCGACAATCGGGTACAAAAATCGAATTTACTGAATTAATAAGTGGTAAAGTTTAAAATAAATTAATTATTTATATCAATTACAGCTGACGAGATGTACAGTTGAAGTTCTTCGAAGATTCGCAATAGCATTGGGGATACCAAAACAAGGTAAAAAAGCGGAACTTATCAACAATATCGCTGAGGCATACAATTCATCCAAATCAAAATAGTGACTGATGAAAACTATTTTTGAAACATTAAAAAATATTCATTCATCCTATTTTTATCAATCAAAAAAGAATAATATAATTATCTATTAAATTTATCCAAGTTATTTGGATAGAACATTATGCATGTTTTTGTAAGTTTGTTAAGTAAATGCTATAATAAATTTCCACATTGAGGTAACAAATTTATTTATATTTCCCATAATTCTACATATGAAAAATGACATCGCTTGTCTCAACGTCTCCGACAACTTAAACTGAAGAAATAACTCCTGTATTTTCCTCCTCTTCGTCATCTTCTACTTCCTCTTCAGGAGGGCCTACTCTAGATGGTCTCTTGGTAATCTCCGACAAATACTTATCGGTGTAAAATTCATTCAAATCCAATTGGAACTGTTCAGGGCTGCTCTCACAAGTTAGTCTCAACCTATTTTATGAACCGAGTATACGTTAAGTCAAATATGAAATTTAAAGAAGCGATATAAATACAGTTAACATACCGCAAAACAAAGGGGCCCGATCTTTTAGGCCGTTTTTCATAAATATCTTCTAGAAGTGTAGAGCAATTTTCTTTCAAATGTTGAGCATCCATGTCAAGCTACAATAAAAATAAAATTAAACTCAGTTTTTCGTTTTATGTTACTTTGAAGAATAACTCAGAAATTTTACATAATATTTTGATCTTACCGTGCCAATGAGAATAGAACTATAACCATATTCGGAATAGTTTGGATACGGGTTGACAGTATACTGGATGCCGTGTAGATGTGTTTTTATCAATTTTGTCAAATCTGAGCTCAAAGTCCCTACAAGTTGAAAAATGGACGACAATTAAGAAATTTCTTTGAATAGTCAACCAACAACATGACCATTAAAAAGTGAAAAATGTACCAACCAGCTTTTGAAGTGGGATATTTTTTTCTCATGAATCCCTTGATCGTTGTCAATTCTGGCATAATTGAAGTGTGAGCAACAAGGACCGAAAAATCATTTATCAAAATCGATCCTTTCTATGAAGTCCAAATTAAAATGATTAATTCATTATTACTTTTCTGAATTACATAAAATAATCTTTAGAGTACTTACTGCAATTTCTTTGATTTCCGGTGGACCGAAAACAACACTAGCTCCTGCTTTCTTTGCTTCCTCACTCTCTTCAAAAGTTTTGCAAAAAGCGGCTACTGTTCTCTCTTGCTTGTGATTGAATACATGAGGCACTGAAGCAGTGCGTGTAAACGCGTTAACGGGTTTCGTTTTTTTCACGCCCTAAAATAACAAAAATAAATGAATCAATTTGATACTTTTTTCAATTTGCTTCTGATTTTGTTTATGTTTATTACCTTCATGTTGAATTCAACGAACAATTTTAAAAAAGAATCGGGACTGTTCTTCATAGTTGGATGACAATATTCTCTGTGAGCCTTTACAGCTTCTGCCAAAGGATAAATTTGGCGCTGGTGAAAGTATTGAGTCCAAACATTATCCTCAGGAATAGGATGCTTGTCATATTCCTTATCAGTCAAGTAAAGAGGAAGTTGAATAGTTCTACAACAGTACAACCATCAATTATTTACATTGAAAAGGTATCAGTATTTGCAAAAACATCGTGGTAAGCAAAACAACTCACTTTGACTTGGAAATAAACTTCTTCGTTTTTACATCTTCTTTAGTTATATGAGCTAGCCTGGCGAGTTTTTTGGCTTTGATGGCTTTTAAAATTTTTAACTTCCTCTCCCTCGTACTCTTTCTCGCCGCATAGTTGCGAGTTTGTATCAAAGTTTCTGCACAAGTGCTCCAATTCAAGTTCAACCTCTGGAGCAGCTGTGACATTGTTGTCAGTTGACCTGCAAAAAAATTAGCAGAACTCATGAGATGAATTCATTATTCACTTTTTTAAACTATTCGCAATTTGTTTAAAGACTTGTTTGTTATTAGGTTATGTTGTCACATCATTCAGTTAAACAACATCAACTACGCAAAACTTGACTGAAAAATCAATAAAATGAAATATCATCATTTTTGATGTTTCAAAGATTTTATAACAATTTTGATATCATATTTTGAATAGTCAGAATTAATGTTTCACCTGTCGACATTCGAAGCAGGCCGCGTGTGCGACCTGAAGTTAGTCAAGTACCAGAATCAATTAAAAATTAATTGCAATAATTGATTGATAAGAAACAAGTTTGTTATTGTTTAAAAAGTAAACATTGAGTTGTTAATCGAACAAAACCCGGTTGTAAACAACGAGATAAAAAGGTTGATTGTGATATTTAGATTATTTAGAAGCCGAAGTTGAGCCGCGCATGCGTGCTAAAATGTCCTGTGGTTGTCGTCGGCTCGTCGTTGGATCTCGGTTTCTCGTGTGCTAGCAGAAGACACCGTCAGGCAAATCGGCTATTTTCTTGCTCGTCGTGGGTGCTCCTTCTGACGTCCTTCATCAATTCTTGCACGTTTTTCTACCGCATTTAATAAGCAATGGCATCGCAGTGGATACGTCAGGTGACAAATACGATTAAACTTGAATCACACGTCATCACCGTTCCCTGTCCCAAATCGCTCCTTCCTGAAAGGTTAGGACAACTCCTCCACATCTTTAACAAAGATTCAAAGTCCTGCGCTTGAATGAAAAGCTCAATCAATTGCCATTCAAGTTGAGGCAATCGCCCCGCATTAACCTCGACCGTCCTCACCTTACCTGTTCCGAAAATCATACTTTTAGTTTTACCATACGAGCACCAGCTTTTTATAATCGACTATGGAATTGTTAACAGTTTACTCCAAAGCTCACGGGGGCCCGATTCTACAGCGGCGGTGTGCACAAGTGCACCCTCATCCCCGGCGATGGCATCGGACCCGAGATATCCGCCGCCGTGCAAAAAATCTTCGACGCTGCCAAGGTGAGGTATTTTTATCCGACAGTTTCTTTTTATCATTAATCCGCTCACACGCTGTCCTCAACACTGAACGCGCCGTTTACAGTATCCATTTCAACTCTTGTTTTTTGCAATTGTCCACTCGATTACTCGGTATTTTTTTGGTCATGTTACAACTGCTTATTTGCAGATTCACTTTTGGAATCTTTTTCTTATACAATAAATAAATGTTCAATAATACAATGTCAATACAACTGTTAATTAGACGATAGTGGATGATAGTAAATGTGTTGACAAAAATATTGGACTTTTATCACCTCATTTGAAGAAATATGTATGTGATTTTAAATTCGCTGGGTCCAGATAACATAAATTATGTAACAGTGCTTGATTCAGAAAGTGTTTGATTGTGAGGTGAAGTGAATGCTTGATTTGTTTTATTTGTTGAAGTTTTGAATTGTTAATTTTGACTACAGGTGCCGATTGAATGGGAAACCGTTGATGTGACACCAGTAAGAGGCCCCGATGGCAGATTCGGGATCCCACAGGCTGCCATTGATTCTGTAAATAGAAACAAAATCGGCTTGAAAGGACCTCTGATGACCCCCATCGGAAAAGGTCACAGATCTCTTAATCTTGCACTCAGAAAGTAAGATAATTGTTCGCTTGGATGTACCACGAAACTTGTTTTTGAACGATTAGATTTATTTTTGATCTTGCAGGGAGTTTAATCTGTACGCGAATGTCCGACCATGCCGTTCCCTAGAAGGTTATAAAACACTGTACGATAATGTCGACGTGGTAACCATCAGAGAAAACACCGAAGGTGAATACTCGGGAATTGAGCACGAGATCGTAGACGGCGTAGTGCAGTCAATTAAACTCATCACCGAGGAAGCCTCAAGCAGAGTAGCTGAATTCGCATTCAAATATGCGGTTGATAATAACAGAAAAAAGGTACGGCTTTATATCAGTCATTTAGCCATTAAGTATTTGTTATGATAGTTTGATTATCAGCAAACATGATTTTGCAGGTAACTGCCGTACACAAAGCTAACATAATGAGGATGTCTGATGGTTTGTTCTTAAGATGTTGCCGAGAGGCGGCTCAAAAATACCCTGACGTGAAATTTGAGGAGAGATACCTCGATACCGTCTGCTTGAACATGGTGCAGGATCCTAGCCAGTATGACGTACTTGTGATGCCTAATTTGTATGGTGACATTCTTTCCGATATGTGTGCTGGTCTGGTTGGTGGTCTTGGTTTGACGCCCAGTGGAAACATTGGATTGAACGGCGCTCTCTTTGAATCTGTAATTTTACTTTTTTCTGTTCAAATGACAAAAAGCCACATTGCCAATAATGGTAATAATTACAAAAATGGTTTTTTAGGTCCACGGAACAGCTCCGGATATCGCTGGTCAGGACAAAGCAAACCCTACTGCTTTGTTGTTGTCGGCCGTGATGATGCTCAAGTACATGAACTTGAATGACCACGCGAGAATTATCGAACAATCGGCATACGAGACAATCAAGGAAGCTAAATACTTGACCGGAGATCTCGGCGGCAACGCCAAGTGCAGCGAATACACAAATGAAATTTGCAAAAGAGTTGCTGCGCAGACAAAGT
Source organism: Telenomus remus (assembly GCA_020615435.1). Taxonomy (NCBI): domain Eukaryota; kingdom Metazoa; phylum Arthropoda; class Insecta; order Hymenoptera; family Scelionidae; genus Telenomus; species Telenomus remus. Next base: position 7,932,588 of record CM036345.1, on the reverse strand, counting down.
AAACAACCGGCCTTGAAATTGAGAACTGCCAAATACTCGTAGAATTTGTGCTGCCCATTGAACGCATCGTAACACACATCGAAACACGTTTGCCGACCGTCGGCACGTGCTCGATTGTAAATGACACGTTTTATTGATTGACTTGTTCAGTTTTATCGGCCTCGCGTGTAACCGTTGGATTCCCGCTCTACCAACAGCGACGGCGCAACTTTTACAGATTGTGCATGTCTAACCACCCTTCAATTGATATCCTTATAACATTTCAGATCACGATTTCTTGATCTAATCATAGTTTGTTTATTTATAACGTCGTTATTTATATGTAGACAAGTTTGAATAACAAAGCTCCCGCAAAACCAATGTAGACATTATAATCATGTAAAGATGTGTATTATACCGTAGGCCGACATTGTGTATAATAATTTAAATGAAACCGTCCCTGAGAGCGATGTTGGATCATGTTTCAAATCCACTTTCAGGGATCAACGTGTTGTGCAGTATTACAAAGAAATAAACAAATGTAAACGTTCGACCTGCCTCTTTCAGTTCGTTTGATTAACTCTTCCCAATTCAAATGTCCAAACTTTTGAAAAGAAACACAAATTCCTTTGGTATTTCAATTTGAGTGCTTTTGAGACTGATCCCTGGCCCGAATCGAACAAGTATCACCGCCACGATCATCTTTAGCGGATGGAAAAAGTTTGGAAGTACAAGAAAAGTTACGGGCCATAATTCACAAGTTGCTCGAGCGACGGCAATGAGGGTGGAAAAGCGTCCAGCGACAAAAGATGAAGACGCAGCGTCATGTTCGCCGCTCGTTAATTCGTCCAAGATTTATTTCCGAATTCCCTTTTTCGCTGTGAATAATGACGCGCCGCTTATAAATTTGCGTTATTGGATTTTTCGCGTGATTAATTTCGTTACATTGTAACGATCGTCTTACGGAAATTAAGAAAGCTAATTTGTGATTTTGTTCGAACTTGAACGGAGGAAAAATTAATTTTGACTCGTAGGTTTAGTCAATTTGTAATGAAAACGTGGTGCAATCAAAATTTTGTCTCTGCGTGAAAAGTAAAAAAACACAGAGGGAACGGTAGCAAACAATCTTTACTAGGCTGGTATAGAAAGATGGGACTAATGCATATTCAACGGCAGAGGGGAATAATAAAAATTCGCGGCCTGAAATTATTTAGATTTATGCTCGCGCTTGTTGGCGTGACGAGGTGCGATTCGATTTCGGCGAACAAATTTCATGCATTATTCAAAGCTCGGTGCTATGCCCTCCCCCTCCCCCCTAGTCAATGAAAGCGAACCTCTGCAAAAAACCTGGGCTTTTAATAATTTTTTTGACGCCTACGTGGCGATGCGCGTGTGTGCAACCGCCTTACTTTATGCAACGCGCAACAATCGCACTAAAACCCGAATTTAAATTCCGCGACGATTTTGTTTGCTTTTCATTTGCCCATCTGTTTACCCGCGCATTTTTATACATTAATCTCACTCGAAATTTGCTTTTGAACGCTCCCGAGTGCAGAAGGATATACACCGCATTCATTATTTGGTGTCGTTTAAAAGATCACTTTCCCCCTATCTCTTTGTAATTTCATGCTCTATTTTTTCATCTTTTTGTAACTTGGAAGCTTTTTTAATCCATTAATATATACGATGAATCAGAACCAGATTAAAATCCGTGCGAAAAGTAAAGATCTTTAAATTGAATTTCAGCATTAACGATTCATCTTTCTTATACTTTTCTGTTTCGTACTTTTGCAAGTTTGTATTTGATGTTAATTATACAAGATCAAAATTATAGAGTAACTTGTTAAAATTTCAACTAAGAAGACAAACAACGAGATGAAAATATGTAAGCGGTTTGAATAATCAAGGAGCAAAATGTAAAAGTGATTGTTTGGTAAGGCGCTTATGATAACAACAATTAGCGATCGAATCATTTGTAAAGTAGGTTCCGGCGCGTTGGATTAACGCATAGACACTTGTTATTCTCGCAGAAGTTTTAATCAGTAATTTTGTGTGGGCTATATATATTCGTGTATGTCCGCGTCATATAATCGCCTTACAGAGGATTACGAAGCTGCCGGCTCTAGAAAAGCTGCAAGGCTCCAAACACCTTTTCATTCATTTCCTGCCTGCCGACGACGATTTTCGACATGTCCCTTGCAATACCAGTTTTGTACATTTTTTTATTACTAGTCAGTGTTCATGTTCGCGCTTATTACATTATCGAGCCGGTTGCCGAACAATCTTCCCGAGATTTGGATTTGAACTTTTTTGCCGGCGAACCTGATGGTCGAACTGAGCCGCTCCGAATTCGAAGACCTGTCCAAAAAGTAAGTTTCACTTTTCAAGATTTACTCTTTTAGAGTTTTAAACTGCTTTTCATGAAATTTGAAATAGAAATCAATAGTGAGTTTTGCAAAATTGTGATTTTGATAAGTGGACATTTTGAATGATAAGAAATTTCGATTCAGATTTACGGATATCACGAGGATGAGAATCCGAGAGAAGGATTAGAATTCGGTCGGGCGAGCAGATATTACGAAACAGCTGAGATTCCGTCGCGTCGGACAGAATGGGCTGAAATGTTCGCCGTTCCTGAAAGAAACCGGAAGCTCGTCAAACTCAACAATAGCCACAAGGGAGAAGTAATTCTGGAACTTCGAGTCACTGCTAACAATAACGAATTCTGATGTACAAATACCATATTTCCCATCAAATACTTTGAAAACATTGAGTTAGCTGCTTTGTTTATTCATCTTTTAGGACAACTTGTTCAACTTCTATCTTTTACGATAAATAAATATAAAAGATAATAAATCAACTGGAAAATGTTTACATTGTCAACAGGTGTCCAGAAGGAGAATTATAAAATAAAATAATACGAATTGGAATATATAATGAAAATTAAAATATGACAAATGTTGGTTCTGTTTGTAATGAATATATAATATAACACGCGATGTCAAAAGCGGTTCTTAATTATGCGAAAATGTCAAACCAAAAGCGAGCAAAATAACGAAGCGAATGTCGCGTGACAACACTTTTACGATGAACCGCAAAAGGTGAGCTTCTTAAAAACGTCGGGTAAGATTGGTAAAATAATGATCAGCAAATGTGAATTGTCCGCTTAAAAAACCCCACGCGAATTGACATTTTCTTTTTCGTCAACGAGTCCTTGCATTCTTGAGAGCATCCGAATGCAGTTTTTTCACATTTTCCTTCTTTGAAATTAAAATAAAGAAACGAAAGGGACGCTCATGTTACACACATAAACATGGTCTCGCTCAAAGTCACACAAAAAACTTTACATGCAACAAAAAAGCGATGAACAATTGTAATTGAATATTTTTATTGCGATGAATAATTTACACGTCAAATATAGTTTTACAGGGTAGATACAACGGGATTCTACGTGGCTTTATGTACAATGATATTGACACGAAATGACACAGTGCACGAACCCTTAAAAAAGTTTGCAGAGTTTGTCACATAGCTTGGTCGTTGAAGTTCGGGGCGTATATCACATAAGTAAGTTTTCAGTGCACTCTAAATTCGTTTGATATATAAGTTTAACTGTTTTTTTTTCAATCTGTTCATTTTTGCATTATTTATTTAGGCCTCTTTTTAAATACAATTCGCACCTCTTACAGTCGCCGAATTCAAATCAAACGAAAAACAGCGTGGTGTAACAACAGTACAACAGTGCAAACCAAAACTCAAAAAATTCGACACGCAAAGTTTTTTCTAACGGACTTTGCGTCACGCGTGCAAACTCAAACGACCCGTTTGATATAAAACTTTGCAAAACGATCAACAACGTTCTCGCGAATCTCAATACGTCGCGTTTTTGACTTTTGTAAACATGACTAGAATAAAAGACTTGCGTCTATTACGGGACTAATTGAACCGAAAATAAATGCTGCTAAATTACTCTGCAACTGTCGATGGTTGTTCCTGCGTTTGATCACATTTTGGTTCCTTCACATAATCAACCACCAATTCCAATCCAATAATCGCCCGGATGTCCTTGCGATCCTCATCCTGACTCGATCCCGAACTGGTTTCCTCCTTTTTCAACGGTCTTTCATCTAAACAAGAACAATTGACCATTTGAAAAACTAAATTCAAAACAACAGAATGGATTTTTGAATAAATTCACTATGAACTAATTTGACCTTGAATTTGTTTGTCTTCTTCCTTAGTTTTCTCTGCCTCATGAATGTCCTTATACGTCCTGGTTATATGTTTCATAATATAATGAGTGCCTCTGGTGTTGGATTCGGATTTGGAGGTGTTGCGGGTGAGATTTAATGGCCGATTGCACTCCTTCGACTGCGGCACACTGAATGCGCTACTGTGCTTGCCTTTGAACGGAAGCTGTCTGTCCGAGCCGTGTTTCTGATCCCAGATATGTCCGGAGACACGCAGGTCGATGAAAAAGTGCAGAGGGTCTATGCCAGGGTAGCTCTGCGACATCGGATACGGCGGATACCACAATGGCCCTGGCATAAAATCCGATGAATTCTGAACGTTTCCGGGCAGCGCGTAATTCTTAACCGCCTGAAGATCTGTCTCGCTTCGACCCGTCGGCAAGAAGTTGCGCGCAGAAAAGTCCACTTTCGACTTCGAACTGTCATTGTACGCTGAAAAAGTTGATGAATAATTATTGCAATTTTTCGCTGTCCGATTGTTTTTGTAAATCTATCTTTCAACCGCGAATAGGTTTTTTTGAAAAGTTTGATCCGCGAGAAGTGAATACGCTGGGAGATTTTATTTTACAGTTGATGAATTGTTTGTTTGAGGGATGTTCGTAATGTGATTTGTTGTTGGGCGATTGTACAGTCGAATATTGACAGTAAAAGAAAATCAGAATATGAACGTATATTGCGGTTGGAACAGCTGCTGTGGTTTTTATCGCATGGACAGGATGGAATTACAAGGAGCGTATGATGTAGCCATGAATCCATTTAGCAATGTAGAAACATCTCGCTGATCAATATAATCTTTTTGTGGTTAAAAAACAAATGCAAAACGATGTTTTGCGTTCTGTAGATTAATCCGCTTTCCACTGGTCGCTTCTCAAGTTCCAACAGCAAGTACGACTTTTTTGAATCTCGATTAAGAGTCAACATTGGACTGAAAATATTTTCTCTTGTTCAATTCCGAGCTGTATTTTTAGACAAAAATTGTTCCAACGGTGTTTTTGATTTCAATTGTAAATCTCAGAACGTTTCACTGATTGCTAGAACGTTGTGTCTGACATTTAGCAAATTCTGTTAACGAAACAACAACAAAAAGGGTCCAAAAAAATATACAAGTTGCGTGTAATATGTGGACTGTCAAATATTGATTTGCTTTTAATAGCGTTTCACAATTCTGATGTCCCTTCAGGATGAATATTTGAATTTGAATACACCAAACCTTTCAATTTCGCTATCAATTTTTGATCAGAAAACAGAATTTAAAAAAGTTAATAGTAAGGGCTATTAAAAACGTACGATTCTTCTTCTCCTGTTCCTCAGCTTTGACTTTGAGTTCGAGTTCTTGTTCCTGCGGGAGCCTATCGGCGAAATAGTTTTTCTTAAAATCTTGCTCATCGATTTTGGGCATCTCGTCGTGATGGTCAAACTTGATGTTTTTTGGCTCGTCGTACTCATGGGCCTTGTTTCTAGTATCTGTGAGATTTTCAACTGAGTGCTGATGAGGTAGCCGATAATATTTATCCTGGTGTTGTTGAGCGAGGTGGTGGTGCTGGCGACTTCTCTTGTCGATGGTTAACTCCAAGGGCGCTGCTTCCTTCCAGGACCTTTTGCGACGCCGAGCACTCGCATTCGGGATGCTGGCCAAGCTCGAAGGCTCAGTTTTGGGTTGCACGAATGAGCGCAACATTTCACTGAAGAAGAAACTGTGCGGCGTTAGCGGTACGTTGTAAAGATAAGGCGGGGTTGCCGCCAAATATCGAGATACCAGGTCGCCACTTGAAAGAGACGCTGGGGACTTGAGCGGCGAGGGGTCTCCTGTCGTTGTTGTCATCTTCAACTGTTTAGATCTGCAAACAATCTCATGCTTGTCCTCAATTTTGTATTCCTTAATTTAAACGAGTTCGCAAATGTTAAATTCGGTTACTGATGTGAATTAAAAATGTCGATATTTATTTTCCATTCTTGATACTCGAGCATAATGCTAGATAACAAAGTTGGACAAAGTTTTGATTCAAGTGCGTCCTAAATGAAATTGGTATTGAAGTAACAAGTTGAAATGCACAAGTTGGATTGAATGGCAAGTGTCAAAAATTCGTATGATATAACCAAGGCAAATTGAATGAGAGCATATCTATATTTCGTGCATAGACTCTGCGGAAGACAGACTACAAGGAACATCTCAATGGAGGCAAATCTTGCGCCATTGTTTGTCAGGAATTAATTGAATTGGTCTTGAAGGAATCTTGGTCCGTCGAAGACGTAAATCTCAACTCGCATTTATCATACATTACGATGTCAATTCCAATTGTCAGTCCCTCTATTCATGTTCTGACGATTATTTTTTATACATCATCAAACTTTTTTCATTGCAAATTTTGTTTGTGAAAAAAATTATAATAACGGATTTTTTAAATGAAAAAAAAGGAAGAAAATAAGAAAAGGGATGAAAATATATAGGATGGAGAGTTTTAAAGCGAGATTTTTATTCGGGACGATGAGAGGAATGGGTATTGTTTGGGTGCATTGTTTCCGAAACAAACGTCGTGCACGTTGTTTCGTGAGGAGATACGCTCAGACAGACAGGCAGACAGGACGAGCGAGAAATGGACTGCTGTCAGTTTTACTCTTTGTGATAAATACGGGCGTCACTGCAGCATCTGTAACGCGACCGGAAACGTACGTTCCGGCGTGCCACAATCCGTACCGTGCGGTCATGATAACGATTGTCATCAACGCTTCATTACCATCCGATCAATCTGATCGCTTTTATTTAATTATTAATTTCACGCACAATTCACTCTAATTAACAACTTGTCGCTACACTTTTCCCTCTTTTTCTAACGAACTAAGTTACAAACATACTTTCAAATATGTCAATGTTTAGCAGAATATATTTTATCAATTAAAATACACGACGTTTAATTAAATATTAAATTTTTTAATGCATTTTTCAATCTGTTTAGCTATTCGTTTGTTAATTGAAATTCAAAAGTTTTTATGAGCTTTTTTGATTTTGTTTGCAGAGATTAAAGCGGTGTAAAAAAGTGGCATTTTGTTAATGTCGGTTTGAAGTGCAAATACGATTAAAACTGAATTGAAAGGAACGAGAAAGTTCCGAACGACTGCATTTTACGGGCGTTACATTATTATTCCATGAGTCTCATCGCGAGCGGACAGCAACGATTGCGGAAACGCCGGAGTTTCAGTTTCACGGCATGGTTTACGATTCATAAGACAACTCCGGGATTGAATTAAGCGAACGCCAGCTGCCAGTCTGTCCGCATCAAAATCTGCATAATCTCGTCACTGCGACGACGCTTCTAATTGGCGCATTGTTTCAATTTCTATCACTGCCAAGAATTTGCATTCGCCCCCTCCCCCCTAAGATTCGAGCCATTTTTATAAACCTCTCCCAACAGTCCCTTCATTTTTCTCCACTCTAGTGACAATCATTTATTCATTTACAAAAGTGCACTTTTTCTCTTCTTACTTACTACAAAAAAAAAACATTTCATTTAATTTTACATCGACCATTTAATCAGCTTTGTTACTTTTTTTCGTTACTAATTCTTCCCGCAGAAAATTAATTCATCAACAGCTTTTACTAGTTGTATTGAAAATGTGTCTTGCATTTTTCATTACTGCATCAACTATTTCTGCATCTTGAATTATTTAAAGTCGAAGACGATTCTTCGTTGACAACTGCAGTATTTGCAAGATCGCATTGTTATTGCACTTTTATCGTAGACATAAAATTGTTTATCACCTCGAAATGTTTCATAAGAATTCACGTGGGTGTTATATTGGCCGTTTCGTCTCACGGGATATTGCCTTTTTGTGGCAACTTAGCTTGGCCGATCAAAAACAATGATTACTACTTAAAATGCATTTGCAAACAGCAAACAAAAGTTCCAAGACAATCAAATGTTTGAAGATATTTAAGAGACATCTAAAAGATATTTTGAAAAGATATTTAAAACTCGAGTCAAACAAAAGCGTTGTTTAATCTTACTTACAACAATGAAGTTGATTTGGCATCGAACAATGTCACTTCTATAACTTTTTCTCATTCTTTCATTCCAAATTTTCGTATTTGTTTGAACAAGAAACTGTTACAACAATTCAAAAAACGTTTAATAAACATACATCGATTCGCAGTCCTTCAAAATTCATGATTTTGAGCTCCACGTAAATTCGCTCCAACAAGTGTTTTTTGTCCAACCAAAAACCTTTCGCGCAAACTTTTCAGAACTTTCGCCTGGTCGAAATCTTGTAACTTTGATTTCACGAGACATCAATGGAAAATCGTCGTTCACAATCAATAACCCTTGTAAACCCCCAAAATAATGCGAGTCACTCAAACAGCAAAAACCAGAGAAAACAAAACTGTTGAAAAAAAAGAGGCGTAAACAAGTACTGTGACGAACACTTGAAAAAACAAACAAACAAACTCACCGGTTATGACACGCGGAGTTTTTGGCGTTACGATGATGGGTGCGCGTGCAGCTCGTGCCGGCAAATGAGATAATAATCGTAGCACTGAGTGCGTCTCGGTGGCTGTGACGAGGATGGGGGTTGGTGGTGTGCGGGTGGGGGGCTGTATTTTCCACCGCCCAACATCTGTGAGCCGCGGGGGTGTCGCTGCTTTTTGAGATGATCCGGCCAATCTGCGCATCATTTCCCAGTAACCGACGTCGCCCCGCTGCGGCTGTTTGCCACCCCACTCCCCCTCCTCCCATCGAGCCCTGTTGAATGCAACATTTCAAGCCGAGGACAAACTGCGCACCGATGGGGGTGGAAGAAAAAAGAAACTCATTCGAAAGGAGAAAAACTGCAAGGCTGCAAAATGTTGTAACAGGTTGAAAAAGGGTTTAAACATGCTGCTAAGATATAATTTCATCATCAGTTTAGACACATGGGGGAAAAGGGTTTGCTTGGAGGGGCTGACCTTAATTTGGCGCTAATGGGAGTTGCGGCTGGCTAGAAAAATAACTGACAGTTGCGGAGGGATTAGCTTTGTAATGGTATGGTAATGGCTTTGTACTACGTGCGACGTGCTATTTAATGCTGTAAGCAATTCGACTGAGCATTCGCCCTTTTTATAGCCACCTTTTTACTATACTGTCAGACCAAAAAATAACTCAAAACGCGCTCCCTTTTTTGAATCTTAATTGTACTTTTTAGGAACTCTACAATTGTTATCACTTTTTTATTTGGATATTTCAGAATACAAACTAGGTGAATTTGGATATTAAACTATTGTTGAATCCGTCTGTTCATCTGTCAATCTAGAAACTATGAACTATTGTTGCGACTATAAAATTAGGATGAGATTTGGACAGAATCGGATTTTCTTTGCTGCAGACATTTGAAAGCCAAGGAATTGTTTGTGATTAAAACATATTGTGAGATGAAAAAAAACTAGTGCAATGAAAATGAATGTTTCGTTATACATTCTATTCAGAGGACGCGTTAAAGTATTGAGCCTTACAATATATTATGTAAAGCACACGAACTCGACATCGAGCTGCGAATATGCACGGCTTTGGCGGCTGAATGTGTGCACGTGCGTAAACTTAAATCCACTGCGATGGGCTCAAGAGTTTACACAATGCGCGCTTCTAAACTCCGAGTTTTGATGCGAGAACGTTCATGCGTTATTTGCATGTATATTTCATACAATTATTAGTGCTGCTTCGAATCAATAATTCCGACATCTAAATCAAAATCTAAATATATAAACTTACAGTTCGTTCACAAATTTTATCATCCCACGATTTCTTTATAATACAACTGTTTTCATTTTCTTAATTCGTTAAAAAAAGATGTTTGATTGTTTGTCTTTTTGAAAATTCAAATCGAGATTTGAGTTGAGTATTTTTGATCATTTTGATATCAATAAATTTTTCATTTTAAGGAAAAAAAAGTCGAAAGAATGAAAGTGTACACGTTTGAATACTTTAATCGCGGAGTGAAAAAAGTACGACTGCGAGTTCTTATGTACTTTTTTTGATGAAAAACAATTCGTGCAACGCGCTCGTGTCTTTTTTGTGTATCTTTATACACTGGAGCATATTCCACTTCGCTTTATTGTAATTGGTCAGTGAACTGATGTTTCGTGCCTGTATCTCGCACCCTTTCAGTACGCGTCGACTTCCATTCCCTCGAAACACATCGTTCTTGTTCTTATTATTCGCAGCCCAGTATCCACTATTCATGAATCCCACGAGAATGAGCAACTTTAATTTTTCACTACTGTTCTGAATCTTGTGATACGTCTATACGCCCCACAGATTTTCATCACAATCGCAAACTTCATAATTTTATCATCATTGCAAACTTACAACGATTTTCTATTTCATTTTTAAAATGTTTAACGAAGAATAAACAATAATTTCGAATAAAATAATTATTTGGGTATTAGACTTTTGTATCTCCCCTGATATCACATAACAAGTACGTTCTGGCTCATGAAGAAACCGGACGACCACTCATGCCGCCCTGAAACGCTGTTAATTGGTCCATCACTAGGGGTAAAGTGTAAAAGCACTTTCACTCCAAGTTGAATGTTCATAAAGTTGTCATCTCAAGAAATTTAAATCAGTGCAAAATATTTGACATCATGTTTTTGAAAACAAAGATCTACTTAGCAGTTCGCTCGATGGCACAATTTTCAAAGATTTCATCATTTCAGCCTTTCTCTAAAACGTCTACAACTTGGTCACTGACTATTATTTGATTTATTTATAGACAAAACTGAAATGATATGGAATTTAAAATTGAAAAGAATGGTTTCTGATCGAAAGAGAGGAAAACGTTAAATTCTGATGAGATAACATTTCGCTGAAAGAATAACAAAGCCGTGGAATAAAGTTGGACGCGATTTTGTGCTTGTGAATTGCAAATAGAGCGATCGTCTTTGAATTGGATCGATGCACGTGTCTGTTTACACTGAGAGTGTGCTAAGTGTGAAACGGGGATTCCCACCGCTCGGCAGGTTAAGCAAGGGACGTCGTTGAGGGGTGGAAAACAATTTAGACGAAATTCGCGCGCGTCACCGTTTCGGTGACTGGATACACTCTTATTTGTCCCAACGACAATCTGTCCGCTCCGAACCCCTTTCCACGTCTTACTTTGCGTTTTATTTCGTCTCTCCTGCGTCTCGTCCCGCTGTACTTTCTCACCCTCGCGACAATTTTAAACACCCTTCAGTCTCGCAAATGTTGATTTTACCCCAAAAAATTCGCAAAAACTAAAACTCGCCATCTAATTCAATTTGACCGATGATTTGAATTGAAAACCGGTCGATTACAGTGTAAACAAATGGAGATGCATTGTTTAATAAAATGCTTCGGGTCGGGTAAATCTGTAAGGGGGTAAAGGTAAATAGCAGTCGCAGAGCCCGCGGCTATTCACGCTCACAAGTGGAAATAAAAAGCGGACCAGATCAAGATCTTCATTTGCTAAAAGACTGGTGAGCTAAGGAGGCTGCGGTTGCCAAATGAATGGTGCAAGCGAGAGAAAGAGAGGGACGAAAGAGAGACAGAAGCGGGAATGTATGACGTCGCGGTGGGGGAGGGAAAAGCGCGATGAAAAAAAAAGATGCCGCGGGGAAAGCGAAAGAGGCAATGGAGAGAGACAGTCGGAGGGGATTGAATTCCCTCGAATTGGGAAGCGCTCGAAACCTGTAATATTCCCGGGAAGTATAAGCTTGGGAGAATGTCGGTACCCCCACGGCCGCGGCCCCTTCCTAAGGGATGCAAATAACTGGTGATAACAACAGACAGCTAAGCCGATAGAGTGCGCTACGCTCACTGTTGGAGGGTGGGTTTTCAAGTCTCTTGAATGCCGTCCCCGGCGTTTCAAGTGATGACAACAGAGAGGGGAGGAAGCGATGGAGGGGAACGTCACTGTCGCATCGAGCGCGAGCAATGAGTGGCGCGCGCTCGCTCGTCTTTTGTTTGCTATCCGATGCGACTGACAGCGCGGAAGATGCGGTAGGGGCTGCACAGCCACTGAGGGCTTCTGATTCTTCCGCCACGGCCAAATCATATACTACCTTCTCGCAACGACGCGCTTCACTTAACACACACGCAAAATCCACCACGAGTTTTCCTCTTTTCTTTCAAACATACCCACTAGTCCACTCTCAGACTTTGTCCAGTCAACGTTAATCACCTATTTACAAATCTGCCCTTCAAACTACCCTCATGCCCAACAACTTTGTCCTCGCTTTTTATCATTCTCGCCACTCTTTTCAGTTTACTTTTTTCTCATCCACAGAATACAATTTACGATTTTTGATTCAGCACACAAATTGTTTCAGCATTCAAAAACATCTGTGCCAACGCATTGTAGTAATCGGATTTCCAAAAAAATGGATCACAAATCAAATTTACCGGCTAACCCATTTTCCAATTTGTATCCATTTTTTTAAGCTTTCTCATTTAGTTTGTTAATAAACGTTATAGAGTGAATACAAAAATGATTTTCAACCTTTTTTCCGTTGATTCTGACTGTAAAATTGATACGTGTATTAAAAACAAAAAGCTCGCAAATTTGCAAACGCACGTATCATTTGTAAGAATAATTAAGGCCGCGTGAAGAGAGCGCAGAGTGTTTCGAAGCGCGATGAAATTTCAAGCAGGTGTCTTTGCAGCGCCATAAATGTTGACATTCTTCGGCGAATAAATCTATCGCGTCGCAGAGAGAGAGTGAGAGCTGAAAAGGTGGCAGAGAGATGCGCTTAACAGCACATTTCAAAAATCTTCGTCGTTACCATCAAATATGAAAAACTTTTTATCACGACGTCCTTTTTTCTCGTTCTCTCTTCACAATCTGTCAGATGGAATTTCCAAGTGGTTGGAAAAAGACATTTTTCGCTATTCTTGTTTTCAAATGCAAAGGAAATATGAGATACAAAAAATGTCGAACCAAATCCGAATTGATATAGACTTTTAATTTAACGCTGTAATATTTGTATCAACAGCCGTCAAACAACATTGACAAATGTGTAAATACTCCGAAGATTGTTTATACATTAATTGAGATGAAACTTTGCATCGAGTTGTTGCGGTTTCGTTAATCCAAACATAGTGCGCATATTGATTCGGCGAGTGCAAACTCGCAGCAACATCCGCGAGTATAAATTTACAAATTGTATTAATTGCGCTTAATGAATACATATAATTTCTCTGCGAGGAATCTTGTTTGGCGTGAAAATGCCCGAGTTACACGAGCTTTGTATCGCGTTTACAAATACGTATCTCTTTTGCAAAGCATACGCACAGAAACGCGTCATATGTAACTTTGGATCTGTAAACGCAATATTCAGATATCGGATGCGTTACAGCCAGAGCTATACATACTCTGATGTATCAGATGCACGTGTATATATACCTTGGATGGAATTTCTACAACTTAAATATTCGCTCGCTCTTTTCGAAGCAAAATATGTAAGATTCCATATCTGTGCAAGGTCTGAAAAAGAAAAACGAAATGGATATTAATATATTTCAGATTTGTATGATCAAACTTGGTTCAAGTAAAAATATTCTACAAATGAAAAATGATAAGTTTGGATTGTTTTGAATGGGTTTTGCGGACAAATTTTGAATGAGATTAATAATGCCTCAAAGTCGTGTTCCACTAGTGACTTGTTAGCATTGGAAATTCAAGAGCGGATATGGTAACCTTCATTAAATGCTCAGCGTGTTAATTGAGGATATTAGCAGTTGCATCAGGTGACTTGAAAATTAATACCAACTTTATGAGCATGCCCGGTCTTCGGCAGGACGGCCAAGTAAGTTGGAGATGATGGAGTGGGGTCAAAGGATAACACGGGTCTCGACCGGAGCTGCCTTTGACACGAATACGTTTATGTGATCGCTTACTCGCATTTATCAATATGTAGACCTCAGTCTTTATCTCTAAGAAAAACGTGCGTGATTAGATTTATTTGTCTTATTCAAAATAATTTCATTTTTGCATCTACTTATATTTTTGGAATGTTTATTATAAAACCTTTTTCAGATTTCTTCATTAAATTACAAATACTTAGATTGTTTTTAAGCTTGGTATAACAAACATGAACTATGCTCAACTGACTTTATAAGTTATCCAAGTGGCCACAGTTAGTCAGAGTCGAACAACTTTAATTAAACATCTCTTAAATTGAAAGGAAAGGGAATAATCCCTCTTTGATGGTTTTTCGTCTCTTTCGATGGCTTAATAAAATTGAATAACGTTGAAATTACAATTCAAAACTTGAAAACGAGAGACGAATCAAAATAAGGAGTATTGAATATAGCTGAGATTCTTCATAAATGTTGGTCATCAAAATTATTTATGAATGCGTTTAACCTTTATACCTTAGCGAGAGGTCTTGAAGACCTCTGCAAAAGTGCCATTACGCCCCTTTTAGAGAATGGCTGAGAAAATGTATGTTTATGACCGTGCATATCAAATGCAAACACTTGTTCCTCACATTTCGTTCCTCTGGGATTTCATCGACAATCCGATTAACGTTACCTAATCATAAAAGTACGTGCAAATGGCGTGATAGAAAATCAGTAGTACAGCACTTGATTGGGTCAGGCTTATTAGTAAACGAGTTATTAAGTTGTTGTGATTGTTGGGATAAAAGAGAAGTTATGATAATTGCGAGAATTGGGAAATGAGCGTACGAGATGTTGGGTAAAAAATGTGTGCAAGACAGCGCGACTGGGAAACGTCAATAAAAAGGTTGTGCAAGTATGCAATAGGAGGAGCGCAAACATGAGAGGAGGCAAAAGACGACATTTTCTGAAATCGCGCACGGTGACAAGTGCGAGTATGAGCGTAGAGCACATTACGCGATGATCGTGCATAGAAAGCCCAGATCAATTACATAATGGCGCGGCTGAAACGGCGTCTCTCTCTCGTTTTCTGCGCTCTCCTCGGCCTTACTCTATCGCTCTCCGCGCCCTGCAACCCCTTTTGCAAAGTGACTATAGAACAAAGGGTTGAGCCTCTTCTCTGCGGGCGCAGTAATTATTATGCTCTTTGACGATCTCTCTGTCTGTCAACGGTGACGCCAGAGAAATCGATACTCCTAAAGCTTTAATCGTCACTCGTATCGTTATGTCACATATGCATATCAGACGAATATTAATATGCAATAAGATTCGAATGCGTATATCCTTGTGACAATATTTTTTTTTCACAAAAATGAACTCTTTCAAATAGAAACATTTCAAATTGTTTCATTGTAATTTTGGGTTCATTTTGCATTTCCACTATCGAGTTGGAAAAATTATTTCGCCAATTTGAGAACCAAGTGACAAATTGTATTTTAATTAGAATCCAAAATGTGGGAAAATGTTTGCTTCTGCTAAACATGTGCTATTGAATGCACATTCGGAAAATGGCATTAAAAATGGATAGTCTGTAAAGTAATGTGGTTTCTATCTAAAGTCTGAACCGAGAGGAATAACAATAGACTGTGAGATAATGAATCGCGACTGTCGTTGTGTGCTATCCCATGTCCTGAATTCTGCCCTTAGGCTCTAGATTGCTGATGCACTCCCTTCGCTGTTCCCTCTATCTTCTTTAATCCTATGAAATCTTTGAGTAAACACATAATGAAAAGAAGGTGAAAATAATTGAACGTCGTAGCACTCTCTGAGCGTATATTAAAGTTTGATTTGCTCTCGAGGTTGTAATTAAAATTTCACCATTCAAATAAAGTTTTCAAACGAGTAATCCAATCCGACTGTTTTTTTGCGAACAATTCGAAAATATCCTGTTGGAATAATTTTTTGTCTGCAATCAAAGATTAGCGCGTTCGATTCAACCCCTCTGACTGATTCTCCCCGCTGGCTTGTTCTTGTGTCAAACAAGCGTGTAAGCGAGTAGTCCAGGCGTCCACTTAGCGCTAATGCCTCTTTTATTGGTCAAGACGACTGAAAGCACCCCAACCAGCTCCCCTATACTCGACGTACATTTTTACTATACAAATTCAAATACAGCACAATAGTCTCGAACGTGAGTCAGATTTAATTAGGCCGAAGGGTTAAATCGCTGATTACAATTTTTTCATCAAAAATGCGTCCGAATGAAATTTCATTTGTGAATCGCTTTCAGATAAGCGCGATAAAGCGGATCGAGCGTCGCCGAAAGCTGTAATACCGAGCGTAACGATAGCATAACGTGGAAAAATTTTCATGAGGACTAACTGGAAATAAAAAAGGTAGATGGACTCAAAAAAAATCGGCAAAAAGCGAACACGCGTTTTTAATCCGGATGAAGCTTAGCGTTGAGCAGATGTCGAACGCAAATGTGCAGCGGATATGAAAGTGCACTTTTCTGCACAGCTCAAGGAAAAAATCATTAGACAAGGATTGAATAGTGACGGATCGTACCAAAAAATTTTTTTTCTTTCACAGAATACGTTTATTACAAAATACTCGGCGTAATTAACGCGGTACATGGTCTGACGTTTGAAGTATGAATCTCGTGGTTCATCAGTTTTTATCTCTCTTCTAAATAAATGCTTTGATTAAATATCGTATTGAAAAGCCACGAGTTTTTAAATCGTGGTACAACGTATTTCGAAATAAACATTTCTTTACTCGTGTATACGTATATGGTATAAACGTAAATGAAGAATATAATAATCGTTATGATGGAAATAAATTAATCGCAAGTACTTAGAACTAGTATAATCACAACTGAACTATAAATTGGGCGATGAATTTAAGCATTCTCGCTGGCAGGCCGTTTTTTGTTCTGAAACAAAAATAATATATACTTATATAAATAAATAAAGTTTTGCAGGCTGTGTTTGTGTCGTATAACTCTCTAATTTGAAACAAATTTGATAGTTGCAAATACTAACATTTTGCTTTGTTGATTTTGAATCAACATTGGAAGCTCGTGTTTTGGATCTTTCTTGCTCTAACTCGATACGCAAGGAATCTACAGTTGTAGTCAATTCGTCCCTTATTTCTTTCAATTTTGTGACCTCTGCCAGGACAACCGCCTTATCTTTCACTGAAAGGTCGTTAAAAATGAAATATGTTGAACGTTATAGTTCAAATGTTGCAGAATTTCCTTATAGTATAAAATACTTACTCTCTCCCTGAGACAAAATGGCATACAACTTTTTGTTTCGATTTTTCACTTCGCCCATCTCCTTTTTCATCATTTCGTTCTCTTTTTTAAGCTCTTTTATAATTTGGTCGCGTTTCTCAACTTCAACTTTCAGTTGAGCTGAAGTTATGTTATCATCTAACTGATTCAGTCTTGCTTTTAAAGTCTCTTTCTCCTTTCCTTTGCGAATTTCCTGCGTGACTTCCTTGTCCACCCTTTCGAAAAATTCCGCATTTGACTCTAAACGAAAATCATAAATAATCAAATGATTGTATTAATGTCATTTATTTTGCTGAAACTTGACTGACTTTCTATACCTTTTCTACTTTCGCTGCTGCTGGTCTTGCTTAAATTTGAATTTGCAGCCGAATCCAGATTGTTAAACTCGTCTAAGGACATTGTAGATCGTTTTGATTTCTTAGTGGATTTTTTGCTTTGCTCTTGTTCCTTTTGTTTTGCATGGTTCTCCAGTTGAGCTTCGTAACTGAGTTTTGACAGTAGCATAGCATGATGCAGATCTTGTTCGTAAGATTCTTCCACGGCCTATAAATTTGCAAATTCGATCGAGTTTTATGTAAAGTATATTTCATACAATTCCATTTACATAAAAAACAAACAAACAAAATTACCATAGAATCTTTTTGTTTCCACTGTTCCCATTGTTGTTCATCGCTGCCATTGCTGTTTTTCTTCTTTTGTTTCTGCAATGAAGGAAACCAGAAGTTAAAGATAAAAACAATATCATAATGTATGTTCCACAATCTTTTTACAGACATAACCCCGGGAGAAAAAAACTGCGTTTCAACAGTCAAAACAATCAAAGATTATAATGATACCTTGTTTTGTTTTTTCTTTTCCTCTTTCTTGACTACTGGCTGTTGTTGTTTCGGTTTTTCGACCACTTTTTTCTTCTCGCTGTTTTTTCCGTTTGCCGACGGTTTCTTCATTTTGGCCGGCATGAAATCATCATCGTCGATGCTGAGTACAGAAAACCTGGACGGCACGGTAATAGCCATTTTTTAACGTTTGCGAAACAATCTATTCAAAACACCTTCCGAATAAAGGAGAGCTTTTTTGAAAGTAATATAATAAAGAAGCTTCTCCATCAACTACGGGCCTTCATGTTCATTCATGTTCTTTTGTCATCTAATGACCCGGTGCTCCTACAGGTGGCGCCATATACCGGACACAGAAGTTTAAATTTTTTTGCAAAAAATTAAAAATTAGAACTGATTACACAGCCCACTGCCCTTTTGATAACAAAAACAATTATTTTTACGAAAATATAACTAACAATTAAAACAAATTTGGTTATAAATAATACATCAGTTAATAAATTCCAACAATATCCAATCATTGTTGATAAACAATGAATTGATTTTGGTTAATCAAGATAATCGACGCTTTTTGAATATAATAATTTATTTACATTCATTTAGGTACAAAAAGTTCAATATTTAGGTTAGCAAAAAAATCAAACTTAACATTAGAACTGAAAAAAAGCATCCAAACAGCTGAAATAAGTAAAAAAAGGTGGTAATATAATTATTGTTATGTGCGCGAGGTTACAAAAATGCAAAAATACTTGGGCGCGCGCGAAAACAATGTCGATCATGTGACAGATGATATCATAACAAGCGCGCACGATCAGACAAGTGAGACGAACGCAAAACAGATGCGAGCGTGGCAGAGTTGGTAGCCGTGGTTCGTGATCTCTAGACCCGAGAGTGAGAAGGAAGCAGCATCTGTCCGCCGAATCTTACTATACGTAGTGATCGAAAACAACGTCGGACTCGAGGCCCGGTTGCACGTCGTTCCAGCAAACCATGTACGTAGTTCTTGGCGCAGAGCAGTTTTCACAACCACTTTGACAATTGCCGCCGTTGTCTCGAACCGCGTCGATCGCGGCGGCGGCGTAAGCGCGTCCACTTGGCTCTATCGCAGCGCGCCGCGACCCGAGCTCACGTAGAGGACATCCTTTGGTAGCGCCGCACCAGCTTTCATCCTTGCCTCCGACGTGGTTTTTGCATGCCGATTTGACCAACGCGGCCCTTCCCCCTCCCCCGCGACGGTTAAGGCGCGAAAACCCGAACCCGCAGATACGCCAAAACCCGCGAAAATAGCATCCAATTGTTGCACGACCAACCAAATCTAACCTACAAAACAATTTGTTGTTTTTTTAACAATTACAACTGTCTATTGGGTTTCCAAGTTCTGTACTGGAGCGCGCAAACTTGTTTGTTTTTCGCATGATAACTCGGATGTTGACGTTTTGATCAGTTAAGATTTTAGGTTAGTTTACCAATTGTCGCAATGTTTTTGTTTTTGCCACGTTCCAGAGTTGTCGCGACAAATCCTTCCTCTTCGTGTCCAGTGTTTGCGTTTTGAGGTTAGCTCATTATTTTGGCGCAATTTCACGTCTCACTTTATTTTGCTTTTCCCTCCCACTTGATGTTTACATCTTCCACTGTATGTTATGATTTTTTTGGACTGTTCAAGTTTTTTCAGTGTTGACTGATAACTTTTTAATGTTGTAGGTTTTTCGTGTGGCTTGACGCTGGGGGATATAATTGTTAAATCTAGGCGAATATTTTAACCTAGTCAAGATGTGCGACCAGACGGAGATTGAATTCTTGGAGGGTGACATCGTTTGGGTCAAATTGGGCTCGACCTGGTGGCCCGGCGAAGTCGTAGGCTTTAACAACTGTCCTGAAGCTGTTAAACTTGAGGCACAGAAGAAATCCTTGATTGCCGTTGTTAAGTTTTTCCAAGAAGAAAATTTGTAAGTTTTCAATTTGCAAGCTATTACAAATCTTCAAATTTGCCATGACTAAATGTGACTTTTGCGTTTACAGTGAATACGTTAAAAATTATCATCAAATCTACAAGTACAACTGTTTGCAAAAAGATGAGTT
Source organism: Telenomus remus (assembly GCA_020615435.1). NCBI lineage: Eukaryota > Metazoa > Arthropoda > Insecta > Hymenoptera > Scelionidae > Telenomus > Telenomus remus. The sequence goes on along the minus strand of CM036345.1, from coordinate 7,912,322 downwards.
CATCAAAAAAGGCATGGGTAAGTTGCAAACAAAGTAAAGACATTTGATCTCTAAGAAAAATGAACGAATGATGTTGATGATTATGTTTTCGCAGATAAATATCGAGCCAAGGAGAAAGAGAAATCATCACTGATGAAAAATTTTCCCGAAGATATCAAGATAGCGGAGCAAAAGACTAACGGAAACGTCGATATTCTGTCAGAGAGTAAATTTTTACCAGAAGAGAAGCCAGATATCTCATCTCTGTTCGGCGAGCCGAAGAAACCAACGAAAAAGAAAAAAGAGGAAGGCAGAAAAAGCATTGGCAGTGGTGGTGACAAGTTAAGAAAAGTTCACCGAACAAAAAGTATGAAGCCAAAATTTAAGCGCAATGTGGATAACCTGCCATTGCTGCCGCTTAGTCCAGTCAATTCATACTATCCCTGCTACGAATGTGAATTTTATACGACAAAGGTGAACAATATTTCTTTTCACTTGAGAAGCCATAAAACGGAAAACGGCGTGATAATACCTGCCAAGTCAAAGTCACCGCTCAAGGGAAAACAAAACAGTCAGTCTACACCAAAAAGAAAGTATGTGAAGAAAGATAAGAGTAAGGTGGAGGCGGTAAGTTCCGATAGTGGTAAACGTAAACAAGAAGAGGAAGATGCTGTTTTGAAAAAATCCAAAATGGATTCTACACTTAATGACATCATGGCTGATTGGGATGTTTCAAATGACGGGATGGATCAGTCCATGGATGCACAGTCTGATAACGAGGTAGAAAATGCGACGGAGGAGAAGAAAGATAAAGACAAGTCGGAGAGTGACGCACTTCTGGATGAGACCGACAAGTTACTCAAGGAGACAGAAAAACTCGTATCCCCAGCAAAGAGTTTGTCAAAGTACACCCTCAAATCTCCTACGATGGAGGAGAAGAAAAGCGACAACAAGTATACTCTCAAGGATAAGTTGAGTTTGACCGGCAAGGCCGAAGAAAAGCAGTCCGAAGAAGATAAAAAGTCTCGCTTGGCATGTTTTGATTTCAACGAAGAAGACTCCGAACCTACAATTCCGCACGTGAGGAAAATTCCGCGAACAAGCGGAATGCCTTTAAAGAAGGAGATTATCAAAGAGTTTGAAAAAAGCCAAGCACTAAAAAACGAGAAGGAAAAAAAGGAAGCTATTAAGGATGGCGTCCATGAGGAAAAGGGAAAGTTGGAGTTGCGAGCGCGAAAAGAGAATGACGCGGACAAAAAGTTGAAGAAAACTGATAGTGATTTGTCGCTGCCTAAGAACGACGACATGTCTATGGATTTTAATGAAACATCTTCAGTTTCTTCGATGGAACTTCTCAAAAATCTTGATTCGCTAATTGATACGTGTGGCTCGCCAGCTAAATCTGACTCACCTCGCAAAAGAGAAGTATCGATTTCTAGAAGAGACACGTCGCCTCTCAAAAGAGACTCATCACCTTTGAAACGAGACTCACCGTTAAAAAAGTCCTTTTCTCCCAGTAAGAAAGAGGAGCTTCAATCACCCACTCGGGGCAGTGCATCGCCTAACAAAAAAGGATCGCCATTTCGAGCGGACAAGAGTCCATCGCCGGCAAAGAAGAAGTTGAATTTGGACTACTCGCCGCCCTTTCGTGCGGAGAAACTGAGCTCTCCTTTGAAGAGCTCCCCCCAAATCGAAGAGAACGTCGAGATCCTAGAAATCGTTGAATTTGAAGCAGAAGATGAAAATGTAAATTTTCAAAAGGATACCGAACCGAAGACACAACCAGTAAGCGCGTTTCACGAAGACGGACGTGACAGTCTTGCGCTAGAACAAGACAAAAAGGACCTTGGCAATGAGAAAGACACGTCTTTCTTGGAAGAATCTCTGCTTAGCTCGACTACTGAAACTGAGGAGAAAACTGCGGAAGAACTTGTGGTCAAAAAGAAAGGCCGAGGTCGACCGCGGAAGAATCCGATTGCTGAATCTTCAACTCAGCCCGAGACCCCGATCAAACAGAGTCTTAAGCAATCAGAGTCTGATTCTGATAGGTCCCAGTTCTCTGGAAGGCGGCGTAAACCCAACATGAGGTATGTGAACATGGATTCAGATTCGTACTTGAGCAGTCCAGATCGCTTCTCACAACGGACGGACGATAGTCAGTCAGATACAGAGGAGCAACCAGCAAAACCTGTGGAGGGCATTAAAAAGCACACCGGCAGAAGAGGTCGACGGCCAAAAAGTTATACTTTGCAAAAAGAAGCTGAAGAGCGCGAGAAGAAAGCTATGGAAAAGACAGAACTAGAGAATAAAGACAAACATGTTGCCAAGGTGGAGGACAAAACGCAAAATCATCAGGAGAGTAGCACGGAGATCTTGCCTCCGAAGAAATCGCAGATCAAAAAATTTGAGCAGGCCCAGCTGGATCTGTTTGAAAACAAGAGTAACAAGAAGAAGGACAATGAAGAGGAGCAAACTCAAGTTCTTTTTATGGAGGTAGTTGAGGAAGAAGTCGTGACGACCAAAGAAAACCTTGAGGAGAAGACGGTGGAAGAGAAAAGTCCGAGCAAGCTGCGAAACAAGGACAGTTACCTTCCCTACAAGCCGAAACGTGAATTTATCGAAGAAAATGTGGCCAACTCGTTCCAAGAAGCTTTTGTTAAGACCATGCAGATTGATACGAGTGCAATAAAAGAAAAGGAGGAACCACAGATTGAAAAAAAGATTGCTGGAGAATCCAACCTCACCACGGATACCAAAGCTGAGAAACTCGAAGAATCAGACGTTTCTGTTCCCGTGAAAAAACGAGAGAAGCCCAGGATTATTGAGAACGTAACTTTAAAACAGCCTCTGATCCTGAAATCGCACCTGCTAGAGAACAAAAGTTTAAAGCATAAGATGGAGGTGGAATCTCCACCACGTAAAACAACACACACAATGGCCAAGGCACAGAAGACGAACGAGGAGCAGAGCTCCTTGGAGGAGATGGAATTGGATATCAACAACATGCCGTTTGTTTACAGCGACGACATCCTCACTCCAGAGAGCATTGAAAAGATGCCTGTAATGATTTCATCGGTGCCGATCCAAACTAGCTCAACGCCACTGAAGAAAAAGAGCGGCACACCAGCGATCCTCAGCAAGGCGAAGGGCAAGCCAACCATCACGAGCATCAAATCAATCGTGCCACCTCTCGAGGTTAAAGGAATGGGGCCCAAAACTACTTACGTTCTGGATAAACCGAATAACGTCGTCAAATACGTGAACAATCAGGGCGTACGTTATGTGACACAACCTAAGCTTACGCATGCGCAAAAGGTGCCAATCCAGTCGGACCAGCAGGACTGCAAGGTCGTCCAGCAGGGGACCAAAGTGGTTATTTTCCAGGGACAGGGCACCAAGGCCCTTGTTAACATGAACAAGACAACTAAAGTCCAGAGGATCGTCTCCAACAGGTCACAGACCTACACTACACTCGCTACGGTCAAGTCCATCGAATCAATGCCGACAACGTCAAAGGTGGTGCAGAAGTTAGTTCTACCTGGTAATGTCATTCAAACTGGTGTCAAGGGAGGCACTCTTCTCACTGCTGGATCCAATGTAAGAGCGGTCATAGGCACCAGACCAAAGACCATTCTCACGGCCCAGCCAAGGACCACTATACTCGCCAAGATGCCTACTTCCAAGGGCACTGTGCTTACACCCATCACTGGACAAGAGGTTCGACTCATTCATTTTAATTCTTTCTTTTTAAACTTAGCAAATTAACAACAAATTTTACATTTCATTTTCGTTATTCTGTTATTTAGGTAAAACGACTGAGCGCTGGACAAAAAGTCGTGCAGAGTCCACAACAGATCCCACTGCTGTCCAGAATGAAGAAGATACCGGTATCGGAGCAAATAAGTTTGGCTACAGGCATGAGTCCTGGCACTTCCATAGTTTATAAAAGCCCTGGTAATACAGTGAGAAAAACTCTGACTACCAGACAGATTGTGATGCCGAGCCAATCAAAATTGATAACAAAAATCTCTCCAAAGATAGTAGTGACAAAGGGCAAACAAGTGTTGTCTAAAAATGTCCACAGCGAAACGACGACCCCTGTGATTACTAAAACTGCAACTCCCAAGACGCTTGCCTCAAGTCCTGCAAAGGGTGTGGTTCAACAAAAGAATTTGTTGAGCGTTGCCTGGTCATCGGCGCTTGGAGATGTTGACGAACAGACAGCTTCGGCTGAGGTTGAAGATAAAACTGAACAACAAGTTGTAGTTGCGGATGAACCTAAGACTGAAGCTGCGCAGCCGGATGATAAGGCAGAGGAGATGAAAATGATACCTGGACAATTTTATGCTGTACAGTCTAAGAATCCCGATGGAAGCCCGATGGAACCTCTCATGTACTTCATGTACGTTGCTGATGAGCATGGCAACTTGACTGCTATCGATAATAACGATGCTGCCATTTTAGGTAAGACATTATATACTTTTTGACAAATTTAACAATGTTATAGAGTTCTTTTCTAATTTCGCTGATGAATGTTTTCTATTTTATTGCTTTTTAGGAGAATCAGGAGCTTTGAACAATTTGGTAATTCAAACGCCAGACAATGGAGACGTCTCAATTGCAAAAACTGAAAGCAGTGCAAGTTCTGAAACGACTTGCACAGGTAACCAGGACATCCTAGCGGCGGCTTTAGCAAATACTGATTTCCAGCAGGATCTAGAAACGACCGCAGTAACCATCTCCTCAACAAATCTGATAAATCAGACAATGATGCAGCCAACCTCTGAGCCGATCTCACTGACTTCGGTTCTTGAAACTTCTTTGACTATAAATCAACCTATCATGACTCCGCTGGAAGTTCCGAGCAATATGCCAACTCAGTCGGAAACCCTGACCAATGTGCCTTCAGTGACGAAAATTCCGGCGACCTCACTTGAACTGCCAATCACTATCACCGACCCCAACATCTCATACATCGCTGCGGGCGAGTCACAACTTATGGCAACTGCTACAAACTCAATTCCCGAGATTGGCGACATTATCGGCGATTCAAATGTCACTGTAGTTGAGGCAAATCATACTGAGACTCCAACAACGCAATACATTGTGATTCCAGGCCTCCAAGACAATATTATTCTGGAACAAACACAAAACGAGGAAGAAATACCAGCTGCTAGCTACTCCGTTTCAATCGCTGAAAATGACGAGCAGGTTAGTAATGATACAACATTAGTTGATAGACGAGTTGATGAATGTATGTCTAAAATGATTTTTTATCAACAGGTACAAACGACGCCCTCGATGCCAATCATAGACGATGGCTTCACTGAGACATTTACTGAAACAGTGGAAACCACAACCGAGTCGGAATTCCCTGATTCGGAAATTTCAAAAACAGACTTTCCCACGAGAAATGAAGAAGCAGACAAAGTAGAGGCAACAATTGAAACTGAGGAGATTACAACTCAAGGTTGTCTAGAAGCTGAAAAATCTGCTGATACTGTTGATGCAGTGGTTGTAGAAGAAACTATAGAGTCATCGGTGCCGGACGATACCTTGAAGGAGTCTACTCTGCTGCACAAGGAGGAAGCAAAGACTTCGGAAACGCATGTTGAAGAAAAACATGATGACAAAGATGTGGAAAAACACGAAGTGGTTGAAGAGCAGATTGAAGATGTGCAGATGGAGGAGACTGAACCTAGCGTACAAGAGGTAGTGCCTGACCAGGTTTCCTACGAGCTGATGGATACGAGTGAGCCACTAACAGAGGAGTGTCCCGTGGTTGAAACATCCGAAAGTACGAGTAAACCGGCAATAGAAGAAGAGGCAATAGAAGAACCGGCAACTGCCGCATCCTCTCAAGACGATCATGTAACTGAGGTACAATTGTTATAAAAAAGTATAATTTAACAATAAGCAAAAAAGAATTAATGATGTTTTGTGTTTTCAAATTTTGTTACTGTAAATGTACTTTTGTAAGATTCTCCAGAAAGAAATGTATTTAATTATTACATTATTTAAAATTGGTGCTCGCGAACATTTTTTATTAGATTTTTGTTACGATATTTTTCATTAATAAAGTTAATACTTCGTGCCATTTAACTTTTGAACTTTATTTTGTTGTCTAAAATACCTAAAACATGATTAATTTACTTGTGTTCATTACAAATTTGCATGTTATCTTTTGAATGATGAAATTTAAAATGAAATGACCTAAAACTAGTAGTCATTGGTAAACAAAAATACATCTTACTGATTGGTACCTTGTTTGATTAATGTAAAATCAGTTCAAGACCTAAAATATGTAACGATTTTAAAACAATTATACTCATAGCTCGCATCAGAATATTTGAAATAACATATTGTTTGTTAAATGCAGCAACCTTCGGAGCCAGTCGAAGCAATCGCAGAGGCAATGGACGTAGATGAGGTGGACAAAGCCGATAGCTGCGCTGCAGTTGTGGAAGATGCCGAATGTGTGACAGCAACAGCAGCAGCTTCCGCAGCAGCTGAGTTGGACGAAGCTGAAACGAGTCAAGAAGCACCTTCGCAATCCTATGAGATCCCAAGCCAGTCTTTTGATGCAGAAGGTCCGACGCAGTCATTTCTGGAAAACAGAATAGCCGAGGCAGACGAGGTAGATCCGAGTTTCCCAACACAGAGTTATGAAGTTGATAAAGCTGAGCACATAAGCGAGGCTTTAGATACCGACGCTGAACTGAGTGAGGAAGGCAATCTGCCCTCTCAGTCGAATGACGACGGGATTGGTACCTCATCGCTGACCAACAGCTTAGGCTTCAACGAAGATGAGACAGCGAGCTCTTCGTATGTACCAGAAACACCTGAAACTCAGGAACGAGACCAGGATCAAGAGAGCGCAATAAGTACGTCCTCGTATGAAATCGCGCCTTGCGAGGACCTCAACATTGCCTCCTCGAGTGTCATCCCAGATACCTCGGAACATATGAGCATCCATGACAACGGCGTTCCTGAGATACCAACTTCTTCATACAGTCTTAATCCGGACAGCAGTTCCACCCACAGGGATGCTGTGCCTACATCCAGTTTTGAAGATCAGGTATAAATGAGCAACTTGTACAAAAGTTATGGTTTGTAACTTGATAATGTAAGATTAAAAATTGCAGGTGATTGTTGAACATAATGTTTCAACTTCTTACGATGTTCCGATCTCGATGCCTGGATTGGAAGACGCATCGTCTCAAAACTTTGTGTCCGAGAGCGGTAGCAGCAACGAACCAAGCAGTTATTATCAACAAGTGTCTGCAAGTTACTACAACGTTGCGGGACAAGGAGCAGAATCACGACTAAAAAGTGCAGATGCAGAAGTGAGTGCAAGCTACTATGAGAGCGCGGCGCGCAACGAAGCTAGCCAGAGCTATTTCGTAGGCGAGGAGGCGACACAAAGCTTCTGTGGGCAAAACCTTTCTTCTGGTTATTACGATGCTCAAGCCGATGCCGAAGCCGCATCGGCAAGCCAGAGTTTTTATTCAGCTGCGGGACAAAATGTTGAAGCGTCGCAGAGTTTTTACCAAGAGGCGAGCGTCGAACAGCGCGACGGTGAGGCGACTCCGGCTTCCTATCCGATGGATTACGCGGCTGCGGACTCACCCATCGACAGGCACGACCTCGTTGAGAGTTCAAGCGCGAGGCAGAGGTAATGCAACCCCTACGTTGCCACCGTTGCCGTCGCTCAGCAAAACTGTACATAATGAAATAGAGATAATACGTGAAAGAACGCTCTAATGGCTAGATTCTAAGTTAATCATTTATTTCTTATAATTTATATCTGCTGACATTCATTGATCTTAACGCTGATCCACAAGACGCGCATGCCAGATGAACCATCACGGCAGTCGTCCACCTTTTTCCTCCCTCATTGCAAAATCTTTCTATTCAATTGTTTCTAACTTTGTTTTTGTTTCTTCTTTATTTTCAACGTTTTAACTGTTCAACTTGATGTTAGTATAATACCAAATCATGGGTTTCAATATTGGTAGCAATTAAGTAAAATAATTTTTAAGGCTTTCAAAGATCATATTATAATAAAAAAAGTTGCTTTAAAAGGAAGAGTATGCATTAGGACTTCGTATTATACTAAAGTCAGGTTTTTGTTTTTCCTTATATTTAGCCAGCAGCTTGACTTGTTTTTTCTTTAAGGTAGTTCGGCAAAACCGTCACCGTCAGAAAAATTATTATTCAGATCGTGATAAAATTATAAAAACGCCATACGAAACAGTAAAATATTATTATTTCGTTTAATTTTTTATAAAATTTTGAAGAAATTATACACTCATTGTCAAAAATCCCAGCAAACTACCTTAAGGTTTCATCTGGTATCATGTATTCACAATTCAAGCTTTCAAAATGATCATCAAGTTTACAAAACTGAAAATTCACAATTCGTATTTTGAATTGGTTTACTTCGTTTACTATTCTATATTTCATACCTTTTAAAAGCGAGGAAATTTATATTGAACACGTTGTTTTTGACCAAAATGATGATTAAGATATTTAGAAGTAAGAAAGAAACATCTTTGTACATTAAAAGAGTGGAATTCTTTCTTAGAGTTTCGTTCATCATGATTCTGAGTCCATGGAAAATTTGCTAAAATTCATTGAGAATTTACAAAATCATGTTTTCGAACATGACTGATAAATGCAACAATATTTAGTTGGTAGTATATTATAATCTGTTACGTTGATAATAAAATTTGCAATAATTTTAGTTAATCCTTCGTTAAAATCAGAAAAAAGGTTTTCAAGAAACTATCAACCTTTTTAATATATGTTAAAATTTCCTTTAAAACTCCAACGAAGAATTCCAGAAAGAAAAAATATATTTGGATGAATAAAAAAGACGTATTTAATGTATAATATGAAGCGGAACAAATTTTATCCTGGTTCGGATGTAAAAAAATCATATGATTTGTTGATTTCACAAAAAGCTACAAAATTACGGATAAAATTTGTTTCTAGTGCTTGTATAGAATAAGCAGTCTATTTTGTAGTGTTAAGTATACAAATATATCTTGTAAAATCGAAAAATTTTGTGCAACATTTTCAAATCTAAATTTTTTAATTGTATGACAAAATAAATTATTTTATGTAATTTATAGTTGAATAGACAAGGAAAAACAGTTCAAATTATACAGATTTAAAAATGTTAAGAAAATTTTTCGATGCTGATTATACTTATATTATATTCTTTACAGTGACATATGTTATTCAGAGAATAAATTCATGTTTTTATTTCTCGATGGGTATTTCATTATTCGATAAAACAGCAAATTTCGTTGATTGAACATCTTTTGTATTCTTGAAGTTTTCAAACAAAGATATGTTTCGAAATTTTAAAACTCCCGCGTAACGAGAAGTGCCATCTGGATTCGCGCTACCTAATGAAAAGAGAGAAAGAGAAAAAGTGAAAGCTGATCATTTGTGAAACGTGTGTTTGTGAGTTTTGATTTTCCGGCACGTGTTTTTCTGTTTATAATTTAAAATGGCTGAGACAGGTAAATAAATAAAATTCTATCATTATAAAACTCATTTGAAGTCTTTTTTATACATCTATCTATAGTACAAAACTTAAGCGTCAGACTTTCATTTATGAATCTACTCTACTGGCACACACGTGCTTTGTTTAGAATTCCGGTTAATGTTTTTACGTAGTAATAAACACACATTAAACATGGTAATAATTGTTCATGACGATCTTTTGATAAGCTCAATTATGAGTACTCGGAATATTTATTCAAAATCATAAATCACAAAACAGACTGTGGCAATATCCTAAGCTTTACCCTTTTTAGGTTAAATGTAAACAGTTCGATTCATATTTTTTGATGATTATTTTATAACATTAGTATTTCACTTAGTCTTAGTTAACGATGCTTAAAAAATAATAGAAGAAAAGTGGAATGTTCTGGTGAATGAAAATAAACGTAAGTCTGACTGAGAAATGATTATAATTTTTAAAATGTTGTTTTGCAGAGAAAGAGAAAAAAAAAGGGAAGAAGAAAGGAGACTTAGGCGAGGCACAACTTAAGATGAAGTGTCAAATCGAGCCGTCAAGCGAAAAAGTAAAGCTGGAATGCAAAGACTGGCCGTTGCTGTTCAAGGTAAAGTATATAATGACTGATTGTTGGAGTCTGCTGACGTTTGTTTGCTAATTGTTTGTAAAATTGCAGAATTTTGATAAAATGTTGACCCGAACAAAACACTTTACACCTTTGACTGCTGGGACGTCGCCTTTACATCGTAACATTAGCGAGTATATCAAATCTGGCTGTATCAATTTGGACAAGCCTTCAAATCCGTCTTCGCACGAGGTTGTCGCTTGGATCAAACGGATTCTCAAAGTTGAAAAGACTGGACATTCAGGCACGCTAGATCCCAAAGTATCCGGCTGTCTAATCGTTTGTATAGACCGTGCAACAAGACTAGCAAAATCTCAGCAATCTGCAGGAAAGGAGTACGTTGCTGTATTCAAATTACACTCTCGTCCAGAGAGTGTAAAAAAGGTAAATATAATAATGAAAAGACACGGCCGCATTACAAGTTGTTTGACATAAGTTGAGCAATTGTTTGTTTGTTGTTTAGGTGGAGCAAGCATTAGAAAAGTTGCGCGGAGCGCTGTTTCAAAGACCGCCACTGATATCGGCCGTGAAACGTCAGCTGCGTGTGAGGACTGTTTACGACAGTTGGTTTTTGGATTACGATGACGAAAAGAATCTTGGAATTTTCAAAGTGAGCTGTGAGGCGGGTTCCTACATTAGGACGATATGCGTCCACCTGGGATTGTTTTTGGGCACTGGTTGCCAGATGCAAGAGCTGCGGAGAAATCGGTCCGGAATTATGTCTGAAGAAGAAGGCTTGGTCACTATGCATGACATCATGGACGCTCAGTGGCTCTATGAAAATCATGCTGATGAGTCTTATTTGCGAAGAGTTATCAGGCCTTTGGAGTCATTATTGGTTGGCCACAAGAGGATCATAGTTAAAGATAGTGCAGTAAGTATAACATTTTTTCTCAATCAACAGTCATTACCTTGAAATGCAAACTCACAACAATGCTTGTTTGTTTTTAGGTGAATGCTATATGTTATGGAGCAAAGATCATGTTACCTGGAATTCTCATGTATGACGTAGACATTGAGTTGAACCAGGAGATCGTGATTGTAACGACGAAAGGAGAAGCTGTCGCGCTTGGTACAATTTTTATATTAGCAGAATTCGTAAGTTTCTAGGGACACATTTAAATGAGTTGATAATGTTACAGCTATTGCGATGATGACTTCGATGACTATGAGCACATGCGACCACGGAGTAGCTGCTAAAATCAAAAGGGTCATTATGGAGAGGGATGCTTATCCTCGCAAGTGGGGATTAGGTCCGAAAGCATCGATCAAGAAACGTATGATCATTGAGGGCAAATTGGACAAGCATGGTAAACCAAATGAAAACACGCCTGCAGACTGGATGACAAGTTATGTTGATTATAATCAACCAAAGGTTAGTCTTTTATTATATTCCATTTAATGTTGAATAAACCGAGATTTTCTTAACTCATTCGTATTATTTCAGAAAGAAGAGAATGGATCCGATGCAGTAACTAAAAAACGGAAATATGAAGATATTTCTGTAGCAGATTCACAAGCTCAAAGTGAACAAGTCGCAGCAGAAGTGAAAACAGAACCTACGTCAGACACTGAATGTCAGTCTCCAAAAGAGAAAAAGAAGGAGAAGAAAGAAAAGAAAAAGAAGAAAGAGAAGAAAGAAAAATCTTCTGATACCGAAACTACTGCGACAGAAGCGTCAGAGCAGGTAAATCAATTGGTTAAATTAATTAACATAGAATCGAGGGCAATTTCACGGGTTAAATAACTATCAAATAACACTTACACAAATAAATGTTACTTTGAACAATAAATCTAAACTGATTTTGGAATTAATTTTCAGTCGCAACCTGTTAAAGAAAAGAAAAAGAAAAAGAAAAGCAAGGAAGCCTCAACTACCTCGGAATAATTGAATGAAGTAATTTGTTTGCAATACATGGATTGAATTTTTCATTACCATAAACTCATGTTTCGATAGAAATAATCGAATATAAAACCTGTTATTAAAACTATGTATATTTCTATACTTATTTTTAATGTCAGGGTTTGAATACTTTTTTACTTTCAAATGTAATTAGGAGAAAGATTTGTCATATTTTTTGTATGCATCTTATAAAAACTGGAATAAAATACGAACTATAGTTAACATTGTATTTTACATAAAGTATGTCCCACTTCATATGTACATCAGGACGTAACACAGTTACCTACTGATGTCAATGCTTCTGGCTAAAGTTGTTTTGAACGACGATACAGTAAGCAAAGACAACGAACTTCAGTGTACATTTGTGTATACAAATAAGCTAGAACTTTTGTTATTTTGCAAAAAAGTATCTATATCTCTTTGATAACTCTAATTTTCCACAACCAAAGGAGATCTGCGAGGTTTTGCTAGGCAACATAACCTGGAATTTAGCGAAAAATTATGTTATTGTTAAACACTATGTTTAAATGTTAGAAATATTCGAAATGAACATTCCATATTTTCTTGGACAACAAAATGAGTGAAAAGTTTTGCAAAGATGATAAAAATCTACCCCTGGACACAGCTTGCTTGAAAGTTTTTAATCAAAATGATGATTCCGTAACATTGTACTCCATAGTAGATGAATGTTATCAAGTAAGTTGTCTCCTAAAATTTTAAATAATAAAACAATCATCGAACCCTATAGTACCAAAAAATATCATTATACTTATTTGATGTTTAGTGTGACGCATTAAAATGGACTGATTTAGGTGCCAACACCACTGCGACGTTACGAGTTTCAACGAAATATCCTTTGCGCATTCATTATACGAAAAATAACGATGAATTTTGCCAGTAAATATATTACATTTATTGTTTAAATATACGAGACATTAAAAATGTATTAAATGTATTAAATTATTCATTTTTTTGCAGTATTAAGCATTCTTTCCAACAATATAGTCAGTACGGATGGAACTTGACCCAAAACAATTCTTGTTCTTCCATTTATACCATCACTGAGTCATTTAATCCTTATCTACGTAAGAAAAATAAACTTATGAAATTGATCATGGAAGACAAAGTTAATTGTTAAAAACTTTATCACTTTTTTAGCTATTATAGCGGCTGTCCTGGTTTACGTCGTTATCTTTATTATCTCAATCACCTACTGCAGGGTTTTCGAAAAAGTAAAGTCATACATTAACAATATTCGCGGGACTGAAAATGAAGATGTAAATGTAATTATTGAAAATACAATTCAAATACATATATCTTCCTTGATAGGTAGAGCAATTTTCAATTTTGAAGGGTGTGAACATTTTCATTTTCAGAGTACACAGAGAATCGTAGAGAATGAGTCAATTGTACAGGAAGTTTCTAAAAAGAAAACGAGAGTTCAGGCTTTGGATGCTTTTCGAGGGTGAGTTAATACACGAAAAGTGTTAAAAATTAATCAAGAAAGAAAATCTTTATAAAGTAAAGTTTTAGAATAGCAGTATTGCTTATGATTTTCGTAAATAACGGCGGTGGAGACTATACATTTTTCGAACATAGTCCGTGGAATGGAATAACTGTCGCTGATCTTGTGCTTCCATGGTAATACACTCAAATGAACATATATAACAATATAATTCGCTGAGACTAAAGAATAACTTGACTCCTATAGGTTTGCTTGGATAACTGGATTTGCGCTGTATAGAACGCTCCATACAAAACTCAGATTATCAACTTCAAAGAAAAGAATCATATACGTCTCGTTAAAAAGATCGGTAAAACTTATAGCTCTAGGTTTAATGATCAATTCTCTGAATTACAAAAAAGGTATTGCGTTAAGTTCACTGAGGTTTCCTGGGATACTTCAATTGCTTGGAATTTCATACTTCGTTTGCACTCTCATTGAAATATCATTTAGTAATGGCCAGAGAAATACTGAAGTAAGTCTGTATCCATTCCCAATAACGAAATTACTGGATAGATGTGGATAGTATAGAGTAGTTTCTTTTAAAACGTTTCTTTTTTTAGTTCGGTCGGTTTTCAGTTTTGGGAGATATTTTGAACAGTTGGGTTCAATGGTTAGTGATAATATTCATAACAATCGGTAGAACTTTGTTGGTTTATTTGGTAGCTGCTCCAGATTGTCCTAAGGGGTACATAGGACCGGGTGGATATCACATGCATGGTTCGTATAACCAGTGTACTGGTGGAATAATCGGATATATTGACAGATATGTTTTCGCAAATCATGTTTACAACCACACTTCCAACCCGGTTTATGGTACCATTCTTGCACATGATCCAGAGGGTAATTGTCACAGTTTCATTAATTAAGAAAACTTCGAGGATATTGATAAAGAATCTAAAATACATTTATGTTTCAGGTTTGATGAATACCATCGGCGCCGTATTGATAGTTTTTCTTGGCTTGCAGGCTAGCAAAATTTTCATACATAATCATAATTCTTCTATTAGGATGATTGTTTGGTGCGTCGTTACTGTAAGTAAATGTTCTTTGAATTTCTTAAAATTATTTAAACATAGTACGTATATAAGTATTAGTATAGTAAGAAGCAGTATCGCAAGTATATATAGTTATAATATCATTCTTTTATTAGGGTTTGATTGCTGGCATTCTTTGTAACTTTAGTAAAGAAAGTGGTGTTATTCCAATGAATAAAAAGATGATGTCGCTATCCTACGTTTTATTCACAAGTAGTACGGCATTTTTGATGTGGGCCATTTTATACTTTATTATAGACAACAAAAAGTTTTGGAGTGGCGCGCCTTTCATCTACGCAGGTTTGTTATACATTACAATCTGTTTTTTATATAAAAAAAACAATGTAAAGATATACTGTAATGATTTTTTTAGGAACTAATCCTATTGTACTTTATGTTGGACATTATCTGACACATAATGTTTTTCCTTGGTCATGGAGGATTACAGGTGTTCCAACTCATTCGAAATCGTTAACGATGAATTTGTGGACAACAACGTTGTGGGCAATAATATCTTATTATTTTTATGTCAATGAAATCTTTATCACTGTCTAAATGAACTTGTACAATAAATGTCATGACTTGACAATTTCAGAATGTAATTTTTTATTTTAAACACGACATTATGATGTGAATTTTTCTTTCTTTTAACACCCTCATCTGCCCTCAAGGGGATTTGTATTTTTTTGTATTTTTTCGTAAATATACAGCCTATATGTAGTTATATCAGTGTATCAGTGTAAACTGCTGCCGTAAATTTACGCATACTTTGGCGCTCTTTTCATAAATGACGCATGCGTTTTGTGCAGTATACGTCACGATAAGCTAGGTGACCATCTAATGTAAGCAATGTGAGCATGCGAGACAAAATCATAATACACGTTCCAACATCCAAGCAACAATTAATTTAACAATCAATCGCAAATAACTCGAACTGTCAGTTATCAAACACTGTATCATCACAAGTAAATGAAAAATCGTCTTTTATTCTTTACGTCAACTATTTGATACACACAACGAATGATTTGTGACAACCTTTTTGCTTTGCGTAATCGGATTTTTAAGGTTACGTCAAAGAGGTTCTTTTGTACGCGACGATTCAGTTTTTTAGATCTACCTGATCTAAAACCTTTGGATGAATTTTCTGGATTCGGAAACAACACGATGAGGCCAGCTTTGCAAACTTCCCAGATGTTATTGCAAGTGAGTTTGTAAACACACAAATCATTATTGCTGACTTATTAAAAACATGCTGTTTACTTTTTTAGGTTTTAGGATGCGGAGCTCCAGGATCAAGCAAATCTCTCTTCGTCAGCACATGCAACACATCTTACATTTTCAACTGTGGTGAAGGGATGCAAAGAGCGGCTTTTGAGTATCGCTACAAAGTAGTAAAATCAAATAATGTCTTCGTCACAACTCCCGTCTGGTCAAACATCGGTGGACTGCCTGGTTTCGTGCTCACAGCCGAGAGGGCTGGACAGGTGGAACTCAACGTCTACGGCCCGGAAGGAACGGCAGACCTGATGGAAGCGATAAAAAACTTTGTAACATTCAAAACAATGACAGTCAAGAATCCGAGCTTAAAGAAAAATGAGATGGATAATTTTGTGTATAAAGATAACAATATGAGAGTTGAATGTGTGCCTTTGGCTAGAAATCAGGAACCGTTGAATGCCAAGGAGACGCTGAATTCGGATCTTGTGCTGGACGACATCAATTATTACGATTATCGCAATGAACACAATAAGAGACCGTCTCCTTCGATGAACACTTCTAGCAAGCGGAAACTGCATGTCGTGAAGGGAGGCAGGATCGACTCGTCCATGGCGTATATTTGCAAACTTGCAGATAAACGTGGCGCTTTGGATTTTGCAAAGTGTGTCGAGTTGGGCATCACTCCTGGACCGGTTTTAGGCAAACTTAAAGCAGGGGAAAGCGTTACTCTGCCAAGTGGAAAAGTTGTCACAAGTAAAGATGTTTGCAGCGATCCTTCGCCTGGGCCTGTTTTTATAGGTAACATTTCAGAACTTTGAATGTTGTACATTCTAAATTTTGCATTTTTAGGTATTTTGGAATTGTATTGTTTGATAATGGAGTGATGTATGTTTTTTTATTGCAGTTATTGATTGTTATGACGAAGGGGTTCTGGACTCGCTGCTAAAAAACAAATCATTCGATAAGCATTTTGTCAGTAACAATCCTGAGAGCGATTTTATTCCGTACTGCATCGTGCATTTTACGCCAGAACATATGTTGCAAAATCAAAAGTACAAGGATTGGATGGCAAAGTTTGGAGAAGATACCAAACATGTGATTATCAACGAATCCAACAACTGTATTGGCAGCGTGTCGGTCAATATGTTGCAGAGGGAACTCAACCTTTTACATCCGGAAATTTTTCCAATTCTTGCTGATGAGAAAAATGATTTGCCACAGGAACTTGACGAGGGTTACTGCCCTAAAGAGGTAAAATGATTAAAACAAACACATGCAAAATCTCGTTACTAAGAATATAATTTGTCAATTTCTCTTTTTCAGGATGGATTGATTATGTACAGGGCAAAAAATCACGATAGGATCTTTTTAAGACCGCTAAGTGGCTATGACAGGGGCCACGTTAGTGAATCGGATTTAGATACCAAAGTTCAGGAATTGTGCAACGTAGACGGCTTGCCGGAACACTTGGAAGAGTTTCAGAAAACGTTACAAGACAAAATAGAGTCTATGGGGCCGTTGGAGGATTATCCAAAGATTGTCGTTTTGGGCACCGGGTCAAGCATACCTAACAAGACGAGAAACACTTCTGGCCTTCTTTTACAAATTAGTGAAAACTCAAGCATGATTTTGGATTGTGGCGAGGCGACTATTTTACAAATGTTTAAGTTTTTCGGCAAAGACGAGTGTTATAGAATTTTGTCGACTTTGAAAGTAAGCCAAAAAGACTAAAGTAAATAGTTAAATTTGTTCATTCGTTGATATTAACAATTTATAATGCGAAATTTGTTCGGTTTTAGGGAATTTATGTATCACATCTGCACGCTGATCACCATATAGGTTTGATTGGAATTCTGAACCACCGTCGCAAAGTGAATAGTGACCCGGTTTATTTATTTGCACCAGAACAAATCAAAGGGTGGCTCAATTTTTACAATGCCAAGTTCGAGGAGATTCTCAGTCAGTTTGAATTGATCCCCAACAAAGATTTTCTTATGCACAAACATGCGATTTCACTGGATAGAAAGAACAAAATTTTTAACCACCTACAACTTAGTGACATAAACACAACTTATGTCAAACATTGTGCTTATTCTTATGGCGTTGCTCTAACTTTAGAGAACAATAAAAAAATTGTTTACAGGTACTTATGATAAGATTCAAACTTGCAATCAATTATTAATCATTCACCTTTTGTGATAAAAATGTAACGTTATTATAATCGAGACTATTTTTTTACAGTGGAGACACACTACCTTGTAGTAATTTAGAGGTGTTAGGACATGGATGCGATTTACTGATCCACGAAGCGACCCACGAAGACGACATGGAGAGCGAGGCAAAAATGAAGAGGCATTCGACATTATCACAAGCTATCACAGCAGGTCACAAGATGGAAGCGAAACACATCATACTAACTCACTTTAGTCAACGTTATGCAAAAATACCTCGCGTGATCGAAAACGAGACTGATATTTCAAACGTTGGTTTTGCCTATGACATGATGCAGGTCCGATTTTCCCAACTTCCTTTACTCCCTATGTTCTACTCTACTTTGCGAGTCATTTTCAGCGAGTTCTATCGAGAACTTGAGGAGAAGGCGGAAAAACGGCTGAGGACGAAGGAGAAAATGTTAAACACAAATTAGTTGATTTTCTGTTGATTATTGTACATTTCAAGTGTAAATAATAGTGTATATCGATGCTTTATGCACAGGTTTATATTTTTATATCCCAGTAATGTAAAGAATTCAATGGTTTCTTATTTATATGAAAATTGAAATGACATTTTGTAGGTTTACAATGAACTTGGATGTTTGACGCAAAATTGTGTCTAGAAACGACATATTGTGAACGATCAAAGAATGAATTTTGAATAATTACGTTTTATGAAATTGAAATTTGATTCTTATTGTTAACCTGTAGATTTTATGTAAAGTAGAACTTAGTATTTAATAAATCATTTTTAAATTTGTCCCGCCAATCAATACTAGCGCCCTCTGGACTTAGAAGAAGCTCGTGTTACAAAGTTGCAAGGAGAAACTTGTTTTTGGAATCGTTGTTAACGTTAACTTGAAATCATCGCGTAGTTTTGTTTAATAAAAACAAAGAGTTTAAACGGTTAAGTTAAAGGGGATTTTAGTAGCGATGAAAGTAACCTTTGATTAATTCGAAACAAAGTTAAAATCATTCGAACGGAAAAATGGCAGAAGAAAACAAAAAGATTTCGTTCGGTTTTTCAAAATCGGTGAAAAAACCGACACTGCTGAATCAGGCCCAGAAGGAACAGCCCCAGGTCGACTATGTTGAGTGCATCGACGACCAAACAATCAAAAGTGTTAAGTAAGTTGATTCATTTTTAGGCAATTAAAATTGCCTTGCTAAACATAACCACAACATTGCGATTGCGAGGGAAAAATAAAAATAGTGTTTGTAAACATTGTCTCAAGTTGATGGTCGCAAGTTTGAATCAAAATTTATTTCGATTCACAGAATTCGTGAATTTTTATTGGAATTTGTACATTTCACTTGATAATCAATTATTAGTTATAAAAAAATTCGCAAAGGTAATTTATTTTCGTCTCAAAAAGTTGTCTGTTTGCAAATTCTCTTTCATCGCAACATTTTTTCGATGAAATTTTAATTCTTTCAAAATTGTTTCAGTCCAATTCAAGAGCCCACAGAAACAGGTCCACGAGTGATCCCACTAATAGGTTCCAAAACATGGCACGAAAGGTTCACAAACAGAATCAACGCGGATATTTACAGCTCTAATGGAAGCAAACAAGATGGAGAACCAGAGCTTTTAATTATCAAGCAAGAACCCGAAGACAACCTTTCAACAACAAATGGCGATATTGGGGTATCGGTGAAACTCGAGCCTGAAGAAATCAAAGTAGAACCAGACGAAACAAACACCCAATTATCGTTAGATCAGATGGCTGCCCAGGAATTGATTCAGGATTTAGAAAAGAATCTGAAGAAAGAACCAGCTAAAATTGCCACTATTCCCTTGGCAGTGAACGATCTAGTTGGATCCGAAGAGGTAAATTTATATTACACAATTAAAAAATTAATCTTTGGCAAACCATTTATTGAGACATTATTTTACATATTGCTTTTAAACAATTAAGAAAACTTGAAAAATGAAATGTTCGCAATATGGTTGTGTCAGGGATTAATGAAACAAAAACTTACTATTGTATAAAGTATCTGAACAAGATACTTTCCTAGCAAAATCTTCGAAAGAATGGACACTAGCATGGCATGACAAATTAATCAACAACCTCAAACCTTTACAGATTAACCCACTGACTTTCTGTTGAATTCTAACACCATATCTCTCAAAATTGAATAATTCAGTTCCATAACTCTATCATATTTTTATTTTCATTTTATTCCCAGGCTCCTCTTCGAACGCAAATCAGAAACCTCCAAGATTTAGTTCAAGAAGCCCATATACTAATTCAAAATTGTAGCAATCCGTCATACCAGCGAAAACCCAAGTACAGGCCGCGAAGCTACCGGTCGCCTCGGCCCTCATCCTACAATGACGTTCGCGTGGTACAAGAGCGTCACAACAGTTTCCTCACCGATAAAGAGTACGAAGCCCTGGAAAAATTCATCCTGGACTCCGCCAAGGCCGGTTTTTCCTGGCGTTTTTCCATCCTCTTCAGTAACATCAAGTTCATCGTGCGCGAGCACGGTCGGACGCCTCTTTTCAGCAGTCATTGGATGGAAAACTACATCGCCACCAAATCCGTTCTTACTACCTCAAAAAGTCAAGTTTTACGCAAACTCAAAGTCGATAACGCTGAGCAAAAGGAGACCTGGTGCCAAGACCTCAAATCGTACTTAGAATCCAAAAACGGTTCAGATATCCCTTACAACCGCAGTCGCGTGTTTTACTGCGGTCCCATTGATGTTTTTACTTACCCTTTCAACGTCCTAGCTACTTTCAGTTCTGATGGTTCTACCCTGCCGACTCTCGTTACTTATTCCGACAAGTCGGAAGTTCCTATCCAGCCTCCCAGGAGTCCTAACGACTGGACCATCTTGCCGTCTAACTACAGCGGTGTGAGCATCGACAACCTCTATCACTACTTTATCATGGTACTGCATCCTTATCTGTGCCAGCGTAAGGTCAAATTTCCGGTCATCATCTTTGTAGATGGTCGCAAGTTCGCCATCAGTGTGAAACTCTGGAGGGCCTGCGAGAAGCTGGGCATTATTTTGTACTGTCTTCCTGCGAGCATGCTCAAACCGATCCATCAAAACCCGGACGCTATCTTTCAGCAGTGCAGTAGCGGTTGGATGGAGATGGCCTCGTTCTATCAACAGAACAACTCGTGGTACTTCATGATCGGCCACTTCGTCGGCCTGTTTGAGACGGTTTTCAACTCGGTTGTCAACAGTGACAGCATCAGGTACACCTTCAGACACCGCGACATTTTCATCGAGTCGGTTTTCAAACAGGAGAAGGTGCTGAACATCTATTCAAAAGAAATTCAGAACAAGACGGTGACTTACAAGGATTATATCGCGGCGAAGAAGGTGATCGAGCATTTTGTTGGGGAAAAACAGACGGAAGCGTACGTCTCGATGCGGGAACGAAACGTGAACCATCAGGGACAGCTATATTTATTGTGGAAGAAAACCATGGATATTGCAATGTCGGCAAATCCTCAGGAGTTTGACTTCAATGCTAACGAAATTGTTGCTGGTCAAAATTTTGAGAAGTCAAAAGAAGAGGAGAACTGGGAAAACGACCAGTATAATAGTTATCATCAGAAGACGCAGAAGAAACGAAAGCGTAACTCGTACTATCCGGCTCCGTGTGGCAAGAAGATGAAGATTAGATAGATATTTATTAGTTCATTACGAACGCTTAAATAAACACTTTGTAACTTTATTGAGAGAGAGTTGAATATTTTTTTATTGTCAGATCATGCTTGTCCGTTCATTCGAATAAATTTTTAATATAAAGTGCAAGGGTTTTTATTTGTTTTGAGTGTGCTCCCTATGTAATGTCTTTGTCTGTTGTTTAGTCTGTGCAAGAAAATTATGAGGATGTGCCAATCGAAGGTTATGGTCTTGCTTTGTTGCGGGGCATGGGATGGAAGGACGAGAACAAAAGTACTGAGTGAGTAAATCTGTCATGAATTTTTAATTGGAAAGTTAAGATGGATTTGGAATTTAATTTCTATTTTGTGGTTTTTAGATTGAAAATTCCGGAACTGAGGCCAATGAATCTGGGAATGGGAGCTGATAAAATAATTGCTAAGGTTCAAAAGACAGAAGTAGAAGAACCAGGTTTGGTGTTGCAAAAAGGAAGTCATGTCAAAGTTATCATAGGAAAGCAAAGTGGAAATTACGGACAAGTCGAGGGATTCGATGAAAATGCAGAGAGGTTGATTGTAAAGATGAGTTTGAGTGGACAGACGATCTCTTTGAGTGAAGCCATGATCCAGCTAGTGTCAAAGAATGAGTTTTCGAAAAATGCTAAAGTGTTAAGTGAGTATTGACAGGGACTTTAAAACATCGAGCATTCGAAAGATTGTAAAAAAATGGTTTCAATCAAAAGTGGGTTGAAAAATTGAAGTTAAACAGTTTTAAAGTCCCTATAAAAGAAGATCAAATACAATGTTACTGATTTTGGTGGTTCAGCTTGGTTCCATAAATTTACAATTTAATTTTCAGATTCGAAGAAATTCGAGGAATATAAGAATAATGAATCGACGAGTCAGAACAAGCCGGAGAAGTCCAAGAAGTCGAAAAAGTCGAGAAAGAAATCAGATAGTGACTCAAGTACAGAATCTAGGAGTCGACATAGACGAGACAAATCCAGCGAGAGGAGTAAGAAATCGAAAAAGTCTAGAAGAAGATCGGAAAGTGAAAGTGATTCAAGTATGGATAGAAGTCGAAGCAGATATGAGAGATCAAATGATCGTGGAAGATCGAAACAGTCGAGACACAGGCGGGAAAGCGAGGACAGTGATTCGAGTCGGGAGTCTAGGAGAAGGAGACGTTCTGGTAGCAGTAGCAGCCCAGAAGAGAGATCTTCCCGCAAAAGTAAAAAGTCGAAAAAACATAAAAATAGAGGCAGTTCGTCTGAACGGTTGAGTAAGAAAAACCGGAAGAAGGACAAGGAGAGAGAAAAAAATAGAGACAAATACTGTGATTCCTCCGATAAGAGACACCACAAGAAACACAAAAGATCTCGGAGTAGATCTTAGTACTTAAGACTTTTTTTACAATAAACAAAAAATCAATTAGAAATCATGGAATTGTTTAATGAACATGAATTTTTGTAAAAATATTACTTCACTTTTTTTTAATAAATGAAGTTGCTTTCCAGTTGTGTCTGTTTTATTTAAAAACAATTTTACATAATGGAGTAACAATGTGAGGCGATTTGTGCTTTTGATTGTATGAACTTATTCTATTTGTCTGGTGATATTAATATAAAAATATATTTCAAGATTCAAGTTTTAAGATTGTTACATCTTCTGTAAAAGTAAATCAAAGTAAGCTCCGGACACAAGATTGTCTTTTTTGATACCAAGTTTTTCCATCACCTCGTTGCAAATTTTTGTGCCAGATTCCATTTCACTTTTGTCAGGAAGAACAACCTAAAAACAATTCGACAAATATAGAAGTAACTTTTAATAGTACTTTTTAATATTTTGATTTGAATATTATGAATTACCTCTAACTCTACAAAATCACCCAGTCCGGATACTCTGTCTATATGAATACGAGTCTGGCCAACCATATACAAATGACGGACTTTTTTCACTTCCCCAATAATCCCATTTGAGGCAGACAAAATATTATAAATTTCCTTGCAACCTTGACTGTTGAAATAAGTTGTGCTGTAGTCTGACATTTTTGGCCCTTCCCTGTCTGGCCTTTCATAATATATCAAAACTCCTGAACCATCCTGAAATAACACTCAAGTTATCAATTTCTTTTGAAACGTTTCTTTTATCGACAACAATTCGTTTAATAAACGCAACAAGTTACCTCAAACTGCCTCAACTTAAACCGTCCATTTTTAGACGAATTCAGAACATTAAAAAATGTATCCGTTTGAACAATAACAGTTTTTTCGCCTGTGTCACTTATTTCCTTCGCTCGTTGCTCGGTTTCTTCCAAATTCTCAATTCGCGCTTTAATTTCAATGTTAAACATTGACATTTTTGTTGTTGAATTCAGACAGCTGATGATTCCCCTTGGTCTGTTTTTGGCGCCATTTACACAAGTGTTTGACAATGATTTTAGTAATGAATTCAAATTTCCCCCTCACCGCCATGTTGTTGGTTCGTATTCCACGGTTTGTCTATGAAAACGTGACCTAGTGTTTTATGTTTTGCAAATGCTAAAAGTGGCTAAAAGGTTATGGTTACTCGTTACATTACCGGTGTTGTCATTTTGAGTAGTAAACTTGCTCCGAAAGTGTTAACAAAGTTAGTCAACTTGTTCAGGTCAAAAATCAATTGTTTAATTGTTGTCAAAAGTTACTACACACTTAAAAGTGTTATACGTAAGTACTGTATCTTGCTTTTGACAATTTTTCGCTTTTATTATTGTAAATTTCAACGTAATCGTGTTCAAGCTAGTACGTTGATTCCAAAATTTGTTAAATTCACATTTGTTATTTATATTTAGAAAAATGGTAACAGAGGAAGAACAATCTGACATGGAACTAGCTTCTGAGATGGTTCCGGTACCCCAAGTGCCAGTGCAGGAAGAAATTCGCCACGAAGATCCCATCAATCAACAAGGGGAAACTCCTCCAACGAAAAAATCCAGAACGAGGAAAAAAACATTACATGCAGCTATAAGAAAACAAATGGAGTTTTATTTCAGCGATGCTAATCTTGCAAGAGACAGATTTTTAGGAAATTTGGTCAAACAAGATCCAAGTAATCATGATTCACTTTCTTATAAACTTTCACAAACTAATTTTTAAACTAAAAGGCAATAACAAAACTTTGTTTTTATAGATGTGGATTTGGATGAGTTTCTAAAATTCAACAAAATTCGAGCCTTGACTGAAGATCGCGATCGCATAGCCAAAGCGCTGAAAGATTCGACCATCTTAGAGGTATCAGAAGATGGTACGAAAGTCCGTCGTGTAACTCCTCTAGCTACTAAAGAGAATTCTGATGAGTGTACTGTGTATGTTCAAAGATTGCCGCGTGATGCTGATCATGAAATGTTGAGTGCTATCTTTTCTCAGTATGGGCCTGTTGCTTACATCTCGATACCAAAATACAGACAGAGTCAGAACATCAAAGGCTTCTGTTTCGTTGAATTTGATAAGCCAGAAGATGCTGAAAAATGCCTAAAGGTAAAAAAGTTATCCGCGATTGTTTAACGCCTTTTTTAACACACTTTTCAAATTTCGATACTATTTTTTAGGCTTTCCGAGAAAAGGGATACGAACTTCCTTCAGAAACTTCGCCAAGTCATGTGCTGAGCATAACAACTTTCGAGAAGGAAGTCGCGGAGGAACACAAAGAAAAAGAGAATCAGAAAATAGAACAAGATAAAATGACAATGAAGAGAGAATCCACAGACCCTCTAAATTCAAACTCTGATGAAAAGAATGAATCAAAGAAAATGAAACAAGAGCCAAAGGAAGCTGTCGAAGAAAAAGATTCCGAAATAGAAAACAAACCTGAAGAAAACCCTCAGAGCGAAGAGCTGCCGGAAAGTTCCAAACGGTGTAAAAAGAAGAGGAAGATTGAAGAAAAAGAAGAAGTAGAACAAAGTGAAACTGAGTCTAAGGAACCGAAGATGATGAAATCTGAAGGATCTGAAACCGAAGAAGTTGATCATTCCAAAAAGAGCAAAAAGAAACGAAAGATTGTCGAAGAAGAAATTGAGGCTCCGCCAGTTAAGGTAGCTGCGTTGGAGGGAAAGTCAGACGAGAGCAGTTCAGAGAAAAAGGACGAGCAGACCGAAGTGGCAAAGGGAAAGAAGAAAAAAAATAGACACAAGAATTACCGATCTTCTGAAAAAGCCGATGCTACTGAACTGGGCTTACAAGTCATGGCTAAAAAAGATTGGAAGAAGCTTCGAAACAAGTATCTGGACTTGCAGAGGTCCAAGATGCGACAGTTGAAGCAGCATTTGATGAAACCTAGGCGAAATCAAGTTAATTTTTTGGAAAAGATGAAAGTTGAAAAAGAAGACAAGGAGGGCAAACAAGATGCTAAGCAGGAGGGAAGTAATTCGATCAGTGATTTGAAGTTTACGCCTGGGTTGATTGTCAAAATTGAACTTGAACAACCTTGTGTGGATGTGCAAGGTTTCAAGGTTGGTTTGATTTTTTCTATTATAGTTAATTCGTTGTATAGTTTATTAATGGGATCGTTTTTACTTGCAGAAAGAATTCAGGAGCAATAGTTCAGTAAAATATGTCGACGTTTCTGAAGGGTCTATGACAGCTTTTGTCAGATTCGATTCAGCTGAAGCAGCTAAGGAACTGGCATCAAAATCAATACCAGAACAGAAACCGTCTTTGATTACAGGTAGACAATCAAATTTTTAAACGTCTAAAGTGAAAATTAAAAGTATTAGATACCAATAAATGAAACTGCTTTCAGATGAAGAAGAAAAATGGTACTGGGAGAAAATGCAAGCAGATCGAGTAGAAAAATTGTCCAAGAAGGTGAAACAAAACCAAAGAGGACGGAACAAGTTACTGAAAAAGGCGGAGAAGGAACTGGGTAAACATATCAAGTTCGACGAAGTCTAATTAGTATCTTTAAAATTATTCCATTTATTATTCCTAAGATAATACAAAAACAGTCAACTTTGACGTCGATTCAAAGTGTTTATCAACCAGTTGAAGGTGTTCCACCCCAAGTCTCACATCTTGTATGAAAAACTCATTCATTCGGTAACAAAATAAAGTATATTTTACTTTAGCCATGAGTTTTATGTACATTTTTTGAAGGTCACCACCGTCCTCTACCGCCACCGCCGCCTCTTCCACCACCGCCCCCGAAACTGTTTCGGCCACCGCCGCGGTTTCCACCAAATCCACCACCGCCTCCGCGGTTTCCAAATCCGCCGCCGCCTCCGCGGTTTCCAAAACCACCGCCGCCTCTTCCTCGTCCTCCAAATCCTCCCCTTCCGCCACCGAAACCGCCGCCTCCGCGTCCCCCGCGACCTCCGCCGCCTCTTCCACCTCCACGTTTTTGAACCGAACCGGGCGGTTTCGGTAAAAATCTTTGCAGTGGTAACAGTTTTGCAGGGTCGATGAATAACTGAAAAGTAACATTTGATGTCATTAACAAAATGTTCTATTGAAACCTCGAACTGTTTGAATGTTAGTTTTTTGTCTAGTCGACACAGCGGTAATGTGTTAAATGAAAATAAATGAAGATATTGTTCACCTTGGTATCTTTTTCGAAGCTAGTAGCTTTGACATTTTCTCCCAATTTGATAGAGATGTAGTAGTCACGAATGTTTCCAAAAATTTCATCCACTTTGCCAATCTGTTGTTTGGATTCGGTAAAGATTGGTGCGTTAAAGAAAGGAACTTGCTCGATGTCAACTTTGGCAACCAAGTCATTTTGAACCGTCCATTCGAAGCGGCCTAGAGGTGTCACAGTTTCTGGTGGTCCTTGGTCATAACTGAAAGTAAAAAAGTTATGTTCAGTAATTTCTATTTTTTCTAATTTGACAAATAAGTTTGTTTTTATGCAATTTTACTTTCTGCCTCCTCTGTCTCCGCCACCGCCACGTCCTCCTCTGAATCCGCCACCGCCACCTCTGCCTCGGAAACCACCGCCTCCACGTCCGCGAAACGACATTTCTAGTCAATCTGTTATACAAAAGTCATTTTTCAATAAGCATTTGTGAACAATCAAATTGTTAGTTTATTTTGGGTTTTTAGTTTTGTTTAAAGGAAAAAATAGATTCTGTTTTGAATTATGAACGGATTTTCTCAAGGATTTAAATTTGTAACTGGTATCCAAATGAGAAAACTGATATGTTTTATAAGAGTACATGTTTAATACAATAAAAAAAGGTTTGTTTATCAAACAGTTTGTTCAAAGGTGGTAAACAAACCACGTGCGTGAAACCTAACCTTAAGTATTAAACAGAATCTCTCTTAATTTTAAAAGTGTACTAAACATTTTCTTAAATTTGAGATATACTACTTCAGTTGTTTAACGGAAGAAAAAATTTTGTATAATTACATTTGTTAATCCCAAGAAAACAAGCTATTTGTTATCACAACAAAAAACACGCGAACTACTGTACACTGTACTCCGCGTGTTTCTCACACGATGACAGCAGAAAATTGTGCCGGCATTGTGTCTCCGTCGGACACATAAGTTAGACAAGGACAGTGCAATGTTCCTAACATTGATAAAGTACAATAAAGCATGAAGATTTAATTGTTTTAGTAAAAAATTACTTTATTACATCATATTCCAAACAATTAAATTCATTTTGATCTTAATAATTCAGCACTTAACTTATTATTTCAACTTAATATTACCAAATATTTATAATTCAAAGTTATACAAAAATGTATAAAGAGAATAACAAAAAATGTTCTGTTCTAAAATCTTTTTGGAATTTTTAAATTAAGCATCTTTGTACTCTATTTTTGTTTAGTTGAATAATGAAATTTGGATACATAAAAGTTTTTGGAACAAAACACTCGTTGAGGTAAATTATTACAAAAACTAATACAATAAAAATTAGTCAGGAAGTGTGTAAATAATTTAAAATGATGTATACATCCAATTAATCCGCTTTGGCTGTTGGTTTAGCGGGTGTATCGAAGTACGCCCTGTAGATGAACGCCCCCAGTGCTACATGTAGAACGATCATTGCAATAACTGCTGAGTAGACGTTGCTTGCTACTGTATTCAGCCTTAAAATACCTAAATGAACAAATTAAAATGTCTTATATTTGTCGTATAACAAAAGAGATTGATTGTAGATTACTTACTGTCAAATATAAATATTTTGCTGAAGAAAAAACACAGTACAGGCAAAACTATTATGACTATGCTATGGTAAAAGACTGTTTTAAATGCCTGCCACTCAGCAGTGTCCTGTAAAAACATAAACAAAATTAAATTCATAACTATTTCAAAAGAAAACACATTTTTCTCACGCAATTTCTGTTTGATTACCTTCTTATCGATTAAGGTCGACATGGTTGATGCTGTGATCCCGAAATTTTTGATTTGCATTAATAACGACGGTTTGTGGCCTAAAGATGGAAAACAATGCCGAAAACTTATCTATTTTTGAGCTCACAATTCCCCAACTTGTAGTTTCTCATCTAAAGATATAAAGCATCACTTTTAAATGATCTTTCTAGGAAAAACGTTTTTTAATTCGTAATGAAGTATTGTCAAATGCAATGTTTTGTTTCATTTACTATTATATAGGCGAGACTAGGTAGGTCATGTGACGTCGTAAAAGTCACTTCAATTTTGACTGCTTTTTCGTCAATTCACAAGATGGCAGCTTTACTAAACGGGGAACGTGTGGAATAGGAAAATCAGCTGGAAAATGTTTTCGTTTTGACCAGTTTTGACAGATCAGTTGACCAAAATCAACAATTGAATTTGCAAGAATAAAATAAGATTAATTTATTTTTTGCAGATTGTCTACAAGTTTAAAATTGTATAAAGCAAAAAGGCAATAATGGTAAGTGCCAAAAATTTGAATTATCATTCAACTATTATCATTCTTAATTAGTTTATCTTAGTTTTGTTCAACTTTTACAGAAATTCAGATTTCTCGGAGATGGAGACTGTCCAGATTGGCTGTTGACAGAAATAAACACTCTTTCACGTTTTGTAAGTACAAAAATTATATGACTATATTGTTTATTCTTTACTATATGCAATTAAATCTCACAATTAAACTCTCAATTTCTTATGTTTAGCCTTTGATGCGAATGAAAAGAGTTGCAGGATGTGTAATTACACGACTCACTACAGGAACAATGCCGGTACTTTAACAACTCTGAAAATACTATGCTGATAAATGTAATCTCTATAAACTTATTAAATTTTTTTGTCAACTTTTAGGAAGAAGTTTTGAAAAATGTTACAGAGGGGACGAATTTTGGTAAGTCAACTTATATTTGTTTATGCAAATATATTACCAACGAGTTTTTGCAAATAGTATGTTTGATAATCTTGTGTTTTACAGATTTTGACGATGTGAAAGCCGTGATAGCTGCTTTGGAATTCATAATTACATCAGCAGCTCGCAATGGTGTTTCTCACACAGATTTACAAAGTGAATTATCGCAACTGGGATTGCCGGCTGAACATAGCAAACTTTTGTGTTCTCTTTACCAAGCTCAGGCAACAGAATTGGAAATCAAATTGACTGCGCAATCTCTTAGAAGTAATATCTTAAACAGTTTTATGGTTTAAAGTTTATTTAATTTCCTTCTTTACTTATACTGACCATTTTTTGTTACAGTCAATCAGTTATCATCTGTAAAAGTCTTGCCGACGGAAGAAAAATCTCCTGTTGCTAAATTGGCATTGAAAATCAAATCCTTAAACAATGACGAAGAAAATGTAACGATTAATTTAGTTAAAGATGACATTCCAGTTTTGTTGGAAGGTAAAGTTGTCAACTTATATTTATATTTTATACCATAAGATATCATGATTTAGTTATTTTATTAGTAGTTTCATTAAAAATGAGTAACTTGTTTTGTTACGTTTCAGAATTGAAAAAAGCTCGAACCTTGATGGAAAATTTAAAAGAATAATATTTGCTACATTTTGGGAATAAAAAAATTTTCGAAAAACGAAATCTTTGAATACTTTTATTTCACTGATAAATGAATATACAAAGTTTACATTCATTTCAATTGTATATTATACGATGCTTGATTAATATCATTGTTTCTGACAATATGATGATTTCAATTTTGTCTTTCGTTTAAAAATTTTGGCTCCAGAATCTTGCACAAAAATAATCAAAGTGCAATTTCACTAAATTGTGCTGAACTTTTTTGTACACTGCAAAGAAAGGTCGCTTATCAATTTCTTTTTTAATTTGGTTTCTTGGTTTCCGAAAATGAAATCTGCTCAATCCCAATGTTTGAGTGAATAACGCTAATCTAATCAGTCTTTGTACAACAATCGTACATTACTTTTCATTAATTTGATATTTACAACGCTTGGAAAACTAACCGAGACAAGATTTTTCGTCAATCATTTTCAGATTGAATGTTTTCACATCAAGAAGAAATAACATTCAAAAAGAACGATCATTTGAATTTGATTAATCCAACAAATTTTTGTTAAGAAACAACTACTGTTTTTGGTTTACTGAAGATTTGTCTCATCTTTGATGCGGCAAATTCCACAAAGCCACTATCCTCGGCTCTCTATTCTCAATCTAATATTTCAGCATTCAATCTAGTCAGGTCTAATGTGCGAAAATTAAATTGCCGACTGACTCTAAACCGTAAAAAAATACTTTCGCTTCGGAGATCTGCGCTTCTTTGTCAAACTCGACTTTTGTTTCTTTATTGTGATTCTATCCGTTATTGTTTCTATCAGTATGTAACATCAGATAAAAAACTTTAAATAATTTAACAATTTTCCAAATTAAAATAAAAATCAAAAGATTAGTGTAGAAATTAGAATAGTTGTCAAAAAATATTGACAAGAGAAAATAGTTACAAAAAAAATTGTAACAAATTTGAGAATAAATTGATGTTACGTTGAAGATTGCAATTTTACTAACTTTGTAAGGCTATTTTGAATTAGACTGTTAATACTGACAGCAATGACAAATTTGAATGATGTTACTTATCCATTAAATGCTGATGAATCGATGACATTTAGAGGTATGCTTTAACTCTTCGAGGTAGGCGTAAACGGTACAGTATTCATATCCTGTAGTCATACAAAAGCACTTCTATTGTCACATGAAACCTGTTCCTTGAACATTCTTTACATTTTATTTATAGTGGCCTATAACTTTTTCTCTTACCCTATATTTCATTATTGCGGGAAACACAAATCACATCTTTAACATTTTCTGTCTCTTTAAGATTTTGCATAAATTTTGGATTGAACTTAAAATGAAAAAACCAAGATCGGAAAAGTAAAAAATGATATGTTTTTAGTTTATGTATTTTAATCGTGTTGAAATAGTTTTGAGTGAGATTCGTATATTCTGAATTTGTTTTTCTTTAATTTTGAGAACTTTTTTGAAACCAGTCATATGTGGAGTAAGATGTACATTATCATAAATTTTGTATATTAAAAGCATCAGGCAATATGTATGTGACTAAAGTCTTTTTTGTGACAAATATTAACGTTACAC
Organism: Telenomus remus; assembly: GCA_020615435.1. Taxonomy (NCBI): domain Eukaryota; kingdom Metazoa; phylum Arthropoda; class Insecta; order Hymenoptera; family Scelionidae; genus Telenomus; species Telenomus remus. The sequence continues at coordinate 7,880,172 of CM036345.1, read as the reverse complement.
AATTAACGTTAGAAAAACATGAACTTCTTTTCAAATTGTTGTCAGTTATAAGTTGGCAGTAACATGATATATCTCCGAAAAATTGTAAGAGCGTTTTTTACATTTGATATTTTGTCAGATTTCCACTTGAAAAGTTTGGACAAATCAATGTTTCTTGTATTGTATATGAAATATACGAAAAAATGTTGTTTTTATTCAAATATACATTTAACAATACAAAATAAGACAAACTAAAATGCTCTAATTCTTAATCATTAGCAAGGTAATAAATATACAAAATAATATACGAATAAATCACAAAACGCGTATGATCGGTTAATTACTCTGTTAATCAATTGAATAATCTACAAATAAATAAACTTACCAATAATTCCTAACAATAAAATACTCCAGTTTGTTGGTTTGCATTAACAATTTAAATGATGATCGACTTAAAAGATGTTTATTACTCAATACACAAATTACTTCAATCTGTAAATGCATTCAAATATCACAATTTCGAGATCATTTTCATACTTAACTTTCATAAAAAAAACACATTTAATCTAAAATACTATTGTTCATCAATCAGCTTCTTTGAATGTCAATTTTCATTTGAATTGTTAGATCTGGAGTTCCGCGCAATTTATAAATATTTAAACTCATTAAATTGCGCAGGGTGTACAAATCAACGAAATGTAAAAGTTGAAATGTTGTTTGTTCAGTATAAAAGGCATTCTAATTCATACAAAAATCTCATGCATCTGAAGGAACAAATGAGCATCCTTCGCTCGATTGATCACGCTTCTATACACCTATCTTACCGATAACGAGATACAATTGTAACTATACCGAGAGGATACCGTATGCGCTTTTTCACGAGTCACGTACTGAGTTCGGTGCATTTTAGCGAGCACCCATTTTTCTTACATTATTTCCGCTTCAATATGGCACTAGTACTTGTTTCTTTTTTCAGACGCTGAGCAACGTGTCGATTTCATTGGTTACATTGTCTTTTATGATTTCTTTTCACTTTTTACGATTTTCGCTTGTTTCTTCTCTTTTAGTTTCATTACTGGAAAAAACGTTCGCTATTCGTATCGCTTCAAGATTAAGATGCCAGAAGAGTTGTACCTTTGATTCCTTTGCAAAGGTCAGGCAAAGACGAAGATATGGGTATGAAAATTCGTTAGGTGAAGGCATGGGGGTTACTTATGATTTGAAACAACAGAATTTGGTCGAGATTTTCTTCTTTTTCTTCAAAAATAGAGTTAGTCTATCCTAAAATCAAATAAACCTGTCATTGCTCATTTTTTCCACTACAATTTTTTGAAATTTATGTTGAATACAAGAAGATTATATAATGTTAAGCATCACAATAACGAGATATGTTATTCATACTTTGATAAGTTGACAAATTTGGAAAAATTTGATTTGAATTGCGATTTGACAAATTGTATGATTCTCTTTCATTTTATTTTTTCAAAATTTACTTTTTGAATGTGTTTTTAGTAGAAGGGATTTACATAAATATATGTTTAGGAATACTTTATGAGGTGTAAGTGTACTTATGTATATCATACGTCATACATGTATAGGGCATCAAAAAATACGAGGCAAAGTATTAAATATGGATATGTGACATTTTGCCGTGGGTCCGCTTCTTCAACTACACTTATACACGAGTACAAAATTCTACGTCACGTACAAAAGTTACAACCTTCGTTTCAGTTTCCCGCAACATTTACTAATCCATCAACTTTGTTTTTCATTGTTATACAGTTTTGTTTCTTTTACTTTTGAAATATGATTCCGAGCGAGTTGGATCCGACAGTTCCATCGCCTGCAGAAATCACTTTGTAAACAATTTTGTTCTGAAAAATACACCTTTTGTCATCTTTTTTAACCCAATTCATCGACACGTGCCAGGTAGTTATTACTTTTCTAAAAGATCATTCTGTAACTTGTTTTTTTTTCAATCATTTGTTTTTCATTTCAACTTTAAAGAGGAACTCATTCGAATGAACTTTCTACCAGCTACAGAACAATCCCGTTTCGCGTCAATGCTTTTCACATGCGCTTTCTTTAAACGGAAAAAATTTGCGATTTTCTTCATCTCAACAATTATACCACCGAGTCCGTTCAATTCCGCTGATATTTTTGCGTCCAAGTCATTTACGATAACTCGACGTACAAAAATTCAATTCGTTAAACTTGAAGTAAAAACGGCAATTTAAAATCTAACGCAGTAAAAACAGGCTTTTTATTATTTTTTACAATTCGCGGACAAATCAACGTCATTTGTCCAGTCCACTTATCTTTGGTATATAAATATATCAGTTAAATTATTGAATGAAAAACGTCTTATCATTTAAATTCAGTGTACAAACATGATTAGAAAAAGAGACAATAAAATTATGGCGACAGAATGAAAACGACAGTTCAAAGAAATGAATGACAGATTTTTTACAGGGGGAGGACAAACCGTACAGGCACCGCGTGTGAGGAACATGCGCGCTGTTTTTCGAAGCTTAAAAATAATCTTAGTTTAACTTCTAAGTGTACACGAAAACTCGACAAAACTGAAAGACTTCTTGAAATGCTTCTCTAAATGCTCTGTACAGATAGTCGAATTTTCCATTTAATTCAACTACCGCTTGTAACAAGCTTTTGGAAAGTTATTAGCACCCGCGGTTGTAGTTCTATACAATACGAAACCATAACTATCAATCAATCGGTTATACCGGTGCCCATACAAACTAAAACAAAAATCAAAGGAAAGAATTTTAAATAAAATATAATTTAACAATCCGATTATCAAAAACGGATTTGACAATAAATATTTCTCCCTTCCTTTGAGTTTCTATAAAATCAAAACATTAAAATAAAGAACAAGAGTTAAACAATTGTTGTCATGATTAATTTAGTGCGGTAAACACGTATCCGAGTCGCCACTGCTAGCCATCGAGAAGTTGGCAGAATCGCGATCGCTCTGCCGGACTTGTGCCGTGATCAGCAACTTATTCGTGGACGTGGTCGTCGAAGACAAAGACGGTGGCTGGGGGAAGGTGTGGTGGCCAGACAAGGGCCAGGGTTGTGCGTGCACCTGAACCGGAGGAAACCTTTTGACGAAGGGGTTGGCAGGCGCGTGCATCAACCGCACCCCGTTGTGGTGCGAGGGTAAGGTTGTGTGCGCCGCCGTTGAGGGAGCGATGTTCGTGGTGGTGGTGCCGTTGCTCTGGATTTGAACTTGCGCCATGTGCCTCGGCACGGATCCACAGCTGCCTGTCCCTGGACCGTTAGGCACATTACCCACCACGCTGTTGTGCGAAGCGTGAGGTAGTGGCATTGTCGAGCAGTGCGGATATGTGACGATCTGAAATCAATGATTTCTTAGATTTATTTAACTGCAAATATTCTTGCGGGATTTTTGAGAAGTTATTTGAAAATGGCTTTCTTGTTTTATCATATAACAGTTTAGAAAGATTTTCTGGTCTGTTTTTAAACCATTCAATAATGAAAAACCTGAATTATTATAAATAAAAAAGAAGAAACAGTATCTAACCGGCTGGGTAGGGTAATGTGGCAGTGTAGCCGAGGACGGCTGGATGGCGCGAAGATCGTTATTCTCAGTGAACGAGGTCATCCTCATGTTGGTGGAGCGGCCGAAAGGCTCCTCGTTGGGGTTCATGGGTTCAGTCAACTTCGGCCTGGATAAACGGCGCCGAATCACCACGGTAGCTTCCTTCGCGTTGTCCAGAATTAGGGCATCGTTGCTGCCGTTGATGAGTCGCTGCTGCGCCTGGCTCGCGAACTGGGCCGAATAATTTTGCGCAGGCGAGAAGCTATAGTTGGCCGAGGTCGGCGGCTGGATGCCCCGCTGCAGGGAGCTGCTGCGCCACTGCACCTCCTGCACCGTTTGCGGTACCTTTGGCAGCTCCTCCGCACTCGTTGCCCGCCGGTTGCTGTTCAGGTCGTTGCTGGCATTGCTTGCATTGCTGTGCACACCACTCGATGTCTCGCTGGTGCTGCCGTTGCTGCTTCCACCGTTGATCCTACCGGTGTCGTTTGAGTCTAGAGGAGGCGAGTTTGAAGAGTCTGACCTCGGCGTCAGCTCCTCGTGTGGCATTCCGGAGTCTGTTCGCCGCAAACACCGCGGAGTCAGACCTGGACCGTTCAACTGCAATTCATATTCCAATATTAGACTATCAATTTCTTAAAATTATTATCATGTTTGTCTTTATGGATTGAAAATTGCATCCAAAAACCATGCAAAATGGTAAATTCGAAAAATTTCTAAACAGCGCGACACAGAAATGTTGTGCCTTGATCTAAGAGACGCGAGTTCGATTCCCCGTTATTGAAACTTGTACGAATAAACCATTTTAAGACATTTTAGATTTGCTAAGACATTTCTGTGTCACATTTTGAAAACGGAGATGATAATTTACTATGGAACTTTCATTGAAAGATGGAAAATTGATCTAAGATTAGTTTGCAAAAAGTCTACAGAATGCAAAGATGGCTGAGTAAAAATTACTATTCTACAATTTGTACTTTAGTCTCAAATGACAAAAAATTGTACAATTTCATTTGATAAAAAGTTGGTGTAATAGCGACAAGAGAAACCAGGAAGGGATCCTTAATACAAGTTAGGCTAAGTGTAATCCATTGGGTTTGGCCATCGCTGGGCGTTAATGAGAAGTAGACATATTTATGATACTGTGGTCACAATTAATATACCTGAACGTTAGTGATTAGGGGAGCTGTTATAACGTCGTTGACTGCAGGCACCAGTGTCGGAGTCGGCGGTGGTAACGGAAGTGGCTCCGAAGCAGGATCGGGCAAGGGGTCGGGAGTTAGCAGTGGGGAGGGATCACCTTCTGAAGGTTGCAAGTCGCGGTTACCGCTTGCATAGTACGTCACTTGATCATCGTTTACGCATTCCAAAAGCTGTTAAACATACATGCTAGTTAGTTTCTCGTAATCAAGTGACCAATCATTTTTTCATATTGAATAAAACATCACATTGTTTTAAATTTTCTTTCCTTTATTTTTCTACCTTGAAAAAAATGAGTTTTTTCAGTCTTGGAGTTTCTATATACATTTTTCATATTTAAACATTATTTTTTTCTGTTTCTTTGCTGTTTAAATTTGTTGATTGTTTATAATAATATACATCATTAATCACATAACATGCAAAATAAGTACACCGAATGATCGATTGAGTTAGTTTATGAAACATGTTATGGAGCAATGACAAAATGGAAAAGCAACGAGACTCAGTTCGGATCGTGATAGGAATGTCAAGCACGATCATTTGCATGGTAATATCGAATTCGAAAATGCTAAAAAACATCACGCTGAAAAACCCAATCTGTTATGCTGAACTTCGTGTTCAATTTTAGTGCAGTTTTTGTTTGCTTCTTTGCAATTATCAAAACTTCTTACTTTGTAAGATTTAGGCATTGCACATCGATATGGCACCGTTAGCCTTGGCCACTGTATCAAAAAGTACAATCTTACTTCAGGTCTATTATTATCCAACTATTCATTACTTTCAGCAAAAACTATTTCGTTGAACAATTTGATCACTACTTGATAAACTGTTTGTACTCAAGATCTAGATATACTGGACGTAAAATCTATATTTACTCACTATACTCTAAACTTTTTAAGAGTTTCTAAATTTCTATATCAAAAAAGAGGACTATTCAAATTGTATCTATACAAATTTGAAAAATATTCATGTTTACCAAGGATCAAAAATGTAAATAAAAGAATGTTGTTTCAATGAAATCTTACCTTGTTTTCCTCAGACGTGGAATCATCGGCAGGATCAATTGCGGTCATTAATGGAAGCTCTCGTAGCGTGGCATAATCTCCATCATCGTCAGGTCCACCATCGGCAACGCCTCGTCTGGTTTTTCCTTTATTACTGAATGGACGAAAATGTCTGATCAAAATGGTGCTTGCCATGAAAAACATGAGCTAAATGAACGGAAACTGCTAGTGGAAAATTTCCCAAAAAAGTAGCGAGCACCTAAACCCCTTCTCACACAAAGTAAGTCCAACGCCAATTCAGCATTCCCTATATCGATTCAACTTACGACCGAATGATTATTAATATGCATCCAACGGTCGCAGTCATTTAGAAGTTTGATTAGTTCGCAACTGAATTGATCAAGGGATTGAAAATCACTCGATCTGTAAGCCGATTGATTCCCCCCGATAACTTTTCGAGTCGATGCAATTGAATTACCGCGATATTCTAAACTCGATTGGCAAACTTCTACCTTAGCAAGAGCTGTATCGCGTACTTGACGGCATTATATATTTGATTGATAATTTAGAGACGTGGTTAGGCACAAACGTAATTACTAGCAATGTTAGTTAGTTGCATAGCACCAGACACCAAACGGCATAGTTTAACATTCCAACATTGACGCTGCTTAGACCTTTGAGATTCCAAAAAAACATGCACACATTCATCTCCAAGACTGCAGCAAATTGCCAGCAATTGTTGACAGTCAAATTTTGTGTCAACTTCTTTAACATAATATAAAGATGGATACTTTACTGTTTAATTTTTTCGACTGTACTTCCCAATCGCTAATCGATAATCTTAGTCATCCCAATCGTTGAACATTTTTAGCATTTTCTGTCTAAAAAAAGGGGAGTTTGAAGGTGACAGCTTTAAGTATTCTTAAAGTTGTTGCGACATCGAAGGGTGAAGTGCGTCGAATCACCATTTTTGGGATGATCGTATTGTAAAGAAGGTGCAACAAAACGTGATTAAGCTGATCATAATGACAAGATGATTAATGGGACTGGGCGCTAAACGACATAAGCAAAACAGACACAAAGACACCGTGATAGGAGGAGAGTAGTTACCGCGAGCCTGACGTACTAGGCAGGTCGTTAAAGGTGACTTTGGGTTTGAGTTTCTTGTTGAGCCAGCCCTTGTCACTCATCGACGTGGCATTTCCATCTGTCGGAGACTGTGCAGGCGAAGGTCTCAATTTGGGCCTCAGCCAGTAAATTTGCTCGTCAACATCAGCCGACGACTCGCCGTCTACGGAGTCAACGTTTCCACCTGCTTTTGCAAAACAAATCGTTCTATTATAACCGAAACATGAATTGCGGTTTTGCGGTAAATCAACGTCAAATGCCTAAATACACTTCCAATATCTAATAATTGCTTAGAAACTTGAAAACAATGAACGTTTCGATTTTAGTTAGAGTCTTGACTTGAAACTTTGACCTTGTGCAAAACTTGAACTCGAAGTAATTAGTCTGAAAGGTTTACAAGACAACTCGAAACATAAGACCCAACTGGTTATCACCAGAAAGTTGAATGGGAGATTTACAATAGTCTGCACAAGTTTGTAATACAATCTCAACGTGGGCATCTAATTGTCGTGTATTAATTTGAGAACAAACTGACTGAGATAAGCTGGAGGCATTAAAGCTGAAGTGTACCTTGTGATCGAGCGCGCTTATCCATGGAAGCTTTCTGAATGACACTCATAATGGCCTTCTTGGGCGAGGCGTCGGAGATGGTGTAGGTGCGACCGTTTCCAACGACCAATAAAGGGGCGTTAGTACACTCCTCGTCGTCTTTCGCGTTAGACAACAGATCCACCTCGGTGACGAGCTTGACTGAGCGCGCGCTGCGAACGGTCGCCCTGCCAATGGATACGCGCAATTTGAAAGTCCATCTTTGCTTGATGGTTAGGAAGACCCACAGAACCAGCCATAGGAACAGGTGAAGCACCGTGCCGATGATACAGGCCAATATCGCGCCGTCCAAACTGCCTCGGTAAACCACCGTGTAGTCGTAAAGCAGGGGCGCGTTGCAAATTGCTATCGCTAGGAAAACACAAAGAGCCGCACAGTGGGTGAAGTAACCCCAGTTGCCACCGCTCTGGCTCCCTTTTGACAGTATCACTCGTCGCTCTTTTTCACGGTTTATAAATGCTGTGAATCTGAAACAAAATTTAAAACGATTGGCAAAAATTAGTACAATGTAAAATATGCTCGTCACTTTTTGATATATTTGTTAATGAGATTAAAATATAGGAATTTCCATATGAATTAGTGGGAAAAGAAAAAGTAAAAACGAATGAATAAATCACGTTATCGGTTGGGTTGAAATAAAAAAGGTTGAAAAATTGAACAGCTCGCATAGTACTACGATGAAGAATTTTTTACTCGGGACTGAAATTTTAATATTCCGATGATACGTTACAAACGATGAATTGCAAAAAGCGTTTGTTTTGGCATAAAGCGCATGTAATACTTTAATCCCATGAAGGTTTGACGCGGCATTGAAATTTTCATATAGTCTGTTCAGGCGCAATGAGATTTTGAGGATGACGTGATGTAACATTCATCCCTCCAGAAAATCGTGCATTTTAAGTCCGCTATTTTCGTGCTTCTCATACCGTTCACTTAAAAATGACCAAAATGTGCTTTTTTCATAAATAAACAAAAGATTGAAAAAGATCCTATTTAACAATCGTTCTATTTTGATTGTTTTTGAAACGTTATATAATTTTTGATCAGTTGGACACTCTCTTAATCGCTGTCTTGATCAAAATCTTTTGCGGTAATAAAACCACGGCCTCAATTGTCATTCGGAATTAGTTGAGTCGAAGAGAATCGCGGCATCCGTTGCATTTGATTGCGTGCAAAGTGTTTGGGTAGTCGACGAGCAAAGCGGATTAGAGCCATATTACGGGAGAGTGCTCCGAGAGAAATTTCGGGTTTCATTCTCTCGCGACACTTGCGTCCCACGAGAGCTTTTCCGTTTAGCTACTTAGCAAAATTTTTAGTTCTTCATTTGCCATGCTTTTTTCTCAGCTTATCAAAATCTAACTTTCTCAAAATCATTATATTAAAAATCAAATTGAGGAACGAAACAGACTGTTATATTTTGAGATTTTTTTTGTTTTCTTACCTTCCGTATGCATACATGTACATGACCATACTGGAACAAAGTACCAAAAGAGAAGAAAGCGCAAAAAGTGCGAGGGTAACGTGTGGGTTCAGTAGAAAATACGAGTCTCCAAAAAATGAAGAGATCTTGCTGGTGGTTGCGATGTTTCTGTGTCGAAGTAGGGGCAGTGCTTTCAGTGGTCCGACTACTTGAACCTGAAAAACCAAAGTCGAAGTTACAAACTCGTTTTGAGATGTTGAAACAATAAATATATGAAAAATCTGATGAAAGGGAGGTAGGAAACTTCCGGCAGTTGAATGTCTGATGTTCACAACAAGGCACTTATTGATTTTTAAATAAACAGGTAGGAAGTTTTTTTACATTCAATCGAACGGAACAGTTTACCTTGTAAAGGACGGACATGCCAGCATAGGCCAATAAACTTTGCGCAGAGTTCACGACCAGCTGCAGACTGAAAATAGTACCGAGTGCTTTGTTGCAAGACCAGAAAACGGCAGGATATCTTACGGAGTACACGCCCAGAGCCATCGCGTAATTCATGTATTCCAGAGTGATGGGACCGTAGCTTTCGTCTGCAAAACATCATTTCAAATTCAAAATCGTTTCAAATTAGAAAATCCAACAATTTTTGTTTCATGATTTCAGTAACAATTTCAAGTAAAAACATTACAACAATTGAAACAGCTGTTTTTAATTGAAAATGTTCAACTTGTAATTTATTGGATCTGACTAAAAAATTTCATTAAGTAGAGCAGATTCCTAGAGGGTATTTACTATTTCTCATCTCGATGTTGAGATTTTTCGGATTGTCCAAGTCAGATATGCTGTTGAAGGTAAGCGAGGCGGTATGAGCTGTCATGTTGGGTTCTCCCGGCGGCCTGTAAGTCGTCGTCGTGAACCTCGTGGCGTTTTTCGACCTTGTTTTGCTCTTGGTCGGGCCGTTTTTGTGATTGACTCGGCCCGAACGGGTGCTCGTGAGTGGTCGGCCCGAGTTGCCCGCGGTGCTGCTCGTTATTTCCTCGTATCTCGCCGTGATCTCTGGCGTAATCCTATTTGAAGGCTGCACGTTATCCTGCAAGTGGCACAAATAAACACAAACTATCCAGAGCGTGAAACCTAACAGCAAATTATTGCGCCAATTTTATTTCCACTTGATCGTTTTCATTTCACATGTTTGTTTCTTTAAAAATCTCTAATTTTTAATAAATGTTTTAATACTTATTCTTCTACGTAAAAAGATGGAAGAAAATAACAAATTTTATTTGATTTAGTAGCACAAATAAGGGAAGCAGCATAAGGTTTCTGATGCAATTGAAATTTGAAGACGCTGCATTGAAGAAGAAAAAAATGACATATTTGTCTTACCGTTGGTGCACCGGGGATTCCTGTTGACGTGGATGCTGAATTTCCCGAAGTAGACGTCAAAGTTGCACTTGTCAGCGTCGACAAATAAGAATTCGACGAGTCGCTCGCAGGCTGCAGCAACGTCGTTGTGAGCTTTGACTCGCTCGACAACTTTTCGCTCCGCCGCTGATCGTTAGCCGTCGCCGTGTCCAACGAGTCGTACGTGCTGCGTTAAAAATTAAAGCCAAATGTGTCAGAGAAAAACCGACTTTACGATAACAGATGGGTTTACAATTGATCATATTTGTCATTCAAAAGAAAAGTGTACAACAAAAAACAAAAATAAAAAACAAATTTTGGTTCTACGATGATGAAAGTGAAGGAAACAAATTAGTTATGATATAATTTGTTGAACTTACACGTCTGAATTGTTGCTGTCCATTGAGGCGATGGTTTCAAAGTCGGTGTCAGTATTGTTGTCCTGGTAGAATGTAGAAGTCACGTAGGAACGAGGAGTTATGAAACTAAGGTTCCCAGGGGGATTCATAAAACCAAGCACCACCAGTCGATCGCGGTGGATCACCACCCAGTCAAGGTCCGTGCGCCATATCGCGTCTGCAACGTAAACGTAAAACATGAAATACGCCTTCTAATAACTGACAACTCAAATAATCACTTGTATTGTTTCTTTTCCATTTTTCATCCCGAGTAAAATATTTAATGAAACTTGCTTTTTCCTCCGACAATAAATTTGCTTTTAAAAATGCAGAAAGGTGAGAGTTAATGTAATTCCGTCTGGTGTAATAAAACGAAATATATTTGACTCTCTGTCGTAAAGTATGGCCTTTTTGTTTCACGATAAAAAATTATATTTGAAATATCGATCAGAGTTTTAAGTGAAATGGTCAGTTTTATAATAAACTTGATTTATATACGAAAAGTGCATAAAGGCCTGAGACGGGGGAGAAGTAATATAAAAGCACTTTGCGCTTCTTTCGCACACGATTTTTCCCGCAATTTAACCTAATATTTCACGATTCTGTCACGATCGGTATGCCCTGTGTAATTTTGATAACACAATTTTTTCACTTTTTTCCCTGCCTACATTTTGAGTCATATTTTTTTCGAGGTAACATTCTTTCCTCATTAGGTGATACAATTTTGTGTGTTTGTTGTGTAAAAAAGTGAGTAGAGACAAAATAGGCAGAGTACGTTGAAAGCACCGTAACTTTGTCTTTTCAAAGGGCGATCTATTGTGCAAGTATTTTTGTCAAAGAATAGATGCAACGTAATTACATCGCAGGATCAACGTCCGATGCGATTAAACGCGTTCCCTACCGGTTTTAATTTCGCTATAGTCGTGTTATGAACGGGGAAACAAACGAAACGGGAAATAAAGCGACGCAGCGAATTTCCAGAGATTACGTTACAGTCTACTGGCTGGCCGAAGTGTATCCACACCTTGATATAATTAATTGTCTGTGTGAATCGTGGCGGTTGTTCATTTTCGATCTTACATTATATCAAAAATCATTTTTTTCTGCTATAGAGAAAACTTTGATATAAAGTATTTAAAATGTAAAATTAGTTCAGTTTTATTTAAATGTTCATTCAAAAGAAAACTTTGAGATAAAACATTTAAAATGTTATATTCATAAAGCGGTATTCATTCAGCATTCAAATGTATTTAAATGAAGGGGTTTATGCGACCGGGAGGTGTCTATTTCATTAGCTCAAAAAATCGTTTTTGTTTCGGGAATGCAAGCGTTCGAAAACGAGCTGGAATGGTAATTTATAATCTCATGTAAGTATCGCATGTACTCTAAAACGCTTTTTCGAGAGAATAATTACTGCGTGCAATGTTTCGCCAGGAGTAACAAACCGCAATGGCGAGGCGGCCGACTGCAGTCAGTAGTGGAGCAGCCCGAATGGTCAGACAGAATACCATTCTCCGGCTATTTCTTTCAACCTCATTTACCAAATATTATTATAAGTCGGATAATAATTCATGTCCTACAAGATAATACGCGTGGTTTATTTTAGATAAACTGCTTGAACAAGTCACTTTTCTTCATTTTTTTTCAATTTATGTTGAAATGTTGAAAAGATTACATTGAAAGAGATTTAAATAAAAAAAAAGACCTTTTCTTTGGATTAATCAAGACAACATTGATAAGGTACTTTTTTTCATTTTCTTTTTTCATTTTCTTCTGATTGCAAGGCGTTGAACTGATCGCGAGTGATTCAGGAAAGTTAATTCGCCGGTTTCACGCGCGACGCTTGTAAAAAAAAAGCGTCCTCGACGGCTGTCGAGCCGGCTAAATCAGCCGTAAGTAGATTACCAGCTGTTTTAGAGTGTGCTTGCGTGCACTTTGAGAGTCATGCGCAAACGCTCACACCCGGCCTTATATTAGACCCGTCATTTTGTGAGTAAACTAATTAGCGGCTAATTTCATCACGGCCCGTGCACCCAGAAAAGCGCGCTCACAATCAGCGCCGACCCGAAAGAGAACGCAAATAAAGTTGCTGACCGCTTGTATACTCTTGCGTACGAATATGTTTGTAGATTATTTGTCAAAGTTGCACTTCATTTTCAAAACCAACAAGAAAATAAAACGAAAATTGTCTCTCAAAATGAAAATCCAAAAATAGAAATACAACAATATTCAAAAACTAAAACCAGAAACGAACTGAAAAGAAACAAACGCGAATAAAAAGAGTTTTCGATGAAACGTTTTTTTCGTCTGTTTTTTAGTGAATTGATCTGTTTCGATTCAAAACAGGATTATGCTCCTATTGGCGAGAGGAAATAGGTGTGTTTATATCCTCGGCGGTCTGGACGAGTTTTTTATTTTCGTCTGATGGCGGGCTTTCTTTTCTCTCGTTCAGTTTAACCGAGTGCAGTGACTTGCACGGGCATTTTGGGATCCCCATTAGTTGAAATAAGTAAAAGGATTAAGTTTAATCTTGTTCAGATGCACAGACTTAATCGTATTTATAACCTTTGTTGCGCGGATTTACACGTGAAAGATGAATTTCGGACATAATTGCTGCTCGACTTGACTGCTCTTTATTTAAATCTCATAACGGCCTTTGAAATGATTATGGTTCTTTATTTTTCGTTAAGTCCAACAAACTACTGATAGGATTTAGAAAAAAAGTAAAACTGAAAAAATGGTGTTAATCTTTTTCATTGCAAAAAATAGGCAAAGTTAACAAATTTTTTTCCACATTGATCAATTGGTTGGTCCGAATTCGAAATCACGTAAAAAGATTCATTCCGATTCGGGAAAGTAATTCGTTTGGTTTGCGTCGGCAGGCCAATTTCGATTTTTTCTCTATATTTCATCATGCGACGCGTTTAAGTGCAAATCGAAGTAACTTCTCACGCCGAATTTCGCGCTTTTTTATCTCACATCTCGTATTCCATTTCCACGTCATTTCTCGGGCTAGAAAATCCATTAGGCGGCACCCAACTTTCCATTTCGTTCTGACTCAAAAGAAAAAACCACAGTCTAAGATTTAAATTCAAAACAAAACACTTTGTCATCTGTTTTTTTTTCATTTTCAGAGCCAATTGAAGTATCTGGGAGTTGATTTTGAAAGATGAGACTGGTTGATAGGCCGGTACAGGAACGGCGAACGGTATGTATTCACCTGCTCGATCAATAGAAGTTAGGACGAACATTGCCCAGCAACTTTGCCGACGCTTCATTTCCCCTGCTGCACGGCACGACCAAATTGAGCGTTTTTATTGTGAATTAACGCACCGGCGAGTACACATTTTAATGAAATAAACCCTTTTGCTTTTGCTATATTGGTTACATAAAACGTGACGTTATGTAAGGGATTAATTCAAAGCCGAGTTGTTGATAGGGATTTAATCAGTTTTTAAATTTAAGAGCAAAATCGAGTTAAAATAATGGTTTCAATAAAAAAACATTCGCGCTTGTTTAGTAAGTCAAATAACGATGGCAAAAAATATCCGATTTCGAGACTACATCATGGGATCACAAAATGTTTGCCTGTTCAGACTCCTGACACGAAATTCTGCTTAATTATAATTACGTCGTCCCATTAGTTTCTCGTTGAATGTTCAATAACTTTTGATTCAAAGTTTGGAAATTGATATTCCACCGATTGTCCCTTCATAAAAGATCTCTTCAATTTTTTCATTTCGTTCCATCTTTTTGACTAATTAATCATCTCATTTAACATTGTTCTTATCTCATAATGGTCCTTTCATTTTATAAAATGAAGAAGAAAACGAACTGACGAAAAACCGAAAAAAAGAAGAATAGATGAAAGAGAAAGTTCAAAAAAGGAAAAAACTTCTTTTTTGCAATAACCATAATTATCCAGTTTAGCACAACAATAAAGGCACGTACTTTTTTTTCTTTGTATCACATTTCTCTTGCCATTAAGTTGACTGATATTCACGTGGTTTTTCCTTTTTCCGAGCCAGCAGACGTTTTCCAGGGTTTCTTTTGAAACCCTTATCGATTTCGCCTTAATGCAAGGATTCATTTCCATTGACTCACACGTTCTCTTTATCATTTAATTTCAGATTTATTTCGAGGCTTATGAGCGACACTGTTTATTGTGTTTGACTTTATCGCAACTTCCAAATGTCCCGAGAGGAAGTTTGCCGTGAAATATTGTAATAGAAAATGTTCCATAGAACTAAAAATAATACAATTTTCTACTTTCTCGCTTCTCAAATTGCCAATTTTTTCCAGACTATAACTTTATTAACAAAGTAAATTTTTTATAAAAATATTTTCCTCGGGTATCTCCCATTTTATGATTTTACTAAGAAACCAGACAAATTTTAAAGCTGACGCTCAAGAACAAATTCAATGTTTTCCTTAGTTAAAAAATTTGAATAAAAATTTACCCTACAATGTACGATGAGAAAAGAAGCAAAACTTTTTAGTTCATTGTTCAAAACAAGGACGAAACAATGTTGTATAACCCAAGTGCAAGAACGCACATCGTAATAATGGTTGCAAAGTTTGTGCGAAAATTAAAGCTGAACACAATTGGAGCAGAGTGGGAGAGGCCGGGGGAGGGCGAGAGGGGATGAGTTAAATCGCAGACAGAGCTCTCTCGTTTGCGATCCTGTTGAAAGTTTGTTCCAATTTTCGTGGAGGACTTGGCGCGAGATTGAACGACTTCTTGATGCGCGTGCATGTGCAACACGAGGTTGCAGCTATGACCGCGATTGCATCCTCGCGATATATATTTTTGTCCTGCGCACTTTCGAGTGGCTTGTGATGCGTGAGTGAGAGCAATTTCGTGTCGCGCTAGCGGCACTTGACTCTTATGAGCACTCGACGCTTCTAACGACGCGCGCGGTTTTAGCGAGACTTATATTACCAGCGGTATCGTCAAAGCGTTCAAATCATGACCATTTTATCTCAACTACTTCCATATTGCCGATGAGATCTGATGATTCTCGCAAAAAATGTTGAAAAAATAATGAAAAGATGACATAAAAGCAAATTGCAATTTCATTCTTATAAGAATGAAGCATCAAGTTTTTTTTAAATTTAAGATTACATAATCGAATCAATTGCATTGACTGCTATTAATTGAGGGAGCAGAAACGGTTGTGCATCGACGCGAAATCCAGCTGCAGGTCGTAAATAATTCGCGTATTATATAATTGGGTCGGCCGAATGGAAATGCCAGTGAACATTGGCGCGACGAAAATGTACGGTGCAAAATATTGTATACGCAGGGAGCATTATTTATGTAGATTGCGATATAAATAAGCCGCGAATGCGGTGATTCAATAACGCCATCGGGCAGAGACAAACACACATTTCGGGTGCGTCGTTGTTTTAATTAGGCGGCGCGAAGGAGACATGTTAATGAAAATTTAGATTGCACTTTGGCGCAGGCAATGTTCTTGGGTTTTCGCGGTGACGCTGTTGATTTTATAATTTATCTGTTTTGTTGCAACCTTTACTCATGCTTTAATTAGGCGACGCGAAAAGTAGATGTGCGAATAACTCGTAGATTCGTCCGGGACACGCTCGTGCTTTTACAAGATTGCCTTAGATGTTGTTAAGAGCGAAACTTGCGATAAGACTCTCGAGCTTTTTCGCCCAAAAAACCATTTCCCAGGCTAATGGTTATGAGATGAAACGATGTTATGGTGATTGAATTGAAAATACTTTTATTAATTATGTTTCACCTTTTTTCTTCAACTTTTTTTTTCAAATTGTACACTTTGTGTATTAATAACACTGACTGAATAATATCTGCCATACATTTCGTGGAAAAATAATCCACTGATTGATGGCCAGTAATTCTGTTATTTCGATATTCGATCAACTTGGCAAACTTAATTGACGTTGTTTTCAAAATTACGAAAAAGTCACTCTGACGTTTCAATTAGAAATGTGAGAAAACTGACTTTAATGCGGACCGATTTTTGGAATAATATTGAGACTGAATTGTTCTTTCTATCGGAACGATCGATTATGACATAAACGCTGGCAGTGTACAAAATGGAGTGAAACGCGTGTGTGTGCGCTGACAATGCAAATGCGACCGGACGTCGGTGCGGGAAACGTTGCAGAAAATAACCAACGTGTCTGCGGGATTTAGCGACGTCCAGGAAAGGACCCCATCGAAATATGTACATCCGTTAATTGCTGCTATTAAATTCGGCCGAGAGAAAACGCGTCCAAACGAAATAAAAAAGAGTCAGTTTGTTGCTCGAGATGAGCCGAATAACAACCGTAAAACCGACCGGAATTCCTGCTCAACGTGTCTTGCTGTACTTTTATTCTTGTTAGCAAAAGTTTCGAACAAACCGTCTAACTAGTTTAATTGAAGTCAAAATTAAAGTAGTGTTAAATCGACTTTTTTCACTTCTCACAAATGTTTTCGCGAGAGAAAACTCACTTTTTGAACGTCTTCTACAACTTTCATTGTCTTTCCAACCGTTCAGAAGGATTAGTTTTGGTATGACTTTTTCTTTGCTGTTTCTTTTGACAAAAATTATTAACTTTTGTGAAATCTATTGTTTTCAATCAAGTAAAGGAAAAAAATTTTCTAAAACCACTTTATTTGCATCTTATATTTTGTGAAAAGTATCTTTCCCAGAGAGAATAAGTTGCAGAGTTATTTTCATTTGTCAAAACATAAATTATCTGACAAAAAGTGGAAAAGTGTATGATGTTGAATAAATTGGATTACTTTATCACGTAGGACGTGGCTGTTGTAGGTCATGATACATTCATAATAATTTGGTTAAGGCAGTTTGGAATTACGTAAGCAGCGCTATCGCTCTCGAACCTAGTGTCAAAATCAAACTTGTCTCATGGAGATTCTGAGCACGCGTGTGTGTAGTACACATGTGCGTCTACCGTTTCTCTGCTTACGTGACGTAATTCATGGGACAGCTGGGAATGGACTTGGCCTAAAACAGGACGACGTGAAAGTTGATACAATTTTTCGTCACACGAGCATATTCTATTAAAATTCGATCCTACGCGTCAGACAATGTTCAAACTTCATTCCAAAGTTTTCAAATTTATTCCATTATTTGTCTACGATATCATGAGAATTTGTTTTTGAAAAACGAACAAAACTTATAAATTCAAATGTACCACTGAAACAAGTTCATTTATCATTTTTAAATCGCGAGATTTTTTGGTCAGCAGGAAAGATAAACGTCGGTGAAGCATTGATAAAATCAGTGCAAATGACTGAAACGAGATTTTAATGGGAGGGTGGAGTTATCTATCGCGGGGTCGTTTTAAAATAATCAATCAACGTAGACCACTTCATATTTCCGCTCGTCCGTCGCGGCTGCACGAATCATGTTCGAATCGTTTTCCGATTTCGGTATTTAACGCGCCACGATTTAGTCAGCCGGGCAAATAGAATTTCCAAGAGGCTATCCCTCTGTTTGAGTGTAATCTACTTTGCTAGTGTGCACTTCGACACGTATGCGTCAGGTGTAATGCGCAACATAAACCTCCGCCCAATACACCGACCTTCGGCTCAAAGTAACGGAGTGCAGCTTGAATGCAATCGGCGCATCAATTTTGATGTTTGCGTTTGATAATGCCCTAGACGCTAAATCCTCTCGAATCTCTCTGCGGTCAGGATCGTTGTGCTTGTATATGAGAAAGCCGCAGGTTATCGAGCAATAACGAGCATGTTTCGATTTCAGCCTTTTCATCTTTCCCTATTCAAAGTTTCTATTTAATCATCAAAAACCGATAACATTACTGGTTCTGAAAAAGGGAAACAATTAAAGAGCAGTTTGAACTTGCACTTTAATTGGAAACCATTTTTGCATAACGTTTTATGTTTACACTCCTCCATAAAAAATGTTACAGCATTCGGTGTAATAAACTGAATGAATTTGTCGCAGGGTTGCATCGCTGCACGTCTTCCTGATTCAGTGGTTCATAAAATTGCAATCGATATTGATGCTTAAAACAGAAAATGGAAATTCCTCCTTGCAGTTGTTAAGTAAAAAGCTCCGAAGCAATTGTAATTCTCTCTCACCTTTGACTCTGAGTCTGGCGCTTCAATAAGTCAAAGTTACGAGCGACAAATATTTCACGCTTTCTTGCGTGAGACGTGAACTTAAAGCGTGTACAGCGTCGTGACAATAAGCTATTGAAAAGCAACCAATAACTCTAATGTCTGGGAACCGTCTTTATCACTGCGCTTCAGGTTCAGATTTTGATTTTCACTGAATTGTTCAAATTTGTAAAGGTTAATCTTTAAATAAGCACTTAGTAGATAACCAAAATGAAAAATTGAAATGTGCAAAAATGAGTGAAATTCGATTCGACAGCGAATGTGTTTTTTTTCATGAGACATAAATGAATCAATAAAAGCAATTAAAGTTGAAAACAAGCGGTGCGAAAAGGGATTAATCCATTACTAGAGAATAAGGGCGAGTTGGTAGATAAGTGTGTGCGTTCTCGTCTTTTTCGTAACGGAAAACTAGAAACGATGTAGAGAATATAATCAGACTAGGACGATAGCGCAGGGTTGGAGAGAGGCTGAACGATGCCGACGAGCAGATCGTAGATAACTCGCGCGCACCCTCCCTTCGAAATTCCCTGGGCGGTCGTTCGGTCAAATTTTCTATTTAAGCGCGGGACTGGCGCGGGCATTTGGCATGCACAATGTACGGCCCACAATGAGAGCTTTCGTGCTCCGTGACAATACACCGAACGGCGCATTGTACCGTCGAAACAGATCCTGCGAACTTGCCTCGATACCCTCGACTGTGGTTCCCCAATTGGAAAGCAGCTTATTGGCTGTCTGCTCCTCGCCCGGATCATTGACTCGATTGTTTCTTCCTTGCTCGCCGTAAAGACGCACGTCTTTTGTCGTTGCGTAAGCACACGTGACACATCATGTTCCATCCACCAATCAAGTCATGAACTTTGATCATCAAATTCTTTTTTTTTGATTTTCAACCTATCTGAAAGTTTTCTTCGTGTTTTCAAATTGAAACTTTGTAAATTACTATTGAGAATCCCGTGTTTGTTATTATCTGTAAGGTCATGGAATAGTTGACTAATAATCCAAATGACTCGATACTTAGGCGCGCCTAAGTTTGTCATAACATTTGATTATACAATTCGGATTGAATGAGCGAAGCTCAATAGCTGCGAGATTGTTGGACAAAATTGCGTTTCACCTTTGCAGAAGACCAGCATTAAACGACCGAAACACTGGTCACGAAACTCTAAGTCGTTCAATTAGCAATGGGCAAAGCGGTTTTGGAAGCCACCTAGCATGTAACCGTTTGCATAAACTTGATTGCAAAGTTATCGGAATGAAAATGCTTAACGGATCGGATTATTAGGTTTTTGTTGCTGTTGGTTGGCTTATTTATAGCGCCGCGACGGTGTATGAAATTGTTTCATTAATGCAACTGTACCTTTTGGCAGGAATCCAACATGAATTAGTCGTGCCTCCATGAGCAGTGTCGGCAGAAGAAAGCACATGGCCGTGCAGAGATGCACGAAAGCTGCCGTTGGTCCTCCGTGCCTCCACAAATTATACGCTAGGCCTGTTGGGTACGTTTAAATGTTATTTATACGCAACATCTCTCATTTAATATTATCGTTTCTGTTTACTTTGACTAACTCAATGTTTCATACTTTTTTCAGTTCCTATTTCCTATTAAGTTTCAATTGAAAAATATTTCTTATTTGTCAAGTAGAAAATATAAACAAAACGATTAATTCTGAATTACCATTTTCAGCATTGTCACCAAGCAGAGAGGAGGATGGGTCACGTGAGCAGGTGCTTAAATTTCGTCCCAGTTTAATTCCATCATTGGCGAGATTTCCTTTTTTCACAATAGCTGCTGCAAGTAATACCGGAAGCAGGAACACCCCAGCTCCTGCCAGCATCAGACAGGCATACAATTCGAACCTTGGGGGATGTGCGTCGACTGGCCACGGCAACGAGATGTAGGCTAAAAAACAAAAAATCAAATTCAACCATCAATTTTGGATTGTCGATTGCACAAAACCAGTTACTTTCAACATTTTCGCAACTTTTTTATGTGCCAGTTCCAAATAACTAACATTTTACCGCGAGATTGAAATCTCGTGACTCCTGATGGAAACTGAATTGCCTCGCGTGGAATGAAATTTTGCACAACTTTTTTTTTACATGCAACTCGTGAAATTGGACGGGGTTAAAGTTGGTTTGATTTGCAACGAGATAACTTTGAATCGCGTTGATTCTACAATGCTCGATTTTCGAATCAGTTCATGTTCAAATGCATGTTCATTTTTTCATTTCAGCTTTGTGGTAAAAAGTCCAAATTTTGTCCAAACTTTTTTCACATCTGATAAAAATTTAAACGCGACTGTTGAAAACAGCACCTGTTCCGGTTTCGGAATAATCTTCTATCATGCATTGTTAAACGGAGTATGGAGCTGCTTGAAGAATAATGCGATCATTGTCAAATCTCCTGGGAGGAAGATGGCAGTTGGTAAGTTGGTGGACGTAGGCAACTCCTCTATCAAAGTTATTTTTCGTGCAATTAGGAAGGCAAGTAGGGCTTTCGGGGATGCCACCCCTCGTGGCCCGGAAGCGCCATTTGGCACATGTGTTCGTGCACACGAAGACCCGTCTAACGATGAACTTACATCAACTTCGAAAGTCGCGTTGCTAAGAAAGGGGCCGAGACACTCGAGCGGTTCATATTAGAAGGCCGCCACCACTCAAATGAACGTCGAGCTATGCCTCCGTAATTGAGTCTACGTGCTCGTACGATCCTCAAGGTCCTTTCTTAATTTACTCGCGTTTAATTTTGCTATTACTTTTTTCCAGCTTGTCAAGGCAAAGGTCAGACCTTTCATACAAATTGTGGTTGCGAAATCAAGCCTTCAATTTCGGGCAGAGTTTTCTTACCCAAATGCTTTATTCTTTTTGTTTTCACTGGAGGAAAAAATTTAAGGGGTTGGCATATTGTTTCCTTGGGGAACAAAATACTCGGCTGAATTTTGTAGAGATGAAAATTACTTTTTGACTAAATGTGTGTTTAGTAATTAGCTTTCATACTGGAGAATCTGATCAAAAAATCCGCGAAGGCGTGGTGGTAGAAATATTTGTTGATTAAGAGCTTTTAGTTTCGATGCACGCTTTGGTCATTGTAGAAGTTGTTCCTGGTAAACTTGGCATTTTAATTTAATCAAGAAAATTTACTATATCTGAACACGCACTCTCATTTGAATTTATTTGGGTGAAAGAAAAAAAGATCCATCTCTTCAATATCCCGAACAGATTAGCCTGGACGAGGATATCTTTATATCTGCCCGAATCGATCCTAAAGATATTTGAACTCATTTACGTATGAATAGATGATTGAACAGATAAATTTCCACTGAATGGAAAAGGGATCCACAAATAAAATCGCGTTTCGACATAAAAGGATTAAATATCCCGCAGCTTTTACAATGGAGTCTCTTATTTCTCGACCAATTGTCTAAATTGATTTATTCTGGGAGCAACAAAATATAATGACGAAACGTATCATAAACTGGATTGAAAAGATCAACTAAAACTCTCAGAATTCAGGATTGCAACTATTGAAAAACCTATTTATACAAAAAATCGTTACGTTTAATTGTAGAACTGAGTTTTTGAATAATGGTTGGACTAATAAATTAAGAAATTTTGTAGTGACGATGAAACCTTACCGAAAAATCGTTTGACACATCTGGATGCTATGTAGGTCTGAAGTGATACGGCGATGATGCCATACCAGACCGACCAAAGACTGTTGACATGACCTCGCAACCGGGAACCTCGTCGCTGCGGCGCTTTGGATTTTCTTGACTTGCTCACCGTCGTGACCCCGCTGGCGTTGATGCTCGACACCACCGGAAGTGGCTTAAGCGGCTTCTTACACTTGGCTTGGTTCACCTCGTTGTTATTCTCGTAACCCATCAGACTTCCAGTCATCGACATTTTGTCCTAGAAAAAAAAAAAGATTACGCTTAGATCCCAACTACGTTAAACTTTTTTTAATGCTGCCATCAAACACACACGTTCAATTACAACTCGGCTATGAAACTTGTCTAACGATTCTCTATTTTTATCATCCGATTTCCACTCGACTGCAATTTGAAATTCAGATCACAAAATTTGCACAAAGAAGAACAAGACAGATAAAAAATGTGCAAATTCGGTATGTTTGTGAAGGTGTGATACGTCGGAAAAGAAAAACACATGTCGGTTGATAACGCGCGAAATGAAAGCGCGAAGCTAATAAAGTAACGTATTAAAAATGATTTGAATAATTCGCATGAGAAGATGAGAATGTCGGGGCTTGACGTGAGGCGCTTCACATTTTTCGAGGGTGTTATATTCTGCAGTGTTTCAGCGGTCCCAGCCGAATTTACGATCGGTCGTATTTTTCTCGCTCTCCCTCTTGCGCGCACTTCCAACGAAACTCGTCGAGAGATTATCTAACCCTCTTCGCTTTTATTTCCTTCTGTACGCACGCTCGGTAACTTCCAAGTCCACGCAGATGCTTATCTCACGATGAAGAACCGCGTCGGGACTTGCATGTTGTACTCGGATGTCAGGGAATCAACTGCTGCGCCCGATCGATACACACGCCAAACACTTATCGACAACGCGATAAAAAAGTTTGCACTAATTATGCGCATTATGTCTTCCCATAATCGCATCAGACTTTATGAGAGTTCTTTTTACGCTTCAAATTGATTTTTTTCCCTCGTTCGACAAATTGTTCTCTTGTTAAACCGGTTCTTTTCATTCTTGTTTTCTTTTTTGCAAGAATTGATTGTTGAAAAAAACGTCCGTTGAAAATTTCATAGCGGAGTGAGAGATTAAAATGTTACTTTGCATGACAGTCTAGCGAAAATGGTTATTTCGTTTGAAACAATATTTATTCGCTCGTGGAGAGAGCAACATTCAAAAACACGTTCAACGACGAAAAATTTCGAAGCGCTTGTCGCCCCCTCGCGAACGAAGTACGTGCGACGATTTTCGTGTACGCGATGCTTTTGTTGTAATAAAAATGGCCCCTCTTCTCTGTCAAGAACAATAATGCCCGCCGAATATCAAATTCAACGTGCACACAGAGCGAATTCAATGCCAACGTTTGTTTCGTTTGCAAAATTCTTGCGACGAGGTTTATCAAGATCGACTCAATGGCTCTTCACTCGAGTACAAAATCGAGTGTAATTTGAAACAAAGTACACATTATTAATCCGTTATAATGGTTTTGGGCAAGATCTTTGAGCTTGCAATTATTCTCTTAGGCTCATCAAATAATCATGAAAAATGCTCTAGCGATTTTAGTATTTTCTCTGCCTAAGTGAAATAATACTTTATTGAATGTACTTACGGTTGCAGAGATGGAGCCAGTTTTGTGTGTCTACAATTTCATGCGGGTCTCTTCCGGATAATCAAATTCGAGCTCTGGCATCGCTGACGATGAGAGCACCTGAAAGTCAAAAATATCCAAACGTCAAAAACGAAAAATCCAATATCATCAAGATAAAACTATTTGAAATTTATAATCAATTGTCATTTCTAACTCTCTTTTCTAGTAAGTTGAAATGTTACGAGTTAAAAACTTTCTTCGTAAAAAAAGAACTCAGATCATCTCATTAAAACTGTAACTTTAGTACTGTTTTAGAAACTTGATTATAATTTGTGTTAAAAAAAGTCTTTTTTCAAATAAATGGTCTTAGACGCGAATCTCGTTAATTATTAGAGGACAGGTAGTTGCGACACGTCTCAATTTACAGGCGTGGGCATGCTTTTAGGGTTTACGTTTACATGTAAAATTGTGACTCTCGCGCGACCACTGGATTTACCGGAGGTGACCGCGAACCGCAAAGAGAAAAGATAACACCGCGCCATTAGCCCGATTAACTCTTTACGTACACCTGAGCTTTTTCATGGTAATGACCAGGCTCGAATAACCCAAGCCGAAATGATAAAGTCTGAGACGACGCCAAGTTTTCTCGGTTGGAGCAAAAGTTGTTTGGATCAAAAAAAAAAGATGAACACGTGTCGATAACGACTGGGAAATTGATGTAAAGCTCCGACGTGGCAGAATTTATCGTTCCTTTCCGTTTGCGCGCTGCGAAAAGTACGAAATTTAAGTTCAACTTGAATGAGACGTTGGAAATCATTGGTTCTTCAAATTTCACTTTTTTTTATTAAAGCATTTCCAAACTTTCGATATGTTTTCCTAACTTTGAAGTCAAAAGATGAGTTTATAAAATAACTGGCTTGAATTGAGTATTTTCGTATTTGATTTTTCGTCGCTGGAGTTTTTATTTTTGTTTGAGTTCGAACATTTAATAGCAATCGACGAGTCATATTAACCGAACAATAAAACACGAAAATAGTAAACAAGAGCGATGCAAGGATAGATACAGAATTACAACAACCGATCCCGACACGATATGAAACGACACTTGAAATTCTACAAGCGTTTCCTTGCA
Organism: Telenomus remus; assembly: GCA_020615435.1. Classification (NCBI taxonomy): domain Eukaryota; kingdom Metazoa; phylum Arthropoda; class Insecta; order Hymenoptera; family Scelionidae; genus Telenomus; species Telenomus remus. The sequence continues at coordinate 7,854,888 of CM036345.1, read as the reverse complement.
GGAAAGTATTCGAGGCAAAAATTCCGTTCAAGAGAGAGAGAGAGAAATAATTTGAGCTCGTGAGTTAAGCATCGCTGATTCTGCGCTTTCGAGTTTTCTCGTTTTGTGTGCCTTTTTTTCGTGCGGGTCGCGATCCCATCGCTCCACGTTACGTAATATTCTGAAGCGGATATTTTAGATGCCAGATTGTGTGAGCTCCTGATTGAGGTGTCTCTCCACAACTTTCTAAACCCAACTATTTATTTTTACTCGGACAATTTATTTTCAAAAGCGTCGCAACCTTTTACTCGAACTTAAGCTCACCTATGCTTCTAATTTTAGAACTCTAAAAATGGGTTTTCTATGATTTCGATTAAAAGTCAGTGAACTGACAAATTAAGACAATGGTCGGATCGCGGATCTTTAGAAAGCGGGAATAAAAGGCCGGAAGTCAATTAATCGTCGATTACAAAGTGGAGCGTCCTTTTGGGTTTTCATAAAGTCAACGAGTTAACTGGACCGGGGTTTTGGAAAAGATATGCATGCGTCAGTCGCACTGACGAAATTCGCCCTAGTCGAACCCTCTTGGCATTGAACGAATAATTGTGAGAGCGGCGTGCGTGTCGAGTTGTGAGCGATCCGTCCGTTGTTATCCCATGGAAATGTCCGAGGCGAGGGAACGAACGGAGGACCCGAGCAGTTTAGAGGGACGAAAGGATTCAAAGGGGCCTGCGTCGAGGGCTATTACGAGCGGAGAATTATCATGCCTGTCGCACCCTCAGCCTTGTGATGCTCCATAGATCACAATGTGTTGGTGCGATCTGGACGATGCACGACACCATGTCTAGCTTCGCACAACTTGTAATACCTATTGATCCTCCACCGAATCGATGACGTTTCGTTATCCATGATTGACAGCTAATGATTTTAATTAACGTTCCAGGTCCGACGGTGTACTTTTCAGTCGATTAAATAATGCGATCCGAATTGAGCACCCTCCTATCTGATTCATTCATTTTTTCCCAGTTTTTTCCTCCTCGAAGGGTAAACCCGGTTTGAGAGGTTAATTAAGAGAGTTAAAACACGTTTGCTTTTTTTTGGCGATCAGGCAAGCTTTCAAAAGCACAAATCTGTTGTGTGAAAAAAAAAGTTTCCAATTTGTGATATTTTTACTTTGATTTTTTGAGTTTTTTTGTTAGTTTCGGTGAACGATTCAAAAGGAACTTGTTAGATATAGATTTCACTTTGATTATTTGATATTGGCATGAAAGTACACAAACGAGCAGCTTAGAATATTGGATAAACATCGCGATTGCGTTGATGACTCTTTATACTTCGCTTCGGCGTATTCAATAAAGTAACCGTCGACCTTTGAAGTCGCGAGAGGTACGATGCACGCTATCTTTCAAATTGAAAATCGTCGCTCGTTTATTTTGGAATTAAACTTCAAACAAGTGACTGTTACTCGCGTTCTCGTTTGTAAAAACCGCCCAAGCGGGATAATTTATTTTTCATTTCCAAAATTCGGCGTTACAAAACTGTGGAGTTTATTTGAAGAGGTTTTTCTGAAACTATTTTTGTGCCACTATTTTCGGTCCAAAAAAGAGAACGAAAGTAACAAGTTTTGTGATAATAAATTGAAGCAGCAATTCAGCCGGGTTGTATAAAAGCGGTCAGGCAAATGTTGATTTTGTGCTATAACAAATCGAAATGGCGCGGCATATTGCAACTGCGCGACGCAAAAGTTCAAAGTGAGAGCTTTTTTCAGCACGACTCGTTTCGCATCAATCGTCGAATCAAGACTCTTGAAAGTACAGACAGTCGCGCACGAACAAGCGACCTTCCTGAATAAATAGCCGGAGCAGCCCGAATGCATAAGTTCGTTCATGACATTGAATTGTAACATAAAAAAAGGCTTAAATGGAAAGAAAAGAAATTCTCTTCCACGTACGTGAACAAATGTTTGTGAGCAACAGACGAATGGTATGAAACCAATCATTTTAAAAACAATTCGAATTACAAACTCAAGAATGTTTTCAAATACAAAACGTTTTTGCTTATTGAGGTTATGGATTAAATGAAAAAGAAAGAGCGAGTTGTGAAAAAATTAGTTAAAGTGTACAAAAGTGAGATAAAATTACAAGTGGCGGTTTGAATGGAAGAGGAAGCGTTTTACTTTTGACCGGGGGTTGAAATTAGTTTGTACGCGGGGATTATGCAAAGACCGGGCGAGCGTCTAATTGCGCGCAAGTACCTAAACGTATGATGATTCGACAGAACGGCGCGCAGTTTCGGTGTTCGTCGGCTGATTAAAAATCCAGCAGGACTTTTTCTCGTCCGCGGCAGTGAGAATAATGGCGGGCTTTGAGAAAGCGTATTAATTATTACGAAATTTCTTCAAGGGTTCCGTAAACACCATTACGAAAGCCGAGAGCAGAATGCCAAGTTGCTGCTCCGCTCTAAGTAGCGGTGAATTTAACTCGACGAAAAGACAGGTGCAATAAATGATGAAGGAGTGAATTCATTTGTAACTGATTAAGTCACGCTGTCATTCCGGCAGATCCGCCGATCCTTGGCGTGATATTGAAAAATTTTGCGTTCTACAAGAAGACGGAAACTGTAATAAGCGAGCGAATGTTAATGATAGTTTCACATTTTTAATCAGCCAGCTACCTAATGAAACGTTGAATCATCCAACATTCCCTTGCAGTTTCAAAATTGTTTCGCACTATCTGAGCGAAAATTCGTACTTTGTACACCTTTTTTGCAAATGAGAAAGTTTGTAACAGATTTGGAGCGGGGATTTGGCGAAAGCGAAAGGGTCCGAAACTTTTGTGCGCGGTTTCTTTTGTTATTAAAATAGGCGTCGATAATGGCATTCGGGTTACGGAAGTTCAAGGTATTCAAATTTTGCACTCGCTGTTTCTGCGAAAGTTTCCGGGCTAATGCAAAGCGCGAAACAGCGCCGCCGTGCTCGCTCTCGTTAGGGCCATTCTTGGCTCAGCCAAAATTATATTATGAATGTAATAACCGCGAGAACTCTTTAATTGAATAATCCATAATTTGCGGATATAAATGAGGCGCGAGATAAGATCCTGGCGAGTGCCCGAGATAACAAAACGAAGAATGAGCAGCGCCCGCGAAATGAGAAATAGATTATACCAAGTGTGCTCGTAATTATAGTTATTTTAACGTTCATCTGAGCGTGTAATTTCAGTTATTCATTGCCGAATTTCACGCTACTTTGCTTTCGTTCCAAAAAGATGCTCGGATTTAAATGATACACTATAGACTTGATATCATCCTATTTTAGCTACAGTACCGTTTTGAATTTTTTATAAAATTAATGTAGTAACAGTTTTTATTTCGTGAAAAATGTTAAAACATATGTGAATTGTTTGTTTGTAACCTAGTGTAGACCAAACAAGTCAGAAACTTTTTACACGAGTGATTAAACCATTAGTTTCGAGTTGGTAGAACGTGTTAAACATCATAACAGCAATCAACACTTCATTAAAGCGTTATCATGCAAACAATTTTGCAGGAATCTCATGAGAAATTCACGAAACGTCACTGACACATATTTACTTGCATTGATAATGACTTTGCCGGAGATCTCGCGAGACGACTGCAGCTTGCGCAATTCTTGCGTTTCCCGACGACTTCATCATTAAAAACAAGACGTGAGCATTAGTACGCCGCTCTAAATTAACTATTCACGTCGGAGTTATGTTGAATAATTGTTGAACCAGTCAGATTCAACGTCCTAATTTAGATACAATTAGCAAAACCTTTCCTGCGCGAGATTTTCGTCGAGAAAATAAGATGAATTATCCAAACGCATGGATAGCATCATGCCAACTTGGACTTCACAATCTAACGAGATTCGTTACGTCCTCTGATTCACTTTCCTAACGATGAGATTCACCGAAAGTGTTATATTTACTTGGACTTTTTTGCTTGCCTGTATCTGCTATCTAAAGTTGGCTGCTAATCAGCTATGCCGTCATTCGAACAACAGTAAATTACGAAAACACGTCTGAATGTCGTCCAAGTTTGACTGGAATCACGTCAGGTTGAAATTTTGATGAGGCGAGTATTTGGCGGAGTTTCTGAGATTGCCCAGTCGCTCTTCTAGGAGAAATCCCATGCTTAATAATTCGCAACCCGCTTTATCTCTGCGGTGCCTCGCTACGTCAAACGAAATTTCTAACACGAATTTTACGAAATAAAATTCCACATTTCATCTGGGTTCTGAAACAGATCCTTCATGCAAACGAATTTTTTCATTAAATTCATTTTCTTCAAATTTTTGTTTACAACTTTTTGCACAAGTAAAACTTCTTCCCTAGTGAAATAATTTAAACATTCTGTTTCAAAATTATATATAATTTTGATCCGCAGTTTTATAAATTGAGAGAAAAAGAAAAGACAAAAAATAGCACTCCTTAATAGATCTACTTTGCGCGACATCCGGAAGACACTTTTAAGGGAAATCCTGTTTCGTTGAAAATAATGTGGCGCACAAAGCGGCGCTCGATTATGCGCCAGGCATTGTTTTGTTTGGTACAAGGCGAGGCAACTGTAAGACATGAGAGCAAATGTTCGGCAGTGAATGCATCTTGACATCAGTTTGCGAGCTTCTTTGTTCGTTGGGGCATTCATCGTCGTGCACTCATCGGTACAAGGTTTGAACTTGCTACGGTAAATGATATCGATTGATGAGCTTCTTTCGCCAAATCTGTTCGATATTTTATCCATTGACAAAATGGCCGGAAAACAGGCTCACAAATACTTAATTAAAACACGTAGAGAAACACGCAGGAAAATTCGTCACTGTTTTTTACTTTACTTAAAAATGTAAAATGATAATTTTGAGTTTAGTATTCACAAACGAAAAGGTGGAAAAAAAGAAGACCATTTTAGCAAATGGTAAAAAAAGGGGACTTCAGAAAGAGAATAAGTAAAAACGTATTCCGACCGAGAGAAGTACATAATTTCTTGCATTTCCATTCCGTAAGATGTTTTCTAAGAGAACTACACGGTGTCTTATGTAACAGAGCATTTCGAGTCCTTTTGTTGGAGCACAATCCGCGTAATCAGATTTCGCGGGGAAGATAATTCAAGAAAGCTTTTCCGAATATGCGAAGAACATTAGCAAGGGCCATGATAATTTATTCGCCGTTTTGTTTGCAGAATATAAAACGCGACTGAAAATAAAATGTCGACGTTGTAGTGTTTTTGACATGGAAGGTATTTGAAACCCATTAAGTTGTACCAACAAAATGTTACATTTTATCGCGTTAAAAATACAGGTTGGGTTTTGATAGTGGTTTCCAAATTATCAGTGCCTCTTGAAAAATAGCAGCACGTCCGAATGCCCGCACTCAATGGGGGACTGAAAATCCGCTGCAAATCCATAAAGGACATACCTTTTGGTACGCCAATGTTATTTATACTTCGGTATCCAACCGAAATTCACCCCTCTGATTATCACTTCCCAATGACGCTAATTTTCAATTACCAAACAAAAATTTTGCAATAATCTTCTTCACAAACTTGAAATTCATTTTGGCTTTTGAGAATTTTTTGAACAAACCACTTAATTGTAATTTATACTTGACAAGACTTGAAAAAGCCTCAGGATAGGCTTTTCAGGTTGACAGCACCAAACATACATTCCATTAAAGGAACGATAACAGTTATCACAGTTCCATAAAAAGGTTAAAAGGTCCTCAAGGGGATTGCTCTCTGGACCAACACCAATCAAAGAGCGACTTCATTGTAGTTCAAAGTTGACCAAGATAATTTTATAAAATCCATCGTGAAAGGGTCGAGAGAAAAAATCACTTGCTGCCCCATGGGCAAAAAATCCGCGCCAGATAATCCCGTTCGTTTTAGCGAGAGCGAAAATTAATCTCGCATGCGGGTACGAAATAAAAACAATCGTAAAGTTTGATTACGAACTTCCATCAGGGCCGTAACACGTGATTAAAAAGTTTCGCTAAATAATTGCAGTCTGTTTACATCGGATGGAAAAGCATATTTTTTGTTTCGTATCGTCCGTTTAGTCTTGATTTTTTAGGTACAAATTCAACAGTGCCATCGATTCTTGCGAACTCAGGCGTTTTCTATCTGCTGGCATTAGGAGATTGTAGCTAAATTGTCAGTTACAAATGGCCGTTGGCTGTAACCGAAAGAATCGAATCGCATAAACAGGTCGCGAGCGAGCGCAACTGCAAGCTGCCTTTTGCGTCCATAAAATTGAATCGAAATGAGATTACGGCTCAAGAAATATCCAACGACGTCGTTCGTAATCCAATGTCGTGTGCGATATTGCAGTTGATGATCTGCTTTTGTAGATTGTAGGTTTTGTTTCCGGATTGATTGTAAACATAGTTATTTGACGCAAATCAGCGACTGCTTGTGTCAAGTAAAAATTAATGAAGCGCCATTCACCTGCGTGCAAACAGACGACGAAAACAAGATCGCAAAAAACAACGTGATTAATGTCCCTCGTCCATTGTCTCAACGCGGTCAAACAATGTGTGCTTTTAGTTCATGCAATATGCACGTTGCAATTTATTTCATTAGTGCAGAAACTTCGACTAAAGTTGAATGACCAATGTTGAAGTCAACCCTAGTGAAATACTATAAAAATTTTGATAAAAAATGACAGTTTACAATGAAAAATGGAATTTTAAAAACAGAAACACAAGCCTGTAAAAGAGCGACTGAGTGGAATACTTTAGAGCGAACCCTTTTTGCTTTTATCTTGAGCTTACCTTCCACTTTGCTTGTTAAAATATTTATTCCTCAATTTTTAATTAAAAAGGGCACACGTAAGAGGTCTCCTAGTGCGATGAATAAAATAGCATGCAAATATCGCTCACATCGAAAAGTCACCGACGAAATTCAAGAAAACCGTGAAACGCGAGTTTGAAAGAAGATGAAAGAAAAATTGGGTACAGAAAATCTGAGTTTGTGAGCAAGGTTCATAAATTAAGACGTGTCTGTTCTGCAGAGCACGTTACCGCAAAGTGTTGAAAATACAGAGGACCTCATAAAACAAGACTCATCCGAGGATGAGTAAGTGGCTGGACTGCGAAAGCAGCTCTGTTTTGGTGACAACTCAGAAACTTAAAATAACGTCCGAGAAGATGGACGACTAAGTTAAGCGAGTTTCGCAGGTAGGATATAAATTGCGCGGTACATCGAGGGGCTGCTTTACTGACTGAGGGAAGTGACCGTTTCCCATTTCCTATCAGAGTGCTGAGCAATAAAATCATTGGCTATTATGGACCACCCTAGTTCGATGCTATCAGCGTGCCCTCTGTAGCCATTACTGGCCCGGGCTTTGGACTGCGCTTGAACATGAAATATAAGATTGTGTTCAGTTATCCTTCGTAAATCTCCTATTTCGAATAGCTCTTTTTGCTTGTCTTCGATTTATGTTGGACTCGCTGTTTGTCTCTACAAATCGCGCTCGTTTCGGTCCGCTAAAGATATACATTTCCACATATTTATGTTCCGCAGAAACATTTCTACTGGCAAGTTTCGAACTGCGAGTTTAAGGAAAAATTGAAACGAAGGGGCGGACCGAATGCTCGAACAAAATGTATAAAATGTACGCGAGTAATTTGCCAAGGATAAAAAGATGGATGATTTGAGTTAATCGAGAATGCTTACTAAGTCCTCTTGAGATTAATTATTGAATTTGTCGAGTTTGAGCTTCAAAGAAAACGTCTTGGGCGAGAGCCTCGAGTGCCACGGGGCAGATTATAAGAGAAGGGAAATAGGAATTAAGAGACGAGCGTTTATTCTGCACGGGGGCGAGATCAAGTGGGATAAAAAAGTTGGGAATCCACGATCGCGTTCGCAGATGATGGCTCGTCGCGAATAATGCAACGGATCGTGCCTACTGGGACTGCACGCTACACGCAGACACTTATCTCTCGAATTGATGAAAAAAGAAAGAGAACTAGAAAGAGACAGAGTTGGACCAATTCTTTATTATTGCACGGAAACGACAGTATCGATAATTGCTTGGTAATTCGATCAAAGTAATTTCACTCGATTGAATATTCACCGACAGCAATTATTCAAATCGTGGCCAGTATTATCGTTGGATTATTTTTTAATTATCGCTCGCACGATTTGACATTTTATTCACTTACAAATCTAGAACGAAACAAAAAGCAAACGTTTTTTAAAAGTACTTACAGGTCTGTTGAAACGCGATTCGAACATCCTGAGCGTCTGAAAGAAGGAAGAAAATGCGTCAGATTTTGTGATTTCAGTAAAGACTCATTATAATTTTCAAAATTATCATCAAGTATAGCGTTTCTGCCGTGAAGTAATTAATCCTAACAGTTTGCCCTCTGCTCTTGTCATGTTACTCGTTAGCGTAACTTTGCTCCGGTCGCTCGAGCGGAGGTATAAAGCTGCCGTCTGAAATCAGCTCTCAATGATGCTATTCGCTTTATTCAGACACGCGTACGATGATAATAATCATAATAATCAATGTGATGAACCTGTGTGTTTCGCGGAGTTTAAATGTCTTCATTACCGATCGAAATAAGAGCTTATTAAAATTTCACTCCATACGTCGGATCTTGAACTGCGTTAATATTTAACTTCTCTGTACATTAATCATTTACATACTCCCCTCCAGACATGAATTCCGATATCTATTGATTTTATCTGTCTCTTCGAATTTCCAAAACGATAAAAACTCTTGCTGAATGAAATCGTAAATTTGGCTGAATGTTTGAAGTAAAATTGATGAAAACAGTTGGCTGGTGCAATTAATTTTTGATAATCAGAGTAATTAATTTGAATGAAAATCAAGGGTCTTTTGTAAATTAGCAGAACAAGATATATGAGGGGGAAAGTGTAAACAGAGTGGGACGAAATAAAAGTCTGAAGTGCGCAAACAGTTGACGTGTATTAATGAGGGAAAAGGTGTCGCAGACGAGAAGAAAGATACGCAAAATTTTCGGCAGGCTGGCTGGGTGCGTCTGAAGAAGCAGCCAGGGTCGTTAAGGAGTCGGCTTAAATTAGTCGAACAGTCGCAGAGACATTTGGCAGAGACACGTACAACACGCAAGGTGAAAAAGAGAGGGACGCATGTTGAATTTGCGTGGCGGAAATATCAAGTGCGCTTATTCACGAATTTAATCTGTGCGAAACGAGCGTGACAATAAAGTTTATTGCGCGCATAAACCAGTGCCTTGTGAATCCAATATGGGGCTTATTTGTTTCATAAAATTCGCGCTCCAATCGGGTTACTTTAATTTGGTTTTGTTTCGTTGTTAATAGGCTAGTTTACGCGCTGATTATGTCAGGTAATTGGAGCATTTTTAGATTCAAATTTAACGGCGCCATGAATTTCAGGCTTAATTGCACTTTTTATTTCTCTACACGAAATAAACAGATGGAAGCGCATTTCCTACACAAAAATTAAACTGAGTTTATTTGTTGAAACATGACGAGTGTAAAGTATCAAGTCAAGTAACTTTTTTAACTCAATTTTTTGAAGTTGAATCTTTCAATTTATTTCCAGGTTTCAAGCGGTGTTAAATAGCAAGTAGTTGAACTCAAAATAAACGCGAGAACAACTTTGTTTGAGATGCTGGAAGGTGAAGGATGGTGTAGTTGAAATGAAAGATGAGACGGTGCATTGGTGATAGGAGTTTCTGGTTTTTGAGTGGGTAACTAGTGGGTGTAATAAGCAGTCAGCTTTGGCTGTGCGGTTGTCGAGACGGAAGTGCTGCGGCCAAACCCTTGTCTTAATGTTCGCTGCAAGTGGTTGGCACAAGATAAACTACATAAAATTCATCAACACAAGTTGGTCTAATCAGTTTTTTCATTTTCATCACATTCAAATATTCAAAGTTTTGTAAATCCTCTTTCACAGCAAAACAAAATTCAAAATTCATTCAAAATGAATATTATTGAATTGAAATTACGCACTGAATGCACCGGGATGATAAAGTCATGTTGTTGTGTCAGATGCACTAGCGGATTATGTTGTTATGATAAACTTTACACATGGCTCGAATGAATTTGAATGCTCTCAAACGAAGGCCGTTGAGTTTGAAAGAGAAATTTAATAAATCGTCCAACATTTGGTATCTTCATAGATATTCCTAGCACGTAGCCATGGTTAAAGTTTCCTCTGTTCTCTCACGTATACAAATTGGTTGATAATATATACGATAAATACATACACCCTGTGCACGATGCGCAGAAGCCTGTAAATATTTTGGTTTTAAGTCAATAGACCCTGTATCTCACACTTTGCACGCAAACCTCGCTTTGTTATCTCGAAATAGCATTTTTCATTATATCTTCCTCCATCCAATCTAGTCCCAACGTTATTTCGCATTAAACCCTTATTATTTTCCATCAAACCTCAATATTCTACGTAAATTCAACGCAAGCTACTATCACCCGAATAATCAATTCTGTGAGGTCAAATTGAAAATAATTTTTAGACTTTGCAGTATAGAAGAGTTAAGTAAGTAACTGTTTACTGATGTTCAAATCTGTAACAGTGATTTAGGAGTGAAAATTTACAATTGCGTTTGATTGAAGAACTTATTTGTTTGACTTGGCGAGGACGCCGGTGTCTGACCGCATAGGCTACGAAACCACTTGGGTTGACTGTGGAGTGGCCGTAAACTGCTACGGTGCGTTTGATGTCTCAAACTCTGCGGACTTGGCAAACACAGTTGGCGTGTCTTATATAATTATACATCAGGGCTTTATGTCAATTTCAACACTCCCACCAAATGCAATCGAAAAGCTCACGCCCAACTTTTAATTACAGTTTTGCTTTTAACCCACTCAAAGTCTTCGACTTTTTCAATACAAATAATCTAACACAAAGTAAACAAAAAAAACATAATTAAATTAATTCAGAAAAGGGTGTTGATAATTTTTGGCGATTCAATTACAGTTACACCGTTTATTGGGGTGTAAAATAATTGAATATGGTTCGGTCCCGTTTCTTATCGCGGGTTGGAAGTTGTCTGTTTGACGTGTGGCTGCAGCTGCACTATTCGGGATGCGAGATGCTTTGTTTGTCACTTCATTCAGCGCACGCGACTGCGACGACGTGCGTTGGGTCTGTGTTCTGGCAGGCCGCCAATCAGTGGCAGCCAACAGTCATCAGTTTTGCAATCACCTTGCGGCCGTTTTCGCTTCTGCTAATACCCGTATCGACAATATACCTTTGTTACCCAAAACGATCAGCCTGCCTCGTTTAACTGCCGAACGAGAATTTTTATACGCACACGCACCTATAAGAACCAGTTTTCATAACGCCATATTACCTCCCTTTGATGGCCATCCTAAATTAAAACCCATTGAATATCTTTTCTATCACCAACACTTTTTTTATCACTTAAATTCAATTTCCTAGTAGTTCAAACCTTATTTTGATCATACATTGATTGAAATTCATTATTAGGTTGAATTTCATAAATTAGAAAATTTTTGGGGGATCAAATTTGTCTTGTCAGGTTTGCGAGAGTGTAAGAAATGTCAGGCCTGGTAGAGTTAATTAAATGAATGAAATATTCAGACGTACACATTGACAGAAACTGATTGAACTGTTTCAAGATAAGACCGCATGCTCTCTCATCATCAGAGTTAAGAAAACAACGCGAGTACTAAAGGTCGTGGCTGATTCAGTCGGCAAGCTATTGGACGAGCGCCAGCTCATCGCCGCAGACTGCCATCTCGACGCACCATCTTCCCAACTTTTCGTCGTGACTCAGGAGAACGTTGCACTTTGCCGTTTTACAGATAAAAGCTAAATGACATTGTGAGTAATGTTCCGAGATAATTTTCGTCAGTGGCAAAAAGCGCCATCAAAATACGTCAATTAAGCCAGCAAATATTCAATTTCAGACTCCCTCATTTTGCAAACAAAAACGATCGTGCCAATTCTACATAGTTGAAGGAACAAATTGAATTGTCAGGATCTTTTTTCATATTTTTGCCTCCACGATGACTGATGTAATTCACTTTTTAAACCTCGTTCCAGCGATAAGAGGAAATTGAAATTCATCAGAATTTTTCTTACGTTGGAAGAAAATTTTCCTTTTTACGATTCCGAGTTTCTGACGAGCGGCTGCGAACTTTTAATTCGAGATAAATTTGGTAATTAAGGTTCGCCAGAGCTTAATTACTCCGGATCAACTGCGTATACTTTTCACATAAGTTTCACGTCGTTTAATGATGTCTCGAGTCACGAGGGAGTTGTAATTTTGCAACTGCGTTATTTAGTTTAGCGTTACGTAATAATACACTGTAACCATAGCGAAGTAATTGCGCGCTGATAATACAGTTTCGGATGGCACTGTTCGAATGTCACTTACGAGTGACGGCGATACGTGGATAGTAAATTAGCCAACGGCCTGATGCCGGTGTGCGTTTTGTGCGAAGGGACTGTCGTTGAACTTGCGCTATTTACGCACGTCGACGCTCATGTGCGACCGTGGCTTCAGCCCCTGGTTCGTTGTCCGCTCAAAGCCTCATCTCCACAAGACTGACCACGTTCTGAAATAACCGTGCGCTCACTTACAAAGGTACAGGGATATTTTCCACCTTCCCATTATATCCTCGGATATTTTCAATTGAAATTTAATATACAACCGAAACCTTGGCCTTTTTGGATCCACTTTGATCTGCGTTAATTATCCCGATGGACAGAGACGTAAGAAAGAAAAAAAGGGCGTTTTTTTATGACAAGTAATATTTGTTCTGGATTGAATTAGAGAGTTGATTGGAAGAAAGACGTGAAAGACTGTAAAATTGAGTTATTTAATTTTGATTGCAATTAACTGTTGATTATTATGAGCCGAGCAAGATTGTGAAAGTTCATAAACATTATTATCGGAATTCAATTTATCGGATGTCATTGAACCATATTGAAAAAATGCACAGCCTCATAAACGGAGGGATCTATTTTTAATATCGTCTGCAGTAAATTAGAGATGCATTTACAGCGAAAACCGTTCATCGTGCAGATTCGATTTCACAGTGTCTAGAATTAAGGCTTTTTATATTGCCAATAAGCTCAAGCTGATCAGAACCGCGCAGAAGAATGTCCTTTTTTTCCGTCGTCGTTTTTCCGTCGTTTATGCACTCATGAATAATTAATGTCTGAAACTAAATTAAGTGCGATAAGTGATCGTGCTTTTTTCTTTATAATCTGTGAAAACCACTTGCGAGAACGCAAAGTGTAAATGTTATACACAAGAGAAAAAATAATCGCTGGTCACGCAATCCAATTTTCGCTGCAACATGTTATTAATTCAATCGACACAATTATCCTGTTGATAATCAAACAATGATCGGCGTGGTTTGTGTATAATGTAAATCGAACAATTTCCGCGCGACAAAATTAAACGCAACACATGTGCCCGGGGAGGGCCGCGCGGTTCGTTTATTGGAGAAGTGGTTTTGACACCCGGTGTACAATAATACATTACAGCAGCGCGACTTAATGGAAGCGTCGCATCTTCGTAATGTATACACACCGAGCACGATTCATTTTGTGCACACATCGCGCTTCTAGGATAGAGTATCAGAGGCAGGTGTGGTTTGTGTGGGCTCTTCTCCAAGCTCGATTCGGTCCCGGTAATAGAATTGTCGGGGCCGACCGAATAAGTGACTTTCGTGATTGAGTTTCGAGATGTACCGGCGTGCGTTCGGTTTCGGACATTATTCCCAGTGAGATGCACAGTCTCGGCTATCAAATTATGCGCACCTTGCTCCTCTGTCAAGGCGACGTTTGTTTGACAAAAAGTCAACCTCCGAACTGCACGTCAAATCCGACAGTTTTTTTCTTCCACGTCTGCAAGTAACTGAATTAGAGCGCGTTTTCCATAACTCGAACTCTGCATAATCTCTTATTAACGAATTTAATGGGATTGATCTTTTTTCCTCTCGCAAACTAGGTATGACTGCTGATTTTTTATTCATAAGATCTTGTTGTCATATATTTTAGGAGAGGAATTACTCTGGCGGGTAAGTGGTTTTTGAACTTACCATATATTTTGGAAATTCTTATATGAATGTACACTGATGGTCCCGGCAGATGGCGGGTAATGAAAAAATAATCTAAGAAGGGGAGCTTTACTTATTTGAACGTATTTTGAGATATGATTCGAACCTCGGCGAGTCCAATCGGTTTTTATGAAACCAACCTTATTTACATTCTTATAAAACAGGAAATGTCGTGGAAAAATAATGCAAATTTTGTAAAGATAAAACGAGAAAATGTGGAAAAAGGTCGAGCAACGTAATCCGTGATGTAATTCAATAACTGAAAAACTTTTTTTTTTGCATTTTTGCAAAGCTGTAAAACGACCCTTTTCACGTGAAACAAGTACAGATTTCTCTGAATGAGTTAAAGTTTATCCACTTTCTCGCAAAGAAAAGTTGATTCACACAAAAAATTGATCACAAACGATAAGCGAAAGTTTGTTGTTGAAATATGAGGGTCGAAGTTTCGCAATAAATTATTACGGGTAAACAAACCGAATTTCGCCAAAGATTTTTTCCAGCCTTCAAATAACACAAGATGAAATAACCAATCACTCTGATCTAGTACAAAAATTAGTCCAAAACTAGTTGGAAAAAGTTTATACGTGGAAAAATAAATAAAACCAAATTTCAGTTTTTGTTCAATTGAAGAGAAAATGTTTTTTAGACTTGAATTTCCATTGATGGTCAGTGCTCGGAATTCGGACGATTGGAAACGACGGACAATGGCGCTACTATTCCATTTGTTCATAATGCAGGATGTTTAATTTTCAAATCGAGCAACCCGTCATGCCACTGAACACTTCAAATGATCAGGTTCTCGTCAGTGCAACGCTGCGATTTCAAGCGCATCGTGAATATGCAATAATAACGTATGATGGGCGTTAATTTGTATACGAGCTGGAAAAGTGCATCGGGCTTTGAGCGACGCGAATGAGACTCGAAATGACGCCGGTGGTGTGTTCGCAACATTTTATTCATTTTCGCGGTGTCACTCAGACTAAGACGATTTCAATTAGCTGACATTCGCTCGGCTTTCGATCGCGCGTGAATAATTAATTTTTTACACGGCAAAATCGCGACCAGCGAGCATAGAAATTTCGCGCAAATTGCACTTTCAATATCCTCATTATCAATTCATTATATTTCATTTTTCATTTCCGTCGTTTTGAACGACTTAATTAATTATTACATCCAATGTGTTTTAATTATTCAAACCTGAAGCTGACATGATGCGATTCAGTAATTTGCAAATTTGAGAGTTCCATTTTGTACGGGAAAAGATGTGTTATTTGTCGTGAGAATGTTTCTACAGTGACTTGTCATTTGCATGAAGCGCGTGAGCGCTTTAACTCGTTGCTTTTTTGCGTCCAAATCTGTTTCCGGTGATGT
Organism: Telenomus remus; assembly: GCA_020615435.1. Lineage (NCBI taxonomy): Eukaryota > Metazoa > Arthropoda > Insecta > Hymenoptera > Scelionidae > Telenomus > Telenomus remus. The sequence goes on along the minus strand of CM036345.1, from coordinate 7,839,456 downwards.
AAATTTGCATTGATAAATTAAACATGTAATTAGATGAACGCTCATGGGTTCGAGATTGTGAATGTATTTGGAAATTCAAATCAATGTTGTGAACGCTACCGAGCCACAATTTATGATCTAAGTCTGCCATTTTCATGTGATAACATTAACATTGCTTGGGCTTCTGCAGTCGCGCGATACGCATTCATGAATACACATCTACATGAATCACCTGATCATATAATAATTGCCAAACCAAATATGATACCTCACACAATTTCACCCAAAAAAACTCAAAACGAAATTTTCCAAAAAACAAACAAAAACTCAGTATTTAATCATAGTTCTGTATAATTATGACGATAAAAAAATGAAAACTTGCATAATTTTCATACATTTACTACCCTTCGAAGGAAATAACAAGAAAATGAACATTTGCATGAGCAAGAAGAGAAAAAGAGCGTGTCAGCCCTCGTGGCAAAAAATTCCAAGTCCGTCATTCGCCAAGGACATTAATCAGTTTTATTACCGTGGCGTTTCGGTCTTCTTTCAAGCCTGTCAAGTAAAAAAACTGAGCCTGTTTTAGCGCCTGCCGGGACGCCGTCAGAAATGCTGTTCCAAATACGCCTCGGTACGATTCTTATCACTGATTAAAAACCAACAATCTCATCAACTTATTAATTGCTTGCTCCAATTAAAAGCGACAACCTCAGTTCGAAACCGGTTCGTCCTCGAATTCCAACTCAAAAAAAAGTCGACAAAATCTAAGGGGTTAAAAAGCGACGTTTGTTGCCATTTGTCAAGTGCACTTTTACCGGTGTTTCGCGGTCTTGGCGATGGCACAAAGTGCGCGATCGATCTTGCGGGATCTTTTGAAATTTTCGCGCCGAAGAAAATTTGCTCTCGAGAGAAAATGGGACGAGACACATGAGATGTGAAGGAAGATAGTACCGGGGGGTAAAACGTTTAAAAAGTCCCACAGTGGGAGCGAGAGAGACAGGGCGAAGAGCGAGAAAGAGGGAGACAGAAGTTCTCAGGATGCCGATGCATTCGATCAATACTCCCTCTCGTATTTGTCACGTGATTTCATCGCGATTTCGAAGTTTAAGTTGTGTAACTCGTTTTGCCGATTCTTCATTCGTACGTCGAAAAAGAAAAAAGTACAAGCAGAGTTATGAGATAATAAGAGGCGTCATTAGTTTGATTTGCAAACAAAAAATTCGACTCTTATTAAACGTTGGAATGTTTCGATTCGGTCGCGGGCGCAAAAAGCCGCCAAAATCGTGTAAGCCGCGTTTCCAAATCTGTTTCGGGGTGATTGACAGGCACTCGACACCCGGGCAAAAAAACCGAGTGTTAATTCCGAGGAGGCTTTCATGTCGCTATCATGTCGAACATTTTTTGCGAATTTTAATCGACCTTTTTCATATAACAATCATTTGGGGCTCTATAAAAGGAGATATTGAACTGTAAAAGTAGCGAGGATATAAAACACCTGAGGGGTTTGAAAAAAAAATTCATAAAAAAGTCATTTTTGTTACGGTCAATTTTATTCCGAATGATGAGTTTTTTTACAATATCATTCCAGACGGGGACACGTGCGAGCCAATCATCCCTGCTCTCAGTTTTATATCGCGATTTATATTTCGCTGCGAAAGTGCAGGCGAAGCCTCGTACAGGGGGGACAAGCTATCTCGACACCGATAAATCAATTTTCCTAGTTACCGATGCGAACGCGTGCCACGAATGAAACGAGATGAGTAACAAAACAAAACTTGAGTGTAACACGGCCTCGAGGCGTCCCCCAAGAACATTGCGATTTCCACCCGGAATACTCGCGACAAAATAACCCGACGCGCGTTTTCATTAAAGTGCATTATTTGTGCTGTCGCCAGCAAAACGCACAGTCCCACAATTGCAACTTATTTTTCCTCCCGAACCGGATATTACGGTCCAACAATCATCTGTCTCTTTTTATCATTTTTCTTCCAATCTGAAAAAACCCAAGCTTTGCATGAGTTTGCGTGAATTTCATTGAATAGGAATTTACAGCTGAAGAGGGAAAAAAATGGTTTTAATTGGTCCGAACCGTGGTCGAATTACGGTTGGTCCATTTTTTGTGGAGGAATTCGAGGCTGTTTCTTTGGTGCGAAGCACATTTCCGGGTCGTGTGTTTTCATCTTGGGTTTCAGCGAGCGACTCGGGTTTCGAATTCACCGGAGATTTCGAAGCCGGTTGATCCACGGAAACGCCGGCCCTTAATTCCCTTGGAATCAGTCACCAAATTACCGAGGGACGTGCACGCCGCGACCTCTGTCTCCGTCCCTCTCCCTGAGACGCTAAAGGGAACAACCTCGAGCTCGGGGCCAGCCACATACATTATGCACGTGTGTGTGCCTTCGTTTGTCAATTACGCCGTTATTTACTGCCTGCCAAGACGCGTTTCCTCGTCTTCCTCCTCGCAGAAAGGGAGCAAAACGTCTCCGCTAACGCACACACGCTTTCTTGAGAATTTTCAAAAACCCTTTTCTAGACAGATGCAACCTAATGAATCGACTATCTGAACGCGTTTCCGTTCTCCTTTGTTCCTATTGTTTGATACCACAATCGTCCGTTGATTAATTTCAGTTCATCTCAATTTATAACTTTTCCTTGATTTCAATTCGAACTTCATTTTCAACATTCGCTCGTTTTGTTTAAAAGAAATAGAAAATTAGAAATGAATATGCAAATGAAATTTGGCAAAGGTGGAATAATTCAATTTGAATAAAGATATCGGAGCTGATTATAATTTGGAGGATTATTTTAATGTAATTGTGTGATTATGTGCAATTTGAGCTATAAAAACTAGCGCAAACTAAGTCTAATGGTTCGTAAGATTTATATCTTATTCAAATAATGTACCAAAGACAGACATTTACAGTGCACACGGTCTTGAATATCCGCAAGACTTGGGATTACACGAATTTCTCGAGCCGAATAATCTCGCATCGATGTTATTTCAGATTAAACACACTTTGCGATTAAATTGTAGCGCATAATTAGCCGTCCATTCTGACGGACACAAACAACGATTTCAAACAAATTGTTTTATCAAATTTAGAAAATTCAGCGAACCAACTAGATGTAAACTAAGTAAATTTGTCGATTCCTTAAATTTCAACGGAGCAAAGACGAAAAAAAGAAGTAGGAAAGGGTAAACCGTTCGTGTGATATTGGAATAGAATAAACACTGGTGGTGGAAAACACAATAACATTCCAATTTCGGTATCAAAGAAGCGTCGCAGTCGTCTTTGACTGGTAGAAAAAAAGGAGTCTGAGCATCGGTGCTATCGACGTTTCCAATCACCTCGTTTTTTTTGCCTCCCAACATCACAGACCACATCGCAAACGCAAAAACTATTTTCACGTTCTGTACCAACCTCCCTTTCTCCTTTCCGAAGCAAATATATTGGAAATCAAATTCGTGCCAACAACTCGCCCAACGATAACGTGCAGAATCGACAGAGAGAAACTATTTTGCGCGCATTATGTTCACACGTATTGTTGGCCATTTACGTCGCCGTTTATCACTCGTCGTGTATCCAATAACGCTCGTGCTCTATTCAAAAACGCGCGATTTATGTCCGTCGCGGAGAAAAACACTAAAATACAAAATACATGTAATGAGATCAAATTGCAACTCCTTGTAAGATATATGATTCTCAAGCGTGGACATAAAATTGTCAATATAATTTTTATGTTACGAGGAAGAGAGGCTGAAACAAGGGAGAATATAATTATGGTCGAGTCTGATTCATCGCTGGAAATTCTTCCGGGCAAGATGTGCATCGTAAGACGCGGCGTTTTGGTAGGGCGTGTCGTGGATGAGTCACCCCCTGTTATTGCACCCTCGAACTATAGATCAGCTTCGGTTGCGAGACAACCCCGGATGTAACCCCGGCCGCAATGAGTCTCTCTGCCCCCGCGGCGAGTCATCCAAAACCTATATCGCAAATTCCTCGTCGATGCTGGTGCTTTCGTTTGTCTCCTTTTGGACGTATAATTTAATGGGGTTGGAATACCGCCTCGATGCGTGTCGCGAGACGAACATTGTTTACCCAATTAATTGCCGTCAAAGAAACGATCCGCGGATAAACCGCGATAAACCTCTACGTGATTTTGCAGCGCTGTTCGCGAAATTTGAAATCGAGAGTGGCTGGAAATGTTCGCAATCGCGTTGTCCTCGCAGGACCGACAATGCTCTGTAGTTGATCAATGTTCCTGAAAACGAGGATGCGCCTTTTTCTGGCTCGCATAAAAGACCTCTTCGTCTTCCTTTTTCAAATCATTTGCTTGTAATGAAACATTCGAATGCATGCAACCGAAACTCGTTTAATGATCGGCGTTCTAGTTGCTTTCTTTTTATTGTTGTTTCTATCTATTTATTCATCCTCTTCTTTTTCTTCGTTTCCGTACATTTGAATATCTGAATCATTTTATGGGAACACTAAAAAAGTCCAATTTGTTTTACTTAGAAAGTTATTACTTAGTCATTGAAAAGTTTAATTTTTAATCACAACTTGAGTTAAATAATTTTGTGGAAATTGAAAATTCGGTTACATTGATGAAATTTGCATGTGACGTTGAAAAAACGTTATTGTAAAGTAATCGAGGGTGGGAAAAGAGACTTGAAAAAGTAAGACAGGCGAGGAAGATTTATACGTATCATTTTCGAGAGGCCCACTTGTCTTACGCGAACGCTTATCTGCAAATATTTCCGCTTCGTGCGCTCGCCAATCTTATTTCTCTATCGTGTTTCATGGTTGTCATCTTTTACGTCGAGCATGGCAACGCGCGCCTCCTTACGATGTACTTGCTTCATCAGTTTTTCATATAATCATCTAACAACACTCAATACCCTACAAAAACCTAATAACCCGTAAAATTATAATCTCTAGACTTTTACTTTTTACTTTTAGATTAATTATAGAAAAATATTTGATATTTAATTGCTATTTAGGACTTTTTGAGATGAGAAAGTTTTAACTGAATGAAATGTCTTTACGAGTGAGAAAATATGAATATTGAGAAGATGAGATCTTCAGAAACGATCGAATACGAATGTTTGATGTGTCTCGGTAAGAGCAAACATTTCAATGCGACATGAGAGGTGAGTTGTATGAACATCTCACGGAGTTATCTCATTAAAATTTGTCCCCCAGTTTAAATAGAGAAATAAGATTCGCTCAGTTGTGGAGTTTAGTTTTAACGAAATTGAATTATATTGAAGAAAGTTGAATTTAGTCTCAAATAAATCCAATCTTAGAAATCAGCAAAAAATGACTTTTAGTTTCGAAACTTTTTCTATAAAACTATTCCAATTTGTCAACAGCAGACAGTTGGAATCATTGTGCAAGTTCATTTTCTATCTTGAAGTGTGATAATTCCTAATTTAAATTTTGATAGAAAGAAATTTTAGCGCAATTGAATGCACTTAAACGAGACAAGTTGATGGCGCTAATTCGAACGAGAATAATAATGCGTCAAAACAATGGTGCAGTTTGAAAAGAAACGTGATGCTTTTTTATCCTGAGCCGCAGGGTACGCAAAGTCGAGGGAACAAAAAAGGAGGCGCCGATCGGCTCAAAATGAACAATCGATTTCAAGCGCTAGCCAGGAAATTTATCACAGATATCGCTGCGAATTTATTGTTTTCGTGTGGCTCGTTCGGCTCTATTAAAAGCGACGCTGCCGGGTCCGATAATTTAATGAAACTTTTCACCCCTCATTCAGCCATCAAAAATTTTATAAAACAAACATTCACCGTTTCAAATTACAAACCATCCAAAATTTCCATCGGACAAATTTTGCAAGCTTGCAACTTTTATATTATTTCAAAAAAAACCTTCAACGAGTTTTGTAAACATGAAAATTTGTTAGAAATTCAAAGTGCCTGTGGCAAAACTACCGATGAAAATAATTAAACGCATTTTTCAACCTAAATTTTGCAAATTTGCATAATTTGCAAGTTTCTAGTTTAAGTCATGTTTAAAGGGTCTTTTTATTGTTGTGCTGAGAATAGCAGAGCGAATTTTGGGTATCAGATTTAATTATTTAGAGAAGAGGGCATCGGGGCGTGTGATTTGTACGGAATGGAAACACGTGATAGCCTAAATGTCATAATTTGTAAGCCGGGCGTGGACGGAACGCGCTCTGACGCCGGGCCGTCACGTTTTTCTTGTTAAATAAACCGCGCCTGACAGCGTAATCACAAAACTAACGGCCAATTTGTGCACGACGCCGCGATTGAAGGGACCCCGCGCTCGGTTGTTCGCGATATCTGCCTCCAAATTGACGGTTTTACGCGTTTTTTATGACATTGAATTTGTTAATTGGGCCAATCCAAAAAGGGCTCGACGCTCGTAATTATTTCCCATCGTCAAATCAAAACGATCGCGCTTTGTATGTTGCTATGCAAATTGGTAATTCGACGGTACCGAAAAATCCCGACTTTTGCACAATGTCGTTTGATTCGCACGCTCGTACAAACAAAAATTACGACCGTTTTTCGTCATGTTTTTTCACTCGAATTTAAAAGCACACATCACGATAAACAACCGCTAATGATTGAACGCAAAAATGCGCGGGAAATTCAAATTTCCCGCGGAAATATAAATTGCAAATCGGCTTGTGTATGAATGTGAAATTAATAATCAAGTGAAATTACATTTCTGGAGCATCGCCTCAAATATTACTATATCTTCTAGTGCCGGCCTGAAAGCTTCTTCCTTCGATTAAATTTGTCTTTGCAAAATTGCGTCGACATTTCCGGCATCCGTAAATTGGATTTCCAAAATTAACTCAAATGTTTGGGTATCAGAATAATTTAACCGAATGTTGTAACAAAAACTGTTTCCAACTTTTCACGTCCATTGAAAAGCACGTATATAAAATCCTCTGACAACGTCGTATATAATTACGAGTTATGAATTAACGTTCCATTTCAGCGTATTTGTTTATCGAACCGAACGTCTGCTTGATGAAAATGTATGATTTTATGGTAATTGTTGGGAGTCGTTAAAATTTGCCACGGACATGATGTTTTTGCCGCATGACTCTTGCAATTTGCTCGTACATGAAATTAAACACCTCGCGGGTAGTGCATAGTTGCGGCGCTGTCGCAATAGCTATACAACACATGTTTAACATAATTGTTAATAGATAATTAGCGCGCAAAATTGTGCCGGAAATGCATGGCGCTTACACAGTTTAGGAAAATCCTCTAACGCGTTGTAAACATTTGCATGAATTTGAATATCTGATGAGCATTGAAAAAGATTTTCAGCTTCGCAAAAGTTTTCCATGGGAAATTCAGTTGCGGAGCGGAAGAAACACTTTGCGATAAATAAACGAAGCGAGTTTAATAATTCATTGATCAATAGTCGAACGAAGCAACAAATTAAAGAAGACCCTCGCCCGTTATTTGATAACGTAATGGAATTAGCACAAATAAGTGCATACCGTTGAATTTAAAACGGCCGTTATGTTTTATTCAGAACTTTTGTTTCATTGACTTGCGTCTCGCGAACTTGTTATTTCGAGAGGAGAAACGGATTGACGACAACTGTCGCTGCGACCGATTGCGCTCTTCCACCGTGTCAGTAAAAATGCATGAACCGCCGGAATCGAAATTTCTCTGATATTCCGAATGTATGGAAATTCGAAGAATTATCATTTGTTGCGGAAATACAAGAATTTCAACGATGGAAAATAAGATGGGTCGTTGCGGTTTGTTTCATATGGAATATCGATTTGTTGAATTGATTTGCGTTTCAATAGTTTATGTGTGGTTTGAGATTTTTAACGTCTCCAAACTTTGGCAATTAAACCTTCATATTTCAAATATAACTTAGTTTCAAAATACTTGGGGTTACATATTCTTCGCGAACTATATATAAAGTTAGATAACCTTGGGGGTTGAATTTATGGTGTCATTCATTTTGTAATCACTTTAAGTTCAATTTCGCCTAATATATACCCTTAAATTCTGCATCCATCAAACGAGCAATTCTATCGGTCCAAATTTTATTGCCAAACTTGAAAATTCTTCACTTTATATACATGTTTTTCAAATATTGTAAATCAAATTCAGCGAAGTTTTAAACAATGCAAAATCAGTTGAATTAATTAAAATTTAAAGAAAGTGCGAACTTAGTTAACTCTCACTTTATCATTCTAAAATTAACTGACTTGTTTACTGACATAATCGTACTAATATTATACACGATCCTACGTTCCTCGGGAGTCTCGAACGCTCTCGCGCTAATGCAACAACTTACTCAGTCGAGTTCGATAACTTTATTACCGAGAATCAGTCATTTCGTTTACTCAACCTGATTCGTTATTTGTATTACTTGCTCCTCTCGATCTTCATCATTTTTGAAAATGATTCCCACGATTCCGAACAACCTCTTCGAATTTGCGAAAAATCCACAAACGAAATAGGAAATAGTAAAAAACCAAGAACTGGCGACGTCTCATAAAAGCAGCCAATTATCTGCAGAACAATCGGTTTCGGGAACCTCGCAGTTCGGCATGCTAATTGCGAGTACGAAAGTTGGCTAATTAAGCGCTCGATTTTGAAAGAGCAAACAGCGCGAATACTTGGGCAATATTCTTCGCGAACTGTGTGTATCGGGTCGATTAGCATGAATCAAGGCAAACTGTTACGCGAGGGAGTACGAGAAACTGCAATATGCGAGGCAAGCACTTGGGACAAGCTCTCTCGCGTAAGTGGCCGAATTGGCGCGCGCCGAAATTAGTCGACGGCGTCTGCACACGTACGCCACACTATCCGCGCAGTCTAATTACTTAAAAGCGCAGCACACGGGATAGCAGTCGGCCGAGCATTCGCGCCAACGCTCTCAACAGCCTAGGCGCCGTCAAGTATTTCGGGTACTTTGACACTTGACACTGAGCACCAGGTCGTAGGGGATCTTGTACTTAGCTTCGCACAACCCGACTCGTGTTTAGCAAGCAACTATGCAGTTCGATTTTGTCCAGGACATGAGATGATGAAAACAGACAAACGAAAATAAACTAAATACTCACGTGGTGTTTTTTCATCTGTTTCAGGTTTTTTTAAGAAAATGAAAAGAGTCTAATCATCTGAATGAATCTAATTTTTGTAACGTAAAATGTACTTTTAAAGTTAGTGCGAAATCGTACAAAAAAAGTGAATTACTTCCGCACGTGCTTCTGGTTTAAATATAGCAAATGTACGCGCGTGTGTACTTATGGAAACTGTCTACTCGACAGATATGTTTGAAGAATATTATATAAATGCCCTCTCCGAAGGCACTTAAAGTGGACAGCCACTCGTACCTTGTCCGCGTGTACGAACGAGATGTAATAACCAAAGTGATTTACACTCGTAATGCGGGTGTTTTAAGATGGCAAATTGCTCTCTAACCGAATTCACATAATGGGATAATGATTTGCAAACTTCTCTTTTTAATTTCATTCGAAGCATCTGGAACGGTTTTCATGCGTGTACACAAACAATTTTAATATATTCCAAGCAGACTAATTTTTCAAAAAAATTTATCACCCTATGCTGGAACAGCACACTTTGCGACGTAATTTTGCCCGACACTATGAAATACAAAAAAGGTTTTCTCCCGCCGAAACATAATTTTGCCTCGCATTATTACACATTGCAGATCCTTATCCGGCGCATTATCCATATTGAAACTGATTTAGAATAAAACACGGGTCACGTTAACGCGTGTAACTATTTTTGTTAAGCCTTCGGGCCGTAAATAAAATTAACGTGATCACGATTTTGGTTCGCTGGGCGATAAGATAATTCTCGCAGCGAAGTCTAAAATCGGTGTGTGTATGCAGCACGTCGGTCCGACTGAGTTTTATGTGCACGGGGAGAGGCGCGCGTGCTTTCCGTGAAAGCTTTCTTGCGTGCTACGTGTGACTGGCTTGGGTAATGAAAATTAATGCGAACGCGCGCGGTACTTGGACAAGGCTAATCCCGCTTTCATTCCGCTACAGACTCGGGGATCAGCGACGTCGTACGTCGGGCCTTTAATCGATAAGTCGTGCGACAAAAGTTTTCCCCAATACAAAGTCTTCGAGGTCTCGAGGCGACGAAATGAAAGCGGACGCGATCTCGTTAGACCAGCCATGTCGACGATATTGCAAGCCTCTTTTCCTACCAAACCAAAAACTCAATCCACATTTTTGTTTACAAGTTTTTTAATTAAACTAACCATCGATTTCGTTCAATTTCTATCGCTCATTTTTGATATACTGTTCAGATTTTTGTTCTTGGACCCGAATTTTGTTCAAGTTTCGTGTGAGAAGATCTGGGCTTTTAATAAAAATCACAGCGGGGTTACTGTGTTAACGTTGATAAATATAAAACGAGACAATGAGGAAGAGGAAAAGTTTGCGGTAAGGCGGTTATAAACGGTGGGAAGGAGGGTGGGTTAAGCGGTCAGCTTGGAATTTTTTCTTCATCTGAACGATCAATGCGAGGGATTAATATAGCTGTGGGCATTGATTTTGGCGCGACCCAAATGCGGGTTTCGCATTTTGGCACGGCTCACTAGGACGCGTCTGTCCGACGAAAGGAAGAATGTGTATGTATTTGGGTTAGCTTTTCATTATTGATTCTCAGCGTGGGACTCCGATACTCGCAACGATGCAGGCCATGATTTCACTCAAGCACACAAGGGTTAATATTTGAAAACGACCGCTTATGTTTTTCAATGCTCCTCAAACACATCATGACTCGTACATTTTTTATCCCCCAGTTGACACAACTTGACTTTACAAACACAATTTTAATCAACTTGTTTTTCCTTCCAAATTTTCGAACATACAAAAACTTACCATAAATAACGATATTATTTAACGAAAAAAAAGTTCTTTTTCATTCCAGTTTTCTCGTTTCTTCGTCATTTTTTCTTTTATGATTCGTGGACTTTTCTTGACGATTTTGAGTATATTTTTTACACCCAGTCATCAAACGCATTCGAAAAATTGCGACCGAGATTACTGTACGGAGTAAAGCGCGAGTCGTTTGACGCGAAAGTAACGCAATGTAGGTATCAAGTGCGGCCAATGTGCTTTTCTTTTACATCGCCATAGCGGCTTTTATTGTTAGACGAAACGTTAGGAGCATGTGACACGAGTGTAAAACTCGCGTCGATGCGTTTGTTTGGCGCTTTGTGTATGCGCCATGAATGAATGTATGTGCGACGGACGTCGCGTCCTTTTGCGAGCACGTTGTGAAGACGCGGATGTGTGTGCATCCGCGTCACGAAAATGGACAGACTTGCTAGGTGCCCATGCAAGAAGAAACGGACACAATGCTGTTAAGCAAACGTCTCGTATTTTTCCATCTCGCAAATTTGCCGCATTCTATCTTGTAATCACAAACACAAATAACCTATTTCAAAAGTTTTCGTTGGAGTGCATAATTGTGTATTGATTTTTTCACGCAAATTTAAAATTATTATAATGATTAGTGGATGAATTTTGACGACAGACTTGTGTTTATTAATCACTCGCGGCTGACTCATCTGCGGGATTTCCCCTTTTGGAATGACGAAATTCACGTAATAATTGCTTCGATTTCTCACGTTCAATGGATCCTGGGCTCATTACGGATGCACCTCGTTTTCCTTTCAGCCGAATCCAGAAGTGAAAACGAAACAATAATCTGTGAAAGTTTCAAGGAATCACAATCTCGGTTTGGATCGATAAGGGTCGTCTCTCTTACACCTGCCATTAATTCCTCCTCATTACAACGTCAGCCCTAGGGTTGTGCATAAGTTATATGCACTCTTCGAAGGAAAACAAACATGATTGTTTACCAAATCGATTGTTTAATAACAAACCACCGTTTGGAAGTGTAACTTTCATGTGCTATTTTGGAAAATTCAAAACCAATTCAAAAGCTTAATTTTCAGCTTGAATGTTAAGATGTAAACGACAAACCAAAATGCCGACCGATTTTGTTAAACGAAAATTTGTTTTTCCAAAAGCAGAGGAACAGATGAACGGCTATTTGTATGACGCGTTGCTTTTCGAAGCTCATCTGATGCTGCCGGCGTAAAACCCTTTTACGTGCAGACGCCTTTTCCATCCTCACGCTCGGCCAAGCCCAATCGATACTCGGACATCGGACGACGAACACGCACACCAAACAGCGTGCTCCGCACGAACGCAGTCAATCTTCCACTTTGCCAGTCGCACTTCAAAAAAGAAGCGCTAACTTTTATTGTTTTCTTGAGTTCGTCACAGGTCGGAAAAGCTCTCTGACTCAAACGCTTTTTGGCTCTGATAATTGTCCTGAGGTCATTCTGATGTTTCCAAATTGTTCCAGCAGACTAGAATCGCAACTTTCAAGTTAATTATAGAATATCGAGTTTAGACCATTGGCTTCGACCAAGTTGCAAAATTGTTTATACAAGTTGGTTCGCTAATTACCGCAGCGATTGGGAAAATTCCCTGGTTTCGATAAAGGATGCACTTTCGTGTGAATGATTTTCACTAATGCATCGATTGTTACTCGTAGATGGGCGAGCTGAAAGGTTTCGCCAAGAGGATAGCGAGGTGAACCAAGGAGGAATCAATTGATGTTTACACTGGAGCAAAAAAAGTGATAGGTATCGATTGCTGGTCTAGTCTTAAAATAACTTGCCACAGGAAGATTTTGCCGGCTGATAAAAAGCAGCTTGATGTTGTTTTAATTGAATAAAAGTTGTGGATTGGTTTTGTAAATGTGCACGTACACTCAGCCGCTGAAATAATTATCGTCTTCCTATCGGAGGACCGACGTTTCGTGCAATTAGCAAATAATTTTCGGTCCAGTAATCGGAGTTGCGAATTAATTCATGAGACTGATCGTAACTGATCGAACCGGCTGGAGCGGGCGCTTTGCATGATAATCTTTCAAATTAACACGAAAATCGATTGCTAAGTTGGTCTCTAAATATTACTTAAAGTGAGACCAAGTTGAACTCTCAAGAATTACATCGTGCAAAAATAAACTAACGGATTATTTAATCGCAGACACAAATTATCTAGTCAAATTTAGTTATGAACTAAGAATTTCAAAAAAATCGGTTACTGTAAGGTCTAACTTGCAGCTTAAAAAAGATTTTTGTCTGGCTAATCAGGGTGTCTATGAGGCACCATTGCGTATAATCGAAATCCGATAATGCGCTAATACATCAAGACTGAGGGGTTGTACTACTTAGCTTTTGACACCTCGCTCTTTTTTTCGTCTTTTTGTCTTACCAAATTATTTGATAAGCCGCGCAGGCGTGGTGCGTGGCTTGTTTCGCACGATAATTCAGGGTTATATTGCAACAGAAGGAAATTGCCTCAATCCGCTTATGAAGGAGTCGCGCGTCATTCGAACGGAACAGCAATATTCCCGGTTTATCCGTTCATTAGACCAACTTTTTTGTTTTCAATAACGACGCACAATTTGACGACTTCTGTCTCTCGAGGGTGTGATGTTTTTCAATCGTCCTACCCCCTCCTACCTCTCCAACTGAAAACTTTTCAAGTTAAAATAATTTAAAAACTTTGAAGTCAGTCTGTTTAATTTAATCTAGAACTATGGGAAAAGTTTATTTTCATTTTATTTGGGTTTGATTGAAAGGTACTGGCAGGGTTTGGCGAAATATTTCGTGTAATATCAGTCGGCCAACTTTGGTATTGACGAAATCGCGATAATGCTCGCGATTCAATTAAGGATAGAAATGCCGATATCGGGAATCAATTTTTATGGTTGACTATTAGCCGCAAAATCGATTGTGGTAATTGCAGTCGGGTATCTCATAATCTAATAATAATTTGCGAGCTCCGTCTGAATTACCAGCGATATCGTTTTATCTTTAATTTGTAACAGTGCGTTAAATCATATGTGATGTAACGATAATGTAACGTGATCACATCGTTCAGCACTCCATTATTGGATCGCCACATCGTTCAATATCACAAATTTTCAACTCACATTCCCTTAAACAAGAACCAAAATAACAAACAAATGAAAAAAAAAGAAACGAAGGGATGAAAAATTGGAGAAAGCCACACTCGAAAGTTAAAGCGGTGTTCATTTCGAGATGGGCTGTTAATTTCATTTACGGAAGCATAACTCTTGGCCAATATTTGTTCAGCGATTCGGACGGAGTGTTTTGTATTTGCCTTTCGTGAAACCCTTGACCGAAAGGGGATAGCTCGGCGGTGGAGAAAATGTGAAATTCAATTCGCACACTCACCTATCATTGGTCAGACTGTCCGGTCGCGTGGCATAAGTGATTCTGAAACAGAGAGAGGCAGGGATGAAATTTGGACCTTGAAAAATACTGGGCGCCTTAATAGTTAATCTGGCGTGACGGGAAAAATATTTGGCTGCGCCGCTGGCAACCCCAGCGTGAAATCCGAAGCGCCCTTCTTCGCGCATTCCAGAGTGAATACGTACAAAGTATGTTAGCGTTTCGTTTTCGAATTTCACCCTTGGCTTTACCTTTTCTGCCTACTTTGCGAAAAGAGATACGTCTAAAGGAATTAAGGATACTTGGTATCGCCCAAAGAACCGGTCTTGTACGCTTTCCTGAGTAGCAGACTGCGTGGAACATATCTCCAACAATGTTATACTTCAAACGCCAACACAATTTCATCGTCTGGAATGACCGGTGTAAAATGAAGCTCGGTTTAGCCGATTCTGGTGTAAGCTTCAGACGTAAACTTAAACGAATTTCAAAACCGACTTTTTTCCAAAAATTCTAAAACTATTTTTCAAAAGTTGTGCAACAATAATAATATCGAATAATAAAGAAACTAATTAGTTGTGAAATACGAAGACAAATTTCAATTTAGGGATTTCCAATCGATTTTCTTGTCTGAAATAAGAAGAGATTAACAAACAGAGGAAATGCTGTCGCAAACAAGTCTGGAAGTCTAAGAAAAAGATCTAATCCGCAGATCCACGAATAATAGAGCGCGAATAACAATATTCAACCATTTTTCATATCGGATAGTGAACGAGGTCTTGTCTACATTTCGTCAATAAACCGATCGCTTTTCCATCGCGTCACATCTAGCATACCGGGGGGATTTGCTATTCAACGGTTGTCATTTCATCATCTCTAACTTTTGCAGCTTCCTCTTGCTCGCGTACCATAAGATTACAAATCCAACGATAGCCGGCTGAAATTGATACCTAAACGTATTCGTCATGCTGACGTTGTATCGACTTTTGCATCGGTATCATCAGTCTGCTTAGCAATCACCTACTTTTTAATTACACTCGCGCCTTACCTTCGACATTAATCACACTCCAATATCCTTCATTCAAACGTGTGATGTTTTCATATTTGTAATTTTGCATTGTTAAACTTTTATTCAACAAATATCGCGAATTTTGTTTCCTTTAGTTCTCCCTTTTTAGTAAACTATTGAATTTAGACTCAAGTTTTTTTGTGAGATTAGTTGCTGAAAGAAAAAAAAACCTGGGCAATTTAGGCGCCGATATAAATATCGTTTCCAGTCGAGAAATTAGCTACAATAACGTGCTTGGAGCTTGGAGGCAGAAAAGTATGAAATAAAGCCGCTGAAATACGAGAGGGAACCCGTTTTCAAATCCGTGCGTTTTTCATTTTCCGATCATCATCGATCAGTGCCTTAGTTCGGGCTCTTATTGCACGACTCGTCGACAACTACGAGCTATCGATTTATATTCGCGTTTCACCAGGCTTGCGTAATATACAACGCTTTGTCGCTCCGCCAGACGAAAATTTGCTTCCGATTTGGAGCTTCCGGTTTCTTACTGTCGACTTTCACCGCGTAACGTTTTACGCGCTTTTCAGATGTATCGCATTTTCTTGCCATGAACATTCAACGAGCTGTAAAGCGCTTCCCTCTCTGCAACCTGAAACCTCGATGTGTAAAGTTTCGTAATTTATCTTGCTGCAAAGCTGGATTGTCTAAAATTAATATTCGTAAATAAAAGGCAATCAGGCTGCGTCACAGGTGTGCGTAATCTTTTTTTCATTCAACGTACATTTTTAGGCTTTCATTAACCGGGAGTGAAAAAAACTCATATTGTTGCAACTAAAAAAATTTGACTTTGAAAGTAGGTATTAATTTTCGTTGTTTGTAAGTTTGATGAAAATTTGTTTGTACTGTCAATAAAGTAAAAAAAAGGGTAAAGTTTTCCGTTTAATTGCTCGAGCTGAGAAATCTTAAAGTAGAATTTTTCGCGCGAGAAATAATTCGAAGCAAGTCAGCTGTTCTTAGCTCTAAAATACTGATGGAAAGTTTTACGAATAAAATTATTGTTTTCGCGGGAGTCACAAAGGAAAAGTTGAATCGAGATGAAAATCTTCATGAAACAGTGTTACGCGTAACAATTCGTTTACCAACTCCATTTCATAACAAAAGTTGGACGCAGTACTCGAAGATTTCGAAGCGAGGAAGCTCGGAGCGTCTAAATATGTCAGCTTTATGGGCAGACCTTTTTTCTTCACGATTCGTTTTCACTTCGCAAATTGCGTCTTTACTGAAAACAAAAAGTTTTGTTACAAAAAGTTAATTCGCTGAAATACTCATTGTCAGGTTTGATTTTTCAAATTGAAAACCAGAAAAAAGCTCCCCAGCGGGGAATCGAACCCCGATCTTCCACGTGACAGGCGGAGATACTGACCATTGTACTGAGGACTACGAAGACTAAAAAATTCGCATATAATCCGAGCTTTTTGTTTAATCAGGATCTCACATTACATTTCGAGGAAACATTGTACGAACTATGGACACTCAGCGAAAGGAAACAGAATATCAAATTTCAAAACAAATATAATACGATTTCGCACATAAACTTCAAAACATGACTTGAACAGAATTCAAACAGGAAAACTTCCGTTCATTGAACTTTGTTTAAAAGTGGAAAACGAGTTTCCTAATTTTAGAAATTGAAGGTGTAAGTTATTTATAAATCTACCGTTCTCAATCAGCAAAATGAGATTTTTCAAAATAAACGTTGTTTTAAATCAAGCTTCAAAATATAAATGTCCTTCATTTTCGTCTGCGTTTGTTTTATCTCTTACTGTCACGTTTACATTTGGAAGTATTAAACCATGCTTTAAATTAACTATTGATTGTCATACTCCGCAGTTGTGAGATTAAAGTTTGACATTGTAATTTCGCAGAGTTCACAGTACAGGCCATTGAAATAGAATACTAATACGAGTCGAACTATCGAGTACGTTATCAAGAACTCGGATGTGATTCATTATCACATAATATGATTCGTTCCACTTTCATCGGACAATGCTTTGGCTGTTTGTAAAACTCAAGCGTGTCGTTTATGAATCAAAACAAAAGTATCTGGATAAACTGAAAAATTCCAAAAAGAAGACTGAAAAGAACCAAACTTGTTGAAACTGAAAAGTTAATTGAAAACAAACCGTTTAGTCAATTGAAAATCCATCGGACTGAAATTATTATCCGATCATCTCAAAAACGATCTCAAAGCTCGCCTCGAGTTTCAATGCCAATTTATTTTTATCAAACTCAATTTCGCCTTCGAATAGAGAGCGACTTTTGCAAAATTCAAAGGAACTTTTTCTACGTCGCTAAGAAAGAGGAAACCATAGGAAGGAAGAACAAATTTGCCGATAAATAAAAACAGCTCCGATATTGAAAACGGACAGAAAGCGTCGGATCGTTTTTGCTATTCGAGCCGTTGAAATCAGACCGAAAGTCGACAGCCGAATTTCCTTAGTACTTTTTATCTCGTTTCTTCTTTCGTGTCCTGTGAAATCAGACTATGCAGTTCCTCTTTTGCATCTGATTTTTGTGAGATACAAGTTTCCGATAATTCGCCGTTTGTCTTCCATGGTAATTTCGATTCAGCTATTTCTGAACACTTTTTTTATCTACGAAACCTGTCAAAGGAAAACTGAGTTGTGACCTGTTTTACTTAATCAGTACCTTTATAGAATGGAAGCAACTTTGCAAGATGCAATTTACGAACTTCCCATTATCAATAATTAACTCTTTTTTAGGCATTTGATTTTCTGCTACAAAGAGTAAATACCCAATTTCCAAATTAATTACACGACGTTTAAAGTTCAGCAGCGATTAAAACCTGTTCCATCGATTAAATTTACAGGCCTTGAAAATTTGCAAATCAGATTACAGATTTTTCGTTTCTTTTGATGAGAGTTCAAAATGAAAAAGTCGATTGGAAGTATGAGAACTGAAAGACTTACTTTGGACGTGTAATTTAGGGAAGGCAGTGAAAGTATCGGTATCTTACAAGCTGCCCCTTGTTCGTGACTAGAGACTATTTCATAGCATCATAAAAGCGTTGATAAGAGGCAGCGAATTCTGAGCAACAACCTACGCGCACGTCACTTGGGCAAAGACAGTGCACATTTGTGACGCATTTGCTACAACTGCTCTCGGTTTCCTTTGCGTCTCGCTGATGAATTTGTTTGCAACACGACATGCACATCGTTAGCCCAACATTTTTAAAGCCACATTTATAACAGTTTTAAATTATCTCGACAGAACAAACAGCTTTATAATTACGTTTTAAAAATTGACGAACAAAAAAAGCACGACTAACTTATGCCACTTCAATATTCCTCGGCTGAAACCAGCCAAGATTGACTTCTTCAGTTTCGTGCTTAAACCGAATTTTGAATATTTAAATTCATTATCGATCGGTCCCCTTTGGGGAACTTTATTTTGTGTCGTGGCTGTTTTCGATTTACGCGTCGAAACGAAATTCGATTGAGACGCGTAGAAAGAAAAAAAACCGCGCTTTAAATAAATTAACATACATTTGCCCTCGTTTAAATGGCGCCACTGGTAAAACGGCGCGATGTTTATTTGAACTCGACCATGAAATCGGATGAAAGTTCAAAATATATTTAGATTCGGTTTATTGAATATTATGTAAATTCTCGTCACTTTTCTGCGCTGCTCGACCGTTCTTGTGTTTCAAGCCAAGATGGCAAGCGTCGATTATTGTTCTGCTTCTTTCTTCTTTTTTTCGCGAAACCATTTTTCGTCGTCACACGTCCGTCTTCCTGTAATTATGCATAATTTCAAACTTTCATCACTTTGGGAAATCTTTTGTGGAAGTCGTGGTTGAGGCAATCGGATTACTCACACTTTTCGCCGGCACAAATGAAACGCTACTTTTTTGTTTTGAAACTGCGTCCCGAGTTGATATTTTATTTCGCATTTTTTGCCTCGCAACGGGATGCGACCTATTTTTCTTTCCACCAGAAACATAATTGAGATCCTCTTACAAAGTCGTTCAGTTTATGTGGATCATTTTTCTGCAATCCCAGAATGGAATAAAATAATAAAATGGGATGAAATAAAAGTGAAATGTTACGAATGAAAGACAAAGAGGATGTGTTTGAATCACGGTTTCAATATCAATATAAGAAAGGATGAAATTCTTTCATACTGATTACAGATGAAAAGTAATAAAAAGTTTTGTAGCAAACCAATAGGTTACATGCGATATCGTAAATACTGTATCCGGGGTCAAGTATCTGTTTTGCAATATAATACCATCAGCATTGAGAACACTTTCGTGCATCACGGATAAGGAGGAAATCACTTTTCAAGCATGATTTCATTCACTTTAAATTTCGTAACAGCAAAACCTATTGACAATTTACTATTAATCAAACACAGTCAATTGAAAATGAAAGCCATTTTAATTTGTTTCCTCATTTCAATGAAATAATGCACCAGAAAAGTTTCTCATAAAACTGTAATTATAATTATTAAACTTTCAAAGCAATTAAATACAATTTAAAATGAAAAAGGAATCCAAACAAATATAAATCCACCATTTTCGTTTGCAAATTCAACGATATCATTCTCCATTCATTTCATTCATGAGATACAAACACAATCCCATTAAGTATCTATCAAGTTTACTCCGCAGTTTATAATTATAACCTCGGTAAATAATAAATCACGAGTAGTTATCGACCGATATAGCGACGCGACTGAGTTTTGCGTTGTGTTGCGAACAATTGTGTCTGACGTGGATGCATGAAGAGCAGGAGAAGAAAATTGTCTATTTTGTCGTGTCGCGACGCCCGCTACTTGCAGCCAGTTTTGTTTTCAAACTACTGCGTGCCGGTGCGACAAAGTTCCGAACCCTAAAGAAGAGCAAACGAGAGGGAGAGTGAAAGAGAGAGGCAGAGGGTGTCGAAATGTTTCGTCGCGAATATCCCGACTAAGCCTGACCGCGCGGCAAAAGCCACTTGAGTTTTCCCTCGTGTGATGACTTGCATCGCGACAATTATTCCGAGGGAACGCGAGCCCCTGCGTGTGCATGCAAATACTTTCGTTAATTCGTAGCGAGTATCTTTTGCGGTTCTCGAATAATGGCCTCTGCCGTGTGCCTCGTAAGGATTATGATAAATGTGATTTTCGAGGGAACAAACTTGGGAGCTTTGTGATGGTAATAGGCGCCATCCCAGCCTCAGCTTTTTTAAATAAGAAAACTTTTAATATTTCTGTTTACCAGCTAAAAATTTAACTTGAAATTGTTAAGTAACAAGTTGAAAGTTTGTTTTAGATTTAGTAACTGTTTTGTTTTGGATAGACACTTTTTTCGTTTTTGCCTTCGTTTTAGTAAAGGATGCGGCTTTTGACAACTCTGTCGTTTATATACAGATGAACAGGAACGTGTACTTTACATGCGAATTAAAGTACAAATTTGCTTAGCATGTCAAAAGCTTGTTAGAAAGTGTTAATTATAAAGTGGTAGTTTTGCAGTTCAGTGGTTTCGAGCACCGTCGAACTCAGCACTTTCGACGTTTACGTTAATGTCACCATTTTTCAAATTTCTTCGCGAAAATCAAACAAATGAAAAACAATCCTACCAATCGTGTAGTTTCTACTTATTCTTGAAGATATCCAAAACATTATTATAATTGCATCACGAATTATTTTGAGTAGAGACGAAGGTATGACATAAATTCTAATTCCTGAACCGCATCAGCATCCAATTATCTCTTACGGTGGCATCAACTTGAATACATTGCATTTATCAAGTCAACAGTGTTATGTCGAAAATGTGCTATACCGACTATTACAAACTGTCACACACCTGGCAAACGTTATATAATCGTTGCAAAACAAAACTACGTCCTTTGACAAAAAAACAAACAACCGTGTCACATCACACAGCAACCTAAAAGCGTAACCGAGAA
This sequence comes from Telenomus remus, assembly GCA_020615435.1. Classification (NCBI taxonomy): domain Eukaryota; kingdom Metazoa; phylum Arthropoda; class Insecta; order Hymenoptera; family Scelionidae; genus Telenomus; species Telenomus remus. The sequence continues at coordinate 7,818,208 of CM036345.1, read as the reverse complement.
GCTGAGTTTTTTTAAAATAGAAAAAAGAACACATCCCGCCGAAAAAAGCTGTCGACACAATTTTCACGCGCCAGTTTTTAACACGGAGTATAATCATAGAAATAATTCAGACTCGCAAATCGTTTGAGAATATAATTTTAGGAGCCATTAACACCGTTTGTTATTTCAGTTCACTTTTCATTAGGTTCGCGCACTAAGCAGGCACACGTTTTTAAACTCATTAAACATAAACTGCGCGAAACGAAAGCGTAAACGAGATAAGCACGCTGAACTTTGTCAAACAAAATTTAATTGATTAACAATAGAAGCCGGGACAGAAGTTTTAATGAGCAAATTTGCAGCTCGGTCGTTTCAGCCGATAGGTTATAAAATGCGCAAAACCAAAGTTTGCATTAATCGCAGGTGTTTTGGGATTACCATGAGATTGTTCGATTTTTTAACCCCGTCGAGTTTGTGCTGTTAATAATTTGCATGACGTGCATGACAAACTTTCGGACGCATTTTCCAACTGATATAAAGTTAACATGGATTTTTAATTGCGAGTCTCACGGCGTACAACATTGACGAACTTTCGGTCGTGCAATTTTAAATTCCACTTGATTCAACTTCGACGTTCAGTCTATGATCTTTTAAAACTTGTAGTGCAAATTTCGACCCTGGGGATATTTCGGTGGAATGAAAAAAAAGGGGAATTTTCACATGATCGAGCAATGATTGGCATTAATTCTGTTGGAAAAGTTGTTTTTATCACACGTACGTGACTAGAATCGACAACGAGAGCTCAGAAGTAAGTGTGGGGAATGGAGCAATTGCATTGAATTCATTAGACGGCACGGACCACGTTGTTTGAGCATATAAATATACGTATCTCGATGACGGCGAGCCAAACAATACGAATCTTCTCTCGACCGCGTCAAATCAACGGAAAGGTAAACATTCGCAACTGGCGCGCTGTTTCTACCCGGATGGATGCACACAAGAGACACTATTTCACTCGACGCGTGCATGTGTTCGAGCGGGGAAACGTACGAACGTGTTGCACTCGTCACCAAAAGCACCGACGATCAAAACAACCAAAAGTGTCGCAAAAATCTACCAATTTACAAGCTTTATTGGTCGATGCTTTTTTAATCCAATTTTTTATCACTTTCAGGTATGTAAATTTGGATATGTCGAAAAAATAAAAACATTCCGTCGTTTTTATTAGTATTATATAAATAATGTTGGATGAGTCGACAATTTTTGTATTGAATCTATGAAATATTCAGAACACTTTGGAATTTTTGCATTGGAAGCGATAGATCTGGATTGGGAATTGCATCAGCGCACCTATATATCAGCACGCAGCCAAGAAACGAAAACGTGAAGGGTTTATCGAGTGGTTTCATTTTATTTCCGTAACCCATCGATGCACTTAGTGCAATGTCGCAGCGAGTTAGGTTGAAACAATGTTATAGTTACCGTCGAATGCACTTGGACCTCATAAAAAAGTATCAAATTAATGGATTGTGAAAATCGCTCGGCTATAACTTGGCCGCGATTTTTCTTTGCACTGCACTGACTTTTGGTCCAATAAATACTTCCCTACATCGTAAACGTATGTTCAAGCTTGTTTTATACCTTTCTTTCCAAGTCGGTTGGTCTTCAACTATGAATCTGTAACAGATAAAATATTCCATGATCATTTTCTTACATCAGAAAGTTTATGATTTGTAAACTTAACAATTTACAATTATTTATCAGTTTGTTGAATTGAATTATAATTTGTTCAATTCGTTTCAGTTGCAGTCAATAACCATTGAATTGATTACAATTGGTTGGACAGACTGATTGTTTAACTACTGGATTGTTCTTGTTAATTTGTTGATTGAATGTCCTAATGAAACTTCAATTGCAAGACACTTGATGCACGCCTACGAAAAACGTAGTCTAATCATTAAAGATAAGCCGAGCAAAACAATGCGATGCACAGTGAGCACTTTCTGCAAATATCTTTATCTTGACATACCACTCCGGATGCTTTGACTCGTCTGGAGTCGTGACGATAATACAAAAGATACATAAAAAGTGCGTAAAAGAGTCACTTTCTAATTATAAAGTTGTGTGGATAAAAACTTGATTGATAAAATCAGTTTTTCGAACAAACAAAACTGAAATAAAATTGGTTTCTCAATTGGATCCAAGGAACCAATAGGAATTTAATTTTGAGGGTTGAAAATGTCAGGTTGCGTTTACCCTCGAGTTTCTAGTTATAAAGAAATGAAAAGTTTGCGTTAGGTCGTTGTTAAGATTCAAGTCTTGAGTCATCGAAATGAGATTAGTCGACTCAAGTAGATCAAAGTCAGTGCCAGAGAAGCACGCCCTTCAACTGCGATGAACTGCGGTGACACTGACGCTTACTCATGTCAGTGACAGCGTCAAAGAGGCGGCGACAAAACGAGAACCACTTCCTCTTTACGATTTGCTGTTATTTGCCAAGGACAAGTCCCTTTGAACTCAGTCGAACTGGCTCTACCCTTTGACCCACATTCTGACTGCGCTTATTTGTCAACAATTTTGTAGCTTATTTCTCTCAGTTCCTTTCAAATATCCAACATTCGAAAACATTCTAAAACTTCATTAAAATTTCGAACTCAACAAAACAGTAAACAACTTGAAAATTTTACTTTTAGTTTTCAGTGGTTTCCAGAAAGTTCAAAATTGTTAAAGGATGTGATAGAAAGTGGATTGATTGTCAGAAGAATGGGCAACTTTCGTTGTCGAAACTGTATGCTAGATCCGACATGACCCTTTTCAGGCTACTCCGTGTTAACGACTCGTATAGCTTAGACAATGAGTTGTTGTGGTGTGAACGAACCTCGAATATAATACAACACGTTGCGAATAAAGGGACGGACGTGCAATAAGTGTAGGGTTACGATAAACTGTCTAGAGACAATGGCCCGAGAGTGAGCATCAAGTCCAGGGTGCCTTCGAACGAATGCCTCAAGTCAAGTTGATGGTGTACGGTTACCATATTCTGAAAAGCGCCAAGATCATCGCGCTTGCCAGACTATGGTCGACAAAACCCTACAGGTTAAGCAAACCCTTTTAAGGTTACATTTAATTACAAACTACTTAGTTTCTATTTTTAACGTAATTTCATTTTCAATTTCAGGCTAGCAACATTGCAATTTAGATTCAGGTTATCTAATTAGGTGGCAACCATGCGCGGCTAAGCGGCTATGTTCAATCAATTTGCAAGTAGATTTGTAAACAGGAAAGCTGATGGTTGCAAAAGTCTGTCGACATCGAGTTATAAGTTAAATGGTAAAATCCAGATTTCGCAGAAACAAAACGATAGTGACAACGGAAGGTAGACGTTATTTTGATATTTATTTCCAATATCCAAATTGAGGTTATGTCACTACATCTTGTATTGCAAATTTTTACATCTCGTTATTTGTCTAGAAATTAAATGACATTTCACTAATTGCAAGGTATTTTGACAGGCAAGATTTCGGTTCCTATTTTCACTGTATTGCATCTCGTAAAATGAAGAGGATCTCGTGGCAAGACCATTCAGAATCTACTCTTCGTCTCAGGATATCAGCAGCTATTGAGGAATGCCAAGAATACCATGAATCAGCCAAGAATAGGTCGATCGATTGAGACCTAATCGCTCTTCCTCATCGCACCAAACAATACCGATCGATCAAAAATGTTCATTCATAAAAGTTGTTTACAATATCATAATTTTCATCAGAAGAGTGTTACCACAAAAAGAAGTCGTGTTCAAAGAGGGCACTCGTGAATGAATAATTTGCGCGATAATTAGCAGCCGGACGTCGGTGCTTTCTTTAATTTACATATGCATTGACCTCTCCAACACACGCGGGGCACTCGCTTTGACGCGCGAATTTCATAAACTTTTGGTCGTCGGCAAAGTTCGCAGACTGGCCGCTGCTGAATAGATACCGCACTCATGACGTGTCCGCGCGCAAAAGATAACGTTCGCGCTCCACTTTCAAAATTGCAAACACACTCAAGTTCATCTCGCCGATAAAACGTGTACCTTGCCGGCCGAAATTGTTCGTCCGCGTTTTTATGCGCCAACTATTTCGTCGCGGTCAATTAAACTTGCACGTTAGCCGCTAACATCAACTTTTACACTTTCTTGTTTGTTTTTTCATTTTCGACCGGAGGGTTTTGCTGTTCTCGCCCCTTCCTTCTTGGCGCAGAGAAAATGGTATTGTGTAAATAGCTTTGGCGTGCGCGAAAAAATACTTCTTTTGTCACTTGCAACGAAACGTTGTTTAACGCAGCTTTGAGTCTTTGTACTGAATTACAGAACAAACGAAAGCGTCAGAAAAAAGAGAAATAGCGGGGGAAAAAAGCGAAAAAAGGGAACGAGTAATTTACGCCCGATGAACAATTATACTTTTTAATTAACAATCGGAATGGTTTGTTTAGTCTATCGATGGCTGCGATTTTTATTTAATTAATTCAAATAATTGTACAAGCAGAATCGGTGATCTAGAAACGCACAATTTAATTTGCCGTTCGGACGCTCGCACTGCGCTGAGGTTAAATTATGTTAACACACTGTGTCGCGGTTTTTCGAGTTTGCGCTCGAACGCGTACTGATTACAGCGAACCGAATGGCTTTTCCACTCTCGTCCATCTGTTTCGTCCGCGCTTCGTAATTTGTACGAGTGGTAAGTTGATTAATAACGCAGCGCGAATAATTATTGATCAGGATGAACCATTTCGTATGCACGCTCACAACACAGCATACCGTTGATGTCAAAAGCCAAGCTCCAAATCCTGTCCGTGTACAATTAATTGCCACCCGAAACGAGCAATCATAATTTAGCCGGCACTTAGTTCGGGGGGTTGAGAAAAGAGAAGAAAATTTTGCGTCCTACTCGTTTTTACAAAATTCACCCGCCGACTATAGCCCTGGTCCGCTTTCTTTTTCTTGATTAACTCTGTCTCGACGCCCAGCAGCTTCTTAATTTCCTCGGCAAAGCTGCGACTTGGTCGAGATTACGGCTTCTTGTGGACGACGCGATCTTAATTACCGAGGAAACTTTATATACGTGCTGTTTGGCCAGGGTTTCATTGTCAAGGCTACTATCGTCATAACAACGTGTCGTAACTGAAATCATTTTTCATGTCAGTTTATCCGACTTAGTCTTTATTGTTTGCGAAGCACCTCGTATTGTTTGTATATTACAAGCCATAACAAGATTTATTTTGTCCTTAACTTTTCATTGAACTCAAAAAAATGTTTAATTCATTTCTTATGTTGTTTCATTTTTAAAAGTTAAACGAATCGAATCGTTCATCAAATCCGATCAAGTGGTAACTCTAACTGAATGGAAATTATAGTTAAATCTTTGAATTTTATTTCCAACGTCTGAAAGGGGCAAAAAGGAATCATTAAACCAATGTAATTTCAGTGCTTTATTAATTTAGCAGAGAGAAATTATTCAGGGAGGGTGAAATCTGAGTATTGGCAGTAAATATTGCCCGCCCGGAAAGCAAAGTAAATACTAATGTTCCGTGAAAAAAAAACGAGTAAAGTAGTTTCGTTGGAAGCTCAGTAAAGCTCGGGAAAAAGTAACGAGCACTGAGCAAACTTACGATCAATCAGCTGATATTGCCAGACTCGATAAATCACCTATTGTATATAATAAATCTTGACGTGATGTGTCTATAAGTTTTTACCGCAATGTTACCGCAACTTTTATGAACAATAATCGTAAGTATTATGTTCACATTTTAATCTATAGTTAATAATTATAGTTAATAACTCAGCAATTAAATATAAATAAATGTAATGTTGATATTTTCAAGGATACAAAATACATACAGTGAATAAAGTAATTCACTGACGCAAAGACGTCAAACCGCAACGAATTTTCTGACGTCTCACCTTGAAACGACCACATTCTCACGTTTGGCAAAAGAGAAGAATCCAGCGCGAAGATGATTTTTAAAGCGACGTAGGGAAGATGGATCGAAAATCCGCTGAACGTAGAGGGTGCACGTGTATAATTTATCAGCGCGTATATACTCGTCAAAGCTACCACAAGACCTCTAATGTTCACGCCACTGAGCGACATAGACGTTTTCCGATAAATCATCCGTCTAATCATGATGCAAGCTGCCAGCCGGAAGCATAGAATCACATACTTGGAAGTGCATTAGCACATCCTTATAAGAACGTGTAATTAAAATTGCATTCCGGACTTTAAACCATAGCCTTATTTTGCATAAGACGCCAAATCGGATGTCTTGCATTCAAATTTCTACTTGTTATTAAATGTTAGTTTAAATTTATTGTTCAAATCAAATTCAACTGATTTTTCTAACTACTCATCCGTGATTTGTTTCAGAATTGATGTGGAAAAGAAGCTGGCGCTGATTCATGAATTTTAAGAAGTGACGCTAATCACGTGATTAAGTCGCCCACGCGGCCTACGACAAGAGACAGGGAATGTACAAGTTGGTCGTATAGTCGAATTAACAAGTTGGAGCAAAATGAAAATTAACGTTTATTGTGCAACTGGGAAATTTGTGGATGCGTGTCGTTTAATGGCGCTGGGATTCCAGTTCGTTTGCCGAATATGCCGAACTCATTTCAGAAAGGTCTACAAGTTAGACCAACAAGCGCGCCCGCAAAATCGTGCAGAACGCGTAAAATCCGTGGTCGTCCTTTGAAAACCACCGACCGCACATCAGACAAATATCAGGTAATGACAGACCGAAAAAGATTTGAAAAATCCCCCGTTTCACTTCTGTTCGCTTTTCTCAATGTTATTACCAACGGTGCGTAGTTGGAAAAGTTTTTCGTCAGTTCGGTGCAGAAGTTTCTGTTCAATTTATATTCACTTCAAAAATAACTAACAAAATCTCTGAACTAAAATGCAAAACACAAAACAAAAAAAGGAAGACCAAAATGTTCAAAAAAGGGGAGAGAAAAGTCAATCGAAATGGGATTAAAATTAACAAGTAAACCATTACTAGGAAACAACCTGACATTTGGAACAAGCAGTGCAAAATTACTTTTCCCCTAGGCTACTTCGCGTTTCATATCGCGTCTCCCCTTGTTCAATTCCGCTTGGTACGGCGTAAAACAAAACGCGCGACGAAAAGGGATAGAGAGAAAGAGGCGAGCGAAATAAAAGAAGAAATACAACACGCTGCGATTTGGCAATAAAAAGGCTGCGCCTAAACCACTTTGGCGAATGGGCGCGCGGCATCCGGTACACGAGTTTTGCACTTGCATGACTGCGGCTCGGTGCGTGGCTGAATTTTGAGGAAAAGGCCCGCAAGAAGAGCGTACCTGTGTTGGAGAGCAGGTGCTGTTTCTCGGATCTCGCAGCCAGTTTTCAAACCTGGTCTTTTTCGCGCCGATGAATTCGTGCGACGCATTTGCACGTGCACTCACTCACACGAGGCCAGGTACAATGCTCGCCAAAAGCATAACGGGAACTCTCAGAGGACCACGCTGCATCTTAAAACGCTCCTCTGATCCTGCAAAAGCTTAACCGGATCAGTCCTCGACATTTCTACCGTTTATTGGTTTAAGTCTCAAAGAAAACTGACTAGCATCATTTCTTTGACGAACGACAAAAACTATAAAAAAGAAATGTCACTTCCTCGAGTTTCGAATTTTCTCAAAGTGAAATGTAATCTAATTAAGTACACCCCAGAGCGGTTTTCTTGTCGCTAAAACTTTGTTTTACACTTTGCAAACGTTTTCTCGAGTTTTTTTGTATAGCTGACAAAATTAAAATTTGATTAGCGCAGTCAAACGTTCTGCGACACGGCTTTTGTTCCAAGCTCGTGAGCGGGAATAAAAAATTTGAACGATGCGCATCTGTCCGGGCCTGTACTGCATCAATATGCAGTCGAAACCGCTCTGCACGCGTGTTCACGGCGGTGTTCATAATGTGCCTTGCAATGCATACAGCAGTCTGAGCAGCGTTTCTTCGATGTGCTGAAAAATTTAAGATATTCCAGCCTGGGTGTATAATGCGCTACGTGCACTCGAATACGCTCGAATGTTTATAATCCAGACGGAATGATAGAAACGATGCGTAACTCGCATTGTGCTTTCGCCTGATGTTTGACAAAAGAATCAACTGAACAACAAACTATAAACTATACGACCCCAACAATAATGCTTCTTCATCTTTTTATCTTATTTTCGATTCAAGAGACTTTAGCAGTTTTAGGTAACAAAAAGTATCACTGAATTGAAGACTAAAAAAGTGTACCAGTGTTTCTAGTGGGTACAATACATGATTATAGAAATAGGTGGGCTAGCATGATTAATAATTGACGATACGTGGGATTGAAAGAGAGACATCCTGCAATTTCGAATTATTATTCGAATGAGCTGGCTGCTCAATCTGACTCGTATTTCATTATTGGAGCGCCTGGTTGCCTTCCGCTAAGTAAATTTAATACTCCATTATTCGCGACCGCAGTGAAAAACCTCTCGCCGATCAGGCAGGGGTATAATTTGTTCCTAGGTAAAATCCTTGACTAATTCTATTAGGTACAAGGACATTGACGTTTCAAAATAAGATATTTGACAACTGTTTGAAATTCGTCAAGTGTAATAATCCAAATAGGATAATTTTTTGGATCCAAAGTCAAACACACGTGCAGGTGACAACGATTTAACATGCTTGAAAACTTCATCTCATTGCATCTCATGAATATGCATGCGAAATTTCGCGAACCTCGCCCATTAACGCCTTTCGCGAAACAACACCGGTACTTTGATGCACTGCCATGAATAAAATTCTGTAATTGCTAAAGCCCCGATGGTCGCGTTGTTCTGAAACAACAATGTCAAAACCGCACATCCCCGTTCTCGACTACTATATCAAAATTATGCAATCCCCATGATGGCGTTTTAATTTCAATCGCTGTCGTCAATTCATATTACTTCATTTTTTATTTATCCTTTTCATTTCAAATTCAAATCCTTTTTTCGGGCAGTTTTATGAATTTCGACTAACCAAATCCACCAAGTTCAGAATAATAGCATCAAATCGTCAACTTTATGCAGATAGGAATTAAAACTAGGCGCACAGAGGGATTAAAATAGTTGCATTTGGGTTATAACTCAAGTTGGCTATTTCGTGACAATCCGAAACGCGCGAAACTAAATGAATAAATCATAAGTTCCATTTCGAGAGGAGCTAAAATATAACATTTTTTGACAGCCAAAACATCGTACATATTTTACGTTCAGGTCCTGTGAGTTATTGCAAGTCAGACCGAGAGAGAAGGAGCATAAGAAGGACAATGGTACGAGCTCTCGGTAGATGATGTCGAGTGATAAATTTATCCAGCGGAAAGGGAGCCCGAAACGAAAATAACTGGCGGATCTCGTTTCTTCGGATACTGCGAGTGCGTAACTCGGAGGCTCGGCTAAACTTTAACGCGACAATTTAATCACGCGTGGCGACATTTGTGCGATTCAAACAACCGGATAATCGCGCCGCTGCTCAACCAACTACGCAATGTTATTGACTTATGACGTTTTCTCTCTCTCTTCCTCTTTTGTCTCTCTCTTCCTCTTTTCAGGTTACTGGGCTTCTTTATTGATTTGACATTTCTCGGAGCGATGATGTTTTTGCAAGTTCATTCTTCCTCGGTTATGCGTCGGACATCTTGAAATTGGTTCTCTCGCATAAATATAAAAGCAATATGAAAAATTCAACCTGATGAAAGCCAACTATAAAAATGAAGGACGAGTACGAGGAAAAAAGAACTGCGAAATAAAATAAGGTGTCCCAAGCTTTTCTTTATTGCCCAGAGGTTATTTGGGTAAAGGAAAGCAGTCGAATTTGCACCTCGAATATTGAATTTTTTTCTCCTGATGGCACGTAAAAATTTATGACTGACATATAATGCGCTTGGCGGTGGAAGTGAGATATGGTCATGAGTCAAATCTACGAGCTCGTCTTGTATGCTAAAGTTTTCCAACCAAACAGAAAAAACGTGAAATTGTTATATGAAATTTGAACTGATCAATTTTATTGATATGCAAATTTTTTTCAGATTGTCG